>JAEQBH010001709.1:600000-1101692 GCA_016808115.1 Tetrastigma voinierianum
AGGCCATCCCTTGGAAAGGTGTGCCTTTCAAATACTTAGTATTAATATGCATATGCATATTCTCTGAAACCAGAATGTTGAGCCTTAAGAGCCAAAATTCTGTTTATAAAGACAAGTTGGAAATATTAACCTTCCTATACATCCTTGTCCCTCGGTAAAAACCCAAACTACGACCATGAGGATTTGAACATAATTGAAATGTGTGAGGAGCAAGTTTGGGGGTGTTATTTTCCTAATTCCAAATTGCTTGAAATGAGTGAAGTTGAGAAAATCAAAGAGAGGTTGGTAAAAGTGTGAGAAAAGACGAATATAAGAAGTGCAAATAAGTGCCGATAAAGTCAGGGAGATCCTCGCCTCGTGTGCCTGGGTGAGTCAATCCCTGGGATGACCTGGTGCTGGGGACCGACCGATTGCAGACCGTTACAGAGCTCGGTGGGTGGGACCAGGGGTTTTGGGTGCTCTGTTGAGTCACCAGAGACTGGTGTTTTTCTTGAAGATCACAGGCCCTGCGCCAGTTGAGTGAACATGGGTGTGAGATAGATGCACAAATCATGATTTTGGATCAGTGGGATCATCATTGTGATTAGTGACAGCAGATGATCTAGTCCAGTTAATGAGATGATAAATAATATTTGGAGTAGATTTGCTAAACTGTTTACTGTTCACCTCTAAGCCGTACATTACAAACCTATAAAGACCTACTTGATCTTGAGAGTTGTGTGTGCCTACATTAGTAGAGTGATAAGAACAACAAGCCTATGGAACCTAAATATACTATCTCAGGAGATCCTCGAACTTATCTCAATTCTCATAAACTCATCTAGCTTGCAATTGTTTGGATAGGGAAGACCACACACACACACTAGTAAGAACCATGATCTAAATTTGTCTATTATGAGATTGTTGTTATTTAAATAAATAAATTATCTTGATCATATTCACTATATTCTTGGTAAGGGTAAATCTTAAGGCACATATCACATACCCCTTGGAAAGCCTGATTACTCGGTTTTGGTTAAATAAAAAGGGTGAAATGAACTCTTCTCTTCCATTACTTGGGGACAAGCAACTTTTTGCTTTTCTTTGCTTGAGGACAAGCAAAACTTTAAGTTTGGGGGTGTTTGATGAGTGTAAAACTTATCTATGTTTTGAGTTCATTTCACATGTTATTTTGAGAATTTTATATTCATATTCATGTAAAACTCATAACATTTCCTCTAAACTTGATTAAGTAGGATTCTTGATGAAAAGAAACCAAAGTGATTTAGCGAAATGAGCAATATCTTTCCAAAGAAGCAGTCAATAGGGTGTCTCTGCAGCCCTTTGGGGAAGATGAATTTTTCTGTATAGATGGAACATCAAATGGTTCAAATTCCCCCATTGATGCATTCTACATTCAAAGAGATTGCCAACGATATGACACATGCCCTGTGACGCCCCAAAACCCGGGGGTCCGTTGACTACCCGTCAACCCGCGGAATACAAGTGGTGGTCGGGTTACCCGACGCCACTTTAGAAAATCGGGCAGAGTCTCCTTTGTACGGGGAGCTCTACCCAAATACATAACCTGCATATCCTGTCCCAAACAATCCAATATATGCAATATAATCCCAACATGAGTAAAAATGCCTCTTGGGCTCATAAACCAATACTCATAAAATCAATTATCATAACTATTCTTCAATTATCTCGAATAATTGATAGTTGATAGCACTTTGTTTATACAAACATATATTAAAATCTACAATTCTAATACATATTATGTCAAACCATCAAGCCACAAACCCAGGCTTCTTGAAATCAACCTCAAAAATGAGATGTCTCTCGGCGCTCCTTGTACACGAAATAAGGGGTCCCACGACGGGGTGAGCTAAAGCTTTCAGTGAGAGTATGCAAGTGGTACTCACCACCTAAAAATTGCAGTGCAATGCTCCAAAGTAAACACACACTCAAGTAAATACATGATCCTACTTGAATGTCACGCGATCACCATGTCCACGAGGAGTCCTCAGGCTCACTCACACTTGCTAAGCCATGTGAGAAAATAATCATTTCAAAACAAAACTTTGTTCTTGAAAATATACTACGAATATTCGGTAAAATATGGGACTACCCTCGAAATTAGATTAATTTGGTGACTTTCCGAAACAGTCATGGTCCTCGCTCAAAAATGATCTGTTGGCCGTCTCGACCCGATTCTCTAGAATCATCATTGCTGAAATTCCTTCCCTTCATATCGTTTTACAAAATGCCTTGTCATGCACTTTGTTCTAGGCTGGGTGCATATGAAAATGCATTATGCCATTTTCACAAAATGTTTACAATATGTCAATATGCGTATTTTGATAAGTATAATTCTGGCAGCGTGTAATTCGACACATCCGATCATCGCAACTTGGCTCCGTTGGGCAAATCGCAATAATCTACCAATGGCTTACAACGCGATTGAATTCCATATAATTGTGTCATTGTGATCAACACCTCAAGCATTAACCTAATAATTCCTTGATCGACCAACTCCTCAAGGTAATTTCTACACATACCAAGCCAGACAATTCTTTGAATTTCAATGCAAAACACATGGACCTTTATGACCATTTCACCTGAGCAGATTTGTTTTAACGTCCGAAACCAGTGGAGCTGTCACGGGCAGCCCACTTGTCTAACCTCGGTTTCACACGGAACCGGAATTTCTTACCGATACCGGTCTTATAAACACAGCATAATTTATTGCATAAGCTCCAACAACTTGGCCCACATCAGTTTTTGGGCTTCACGGATTGTCCCGAATGTCGAAAATTTCCATAATTGGTCCATGTTTTGCGGACGATCTCTGGCATTTATCATATAAACATGCATTTAATGCCAAATTCCACCTAAACAGCCCCTAACTTTCTGGACAGTCACGGCCTAAAAATCTCAAATAAATTCAAATAATTCGGTCCCGAGTTTTTAGGACGATCAAGCATAACCCTCTGACTCGAATACTTGAAACATGGAAAAACCATAGTAGAATAAAGGCATAGTAGGGGAAAATCCTATCTCAAGGAGTTTGAAGAAACTCCAAATCCGAGATCGGCGTTGTCGCCATGCGCGTAGAACAACTCCCTTCTTGCTCGTCGGCCGCCGGCTTGGTCGGATTATGGTATTTACCCAGAGAAAGTTTTTCTCTCTAAAACAATTCTCAAAAAAAAAATGTTGGCTGCTGGACCTTCTGCTCAACATCACGTTTTGGTCATTTAAAATAGGAGAGATGAAGCCTTTATTCACTAATTTGTCTTTTAATTAAGCAAGCGCCCCGAAAATGACATTATATCCTGTGCAGGAATGTTAGAGGTACTACCTCGATCGTCCATTTTCTTTATTTCTCTACTCCTTACCACTTATGGTACATGGTACATATTATATAAGCGGAAAACTTTCGTCCTGTCAGAAGCTCAGTTAATGACACAGAAGCGATGCCTCGAAGCGATGTAAATTGATTGTCTCTAGAAGAATTCACGAAATTTTGCGTGCTAACTGGGTTACGTGAGGCGATTCCAACGGTGAGGAAATCAAGGTTTAGTCATCCGAGGATCTAGAGAATTAATTACGGATTTTAGTGTAATTCTGATTTATAATGAAATTACGTTTTCTTGTATTAGAATTTGAATTCTGGTGCCTACGTTCTCCTCGTAAAGGGAATTTGTTCGAATTCCCGCACCTCCCCTCGACCATGTGCATATGTAACCTTACCGAACTCGGGTGTGTCGATTGTGATGACGGCTAGATTTGATACTGTAACCCGATGATTGTCATCTCATCCATGTCAAGCCTGACAATCAACAACCAATATGTCTACCACCCTAAGGTCCACCACGCTTCCGCTGCGCAACTCTGATCTTTAGAAAAAGTCAAATCTCTCCCTACATCCTAGGGAAAAATTTTCCATCATATTACGGCTTTTAAAGATGCCTTTGACCTCTATACTTATTTGTGAAGCTTGTATCGAGGACAACTAAACCTATCACACAAGATGCATTAATGAATGAGACAGTGCATCCAATTTAAGCACTCTGGCTAGTCAACAATTGCGAGTGAGACGTACCTGCATATAAGGCTAATCTGACAGACTGATCATCTGTGCCATAGGATCTCGCCTCCTGAGTTGAATCTCGCCTCATATGCCCAGGTTGGAGGCAATGGTAACACGTCATGCACTAGCGGCCCGAACTCTGAGCACGCAAATCCTGGCAGTCGGCCTGACCTTTCATACGACTCCCGGCCCTATGTGGCCCGTCCGCGAAAGTACTAGTCTTTGGTGTAGCTCCTCCAGGCGTCTTGATCCACCGACCCATCTTGCGTTATGGGCCAAAGCTGCCAGCTGTTTCTGTCCCTCGGTGGCCCGGGGTTTGCACCAGTGATCCGAACATGGGATACGTCTCTAGGGGCAATCCCTCCTCATATGTTCGGGATGCTGGCAATGGTAGCATACCATCTGCCCATCCCCCATTTACAGCAACCTCGCTCGTCGTGATGATTGGATGAAATGTCCTGTCTGTGATTCACCTCAGTGGACAATCCGGAGTGAAGTGTCGAGGTTGTGGCGATAACACATCATAGTTTGTCTGGGGTGCTAGCCACCTAAGCACACAAACCATACACAATACAAATCATGTTATACACACAATCACCAAATGATTCACAAATCCCCTACCTGAGCACATCCCAGCACGTGCAAGTAGTGTCCTGGTTTTTGTCCGTGATTTCCTAGGTAATCATACCTAACTACATCGGGCCTGCCAAGTGGTGATGTTCTTACATAATAACTCGGCCTTGACCCTAAGTTCCCTAAGCCCACTGAGTAGTGGCATACCTAACTTATCGACACTAAGTTCTAGGTATTTATAAACTGGCTTTTGATACCATGCGAGTGAAAGCTGGTATCGGAATGCAACTTATAACTACGCACCGGGCTCCGAGGTAATGTCGTTCAGCCCAGGCTGCGATCTGGCTGTGTGGCCCCCCAAGGCAGGGTCAGTTGACTACCGTCGGCCGCGGAATACAAGTGGAGGTCGGGTTACCAGACGCCACTTTAGAAAATCGGGCAGAGTCTCCTTTGTACGGGGAGCTCTACCCGAATACAGTACCTGCATATACCTGTCCCAAACAGTCCAATATATGCAATATAATCCCAACATGGAGTAAAATTGCCTCTTGGGCTCATAAACCCAATACTCATACAAAATCAATTATCATAAGCCCCATTCTTCCAATTATCTCAAAATAATTCAATAGTTGATATAACTTTTGTTTTATCTGTAACTATATTAAATCTCATTCTCAGCTATGTTATGTCCAAAAACCATCAAGCCACAAACCGGCTTCTTCGAAATCAACCTCAAAATGAGATGTCTCCTCGAGCGCTCCTTGTACCTGAAATAAAGGGGGGTCCCACGACGGGGTGAGCTAAAGCTCAGTAGGAGAATCGCCCTAAGTGGACTACTCACCACCTAAAGTGGTCTGTTCTCAATGTACACACTCAAGTAAATACATGATCCTACTTGAATGTCTACATGATCACCCCATGTCACGAGTCCTCACCGACTCACTCACACTTGCCTAAGCCATGTATGAGAAAATAATCATTTTCAAAACAAAACTTTTTTTCTTGAAATATACTACGAATATTCAGGTAAGCCAGGATACCTCCGAGGTGAATTGGTTGGTGAGCTTTACGAAACAGTTATGGTCCTCATCCGAAATGATCTGTTGGCCCATCTCGACCCGATTCTCGGAATATCATCTGTGAAATTCCTTTACTTATCATATTCGTTTTTACAAAATACCTTGTATGCACTCACTAATTCTAGGCTACGATTGCATATGGCCACATTATGCCATTTTCAAAATCATTTACAATATGTCAATATGCATATTTTCAATCAGCTATAATTACCACGCCAGGGGATTCCACGACACATCAATCATCCTTGACTTGAAACCATTGGGCAAATCATAATAATCGCGATGACACAGCACAATTGAATTCCATATAATTGTGTCATTGTATTCTAACACCTCGAAGCATTAACCTAATAATTCCTTGATGACCGACTCTCCAGTGTTCTACACATACCAAGCCATTCCAATTCCACGCATTCAATCTTCAACACATGGACCTTTATGGCCATTTCACAAACAGAATTTATTTTAACGGTCAAGAAACCCAACGATGGGCTGTCCCACGGGCAGCCCACTTGTCGACTCGGTTTCACTTTGGAACCGAATTTCTTACCATTACGGTCTTATAAGCACAAGCGCAATTTATTGCGCCAAACTCGACTTAACGGCCACATCAGTTTAAGGCTTCCGCGGTTATCCCAAATGTCGAAAATTTCATAATTCGGTCCCGTGTTTTGGGACGTCAAGCAACCATTCTCGGCATTTTATCATCTCAAGCATGCATTTTTAATGCCCAAATTCACACAAGCGACCCCTAACTACGGACGCGACCACAAAAATCTGTTAAATTCCCGAAATAATTCGGTCCCAAGTTTGGGGCCCGATCAACCGGCTTTCCAGGCGCCAATAATAAACGTAAAATATAAAAATAGAGATAAAACGCAGTAAGGAGAAAATCTTACCTCAAGGAGTTGAGAAGAAACTCCCAAAATCCGAGGTCCGCGCGTTGTCTCAGCCGCGTGAAACGACTTCCCTTCTTGCCAGTCGAGCGACAGTCGGATTCGCGTATTTTTAGAGGAAGTTTCTCTCTCTAGCAGTGCTCAAAAAAAATGGTGGCTGCTGGACATACGCTCCAACATCGTTTTTGGTCATTTAAAATGGGAGAGATGAAGCACTATTCACTAATTTGTCTTTTAGTCACTTAAACCTTCCAAAAATGACCGCTATATCATACATTCTGAGAATCGATATTAGACCTTCCTACAGGTCGGTCGATTTTGTCGTTTCTCTGCTATTACCACTTATGGTACATGAGTACATGTTATATGTGGCTTTCGTCACGTCGAAAACCGTTTTACGGCACCCGAAACGCGATGCCTCAGCGTGTAAATTGTTATCTCGGAAAATTACGAAATTTTACGTGCTAACTTCGTTTCGAGGCGATTCAGTGAAATCCGTTTAGTCATCCGAGATCTAGAGAATTAATTACGTATTTTTAACGTAATTACAATTTTGTAATCAAAATTACGTTTTATATATTCAATTTGGAATTTCTCTCGGTCTTATGCCCAAATCAGAGTTGAAAGCGAAGAAGTTATGTACGACAAGTGGGAGAAAACATGCTCCTGAGTAGAAAAAATATCGCGACAAAGCAAAACAATGTCGCGACAAAGCAAAAAAATGTCATGACATTGCCAAAGGTATCGCGACAAAGCGAAAAAGCGGAATGTTGATGTGATGACCAAATGCTGATGACGCGACTCAAAATTGCTAATGTTGTGACATAGCAAAAAAATGTCGCGACAAAGCAAAAAATGTCACGACATAGCCAACAACAAGGCCAAAGTGTTGATGTCGTGACTCCAAAATGTTGATGTCGTGAATCCAAAATGCTGATGTCACGACTCAAATGTTAGAAAAACCAAGAAAAGTCGAAAAATTTATATTATGGCCTATTTTCAAGCCCATTTTCACCCGAGGACTATATTTACTTGTTTTTTAGGTTTTTTAGAGACCTTGAGGAGGTGGAGACACCCCTCATGGGTTTCTGTCAAACTACCCATTTTCTTAGTTTTGCTACAAATTTTGATTTTTAATAGATCTTAGAGTAGTTTTAGAGCATATTTTTATTTCTATTGAAGAGATTTCGGTTCTGTATATCAGAGATTCAGATTTCATTACTATTCAGACAAAGATTGAAAATAAAATCTGGATCATTTAGATTTGTAGATTATCAGTTATTTTGTGGGTTTGAAAACTGAATTTATATAATTGGTATTGTTCATATAATTAGCTATTCAGAATATTAGTAGCTTGTACAAAAAAAAAAAAAAAAGAGTTGTATCTTTGCTCTGATTTTCAGGAGGCCCTCTGAGTGACACAAAGATGGAGATTCCTGAGAGTAAAGAGCAGTAACTTGGGGGTATGTTAAACTAATATTATGAAACTAATGAACTCTAAAAGATTACTTTGATAGATCACTAATTTACTCATGCTGTGAGGATAATTAGATGATGTATCAGTTTAATGTTTAGAGGTCTCACCTCAAATTGATAGAATGACCTCGATTTCGTGTTAGCATAGATCTAATTAAGGAGAGAGAGAACTTATTAGATTTGATGGCTGAGGTACCACATACATTAGAGAAGGCTTGCATTATCCTATCTATAGGGGCAAAAATTCTTCAGTCCTACGATTTGGGTGTGAAGTACTAAAAAGGAAAAATACCTAGATCTTAGAAAGAGGATTATATTTTACAAGTAACTGATTAGACTCATGTCTTTGAAAGGAACATGGATATCTAATTAGTGAGAGTAATACGGTGTATGGAGAAATCCAAGCCATACTACATTGCTCTCGGGCAAATCCAGCATTTAATTCACAAATATTACACTTTCAAGGAAATGCAAACTATTTTGTAAATAATTATCCACATCCCTAATGTCGCTCTTCATACCTTTTAGAATTAAGTAGTTGTTTTATACGAGGTATATTTTAAGTTATTTTTAAATCAGTTTTTATTTCAATTAGGGTGATTTTATTCCCCGTCTGTTTGGTAGCCTAAATAGTGAAGAGCCCTTGTAATGGGAGTGGTCAAACTCAATTATAGAGAGAACCTCCAATCCTTGTGGAGTGCGATATTTGGGCTTTTAGAGTCATTTATTACTTGTATGACAGTGCGCTACACGGAAAGGGGATGAGTATTAGTATGCACTGTTCTAGTTTTTAGTACACTTACTTTTGTTTCAAATCAGTTTTTGAGTATTTACCACATTCACTCCCTTGGCCATATTTTCATATATACATCATTTGGTCCTTACAAGTTTTTGGTGCCGTTGCCGGAGACTTTAGTTAGTCTTTGGTAGTCGTGTCGGAAAATTGGTCAACAAGTTTTTAGTACCGTTGCCGAGGACTTTAGTTGATGCTGGTAAGTGTCGAAAAATTGGTCCAGCAAGTTTTAGCGTCGTTGTCGAGGACTTTAGTTAGTCGTTGGTAGCCGTGTCGGAAAATTGGTCTAACAAGTTTTTGGCATCGTTTTCGGGGACTTTAATTAGTCTTTGGTAGTCGTGTCGGAAAATAGCTGGACGGGATTGGCCTCTATTCCTCTCTAGATTACCATAAAACCCAAAAACTTGCTCGAACTGAAAGCATTTTCACAATAACGAAATAAAACCATAAATATGAGATGGGCATAACACTAATCAAATTATTGATGAAATTTTGAGCAAGGGTATGAGCCCATGTCTAGAATCTAATCTATAATAAAAATAACAAAACTATAAAATATTCAAGAGAAAAACAAATATGCACACTGACAAAATAACCATGGTATTTCCAAACTCTACTTAAGCACATACTAATGCAGCATTCACAGCACCAAGCTTCAGAACTGCAAGCCACCAACAGCTAAGTGTTTCTTCAATGCAATCATAATAATACTTGAAAATGCAATTAGTGGTCATAGAAGCAAAATCAAATATGTGCGAAGTATCCAAATGTATTCCCTGGATGTTTTTATCAAACCAATACACTGAACTTCTACATGTTAAAGAAATTCCTATATGCTTGCCAAGACTATGTGCATGATCAAGGACCCACTTCGAGATACCACCCTTATAGTGATGGTTCTCCATGGTCTTCAATTGATATGACAAGCTACAAAGCCAGCCCAGATAATAAATAGCACCATGATACAAGAAAGAAGTAAAAGCACGAGAAAAACAAACATAGTGGTGACATATATGAAATTGAAGTTGTTTTATATAACATGAAAAATCAAATGAGTCAACCTAAGTACTAAGCATATGTTGAAGATTAATGTCATAAGAAACAAAAATGCCTATTCTATGTTGCCTAGTCAAGAGGCATGTTTCCTTGCAACCCATTAAATAGGATTATGATCTCCATTTCATCTCTCAGCCATAATAATTTGGTCTTTAAGATCTCTGGAGAAAGAACAAAGTTTAAAGAAATGAAAATGACAGTGATATATAGGCAAATCTACAGATTCTAGTAAGTTAAAAATATAATACTAATAAATAATTAAATAAGAAATAGAAAACCAAACCCATTCTCTCAAATTGGGACAGTCCAAAAACCAAAGCCATGCTAATAAAGAGCTCATGCTAGAGGGGTAAGAAATGAACTCGTAACATAAAAAATGAATTTTGAAATGAGAAAAGCTCCTTGAAATCATAAAAAAAAAAAAGTAGAAGTACCAAGAAAAGAATGTAGAAGCAGTATACAAACTTAAATAAACATAGAAGTAGTAAACTTTGTTTAAAGTCGTGAATAATAGAAAAAATATTTAGAATTAGAGTATTGGGAAGGAAAAATAATCATTTGTGATGTCAGGCGTGCTCTTAGAAGAACATAAGCACAGCATGTAATCTTGGTAAAATCAAACATGATCTGTATGAGACAGAAAATTAACTAGAGTCGGGGACAAAGATTATTGGAGTAGGGCTATCTCCCATGTAATCTTTGCTTTATTAATGAATATATTTCCACTAGCATGAAAAGAACTAATCTTGTTTTTGTATTCCCTTTATGAACTTTCTGAATGTTTTTAATTCAAAAACATTATTTTATATTCGGCATGTACTTAAGTAGTGCAAACTTAGTTGCTCTCCTTAAATCTATGAATAGCCCCTTTCCTTGATAATTCAAATAGTCAGAAGCCTCTTATATATGTTTCAGTACATATAAACATTATTAAGTACACTTCTTATTTATATTTGAGAAAGTGATTAGTACTTCTTCTTTGGTTCCATTTCACAATTCAAGATGACTTGACTTTATGTCCATGAGGCAGAGTGTTGGGTTCCAAGTATGATAATGGGTTCCTAAGAATTTTATGACTCTCCATAATTAATGTAGGACACACTTCATATACTTGAAATTTCTATGGTTTCCTTTAACGTAAGGCATGGGCATTTGTAGGAATTTCTACACACAGTGACTTTGAACTTAAATCATAAAATTAATAGAAAACAATGGATGGACATGTGTATATATATATATATATATTTGTAGAAGTCGATGATATATATTGCACATAGTTTCCTTGGGGAGAATAATATCTAGATCTTGTTTATTTTCATGAACAAACCCAATCTACACGCCCAAAAGTCAAGAAGATAATAATTTATAGTGTAAGGACGTCCACGTCCTTGTCCAAAGACTTTGCATGTAGTGTGGATGACCCGGCACTCACAAAAGTACTTGTAGAAAAAATTTCTTAGAAATTGATGATGTATATATATGCCGCACATAGTTGGTTCCTTAAGGTGAATCGTCGAATCAAATATGGAATCGATGCGAGTCCGTCCACTATGAACTAGTAGGGTCCCTCACCACATCTTTGGAAACCTAACATTTCTCGGATCAATGGAGCTCCAAAACAACACCTTTCATGGTGAAATACCTGGGATTAGGTGGGCTGTTTGGCTAAAATTCTTTCGTGCTAGCGACATCTTCTAGGAAGGTCTTACTCTTCATGATTTTGAGATGAAGACATCTTTGTTAGCGGTAATAGAAATCATGGATCCACATTTGGTTTGGAGATGAAAGAGAGTAAAATAAAGAGGTTCACTTGATTATCAAAATATCAAAGCATGATTGCCATATAAACATATGTGTGTGAGAGAATTAAAGTTTAAGGACTCAGTAAGATTCTTTACACACACACACACATATATACATATATATATATATAGGACACTCTAATTAATGAAGCGTAGCGAGTGTAGATTTAAGAGTACGAAATAGACTCATAACATTATGAGTGGCAAATCATTTTTATGAAAAAAAATATTTATTTATTTTGTTTTATAATTATTATTTTATTTCATTATTATCACATAATTATTATACCCTTAAAACAATCTTGGTAATTTATGAGCCTCATTGGGTTTTATCAAATTGTACAACTTAGGGAATTTTATAATGGACTCTTCGTTGCATGCCTGCCCGACAAAGATGAATCTTTCTACCATTGAAAAGACTTGAAAATACCATATATTCCTCTTAAAATGAGAAAAACATCCTTTTAGTTTTTTTTTTTTTTAAAATAAATCATTTTTGGACAACAAGATTAAATGGTTGAACTTATTTACTCTGTAGATAAGGTCTGGATTCAATTGGGCCAGTGTTGGCCCTCTAAGACATATAGATGAACACGATAGGGAAATGGAATCTACAGAAATAAGAATATGTAGACACCATGGAGATTGGACTTGGAAAATGAACTCCTTATTTTTCCATGTAACAAGAAATTCCCAAGTTCTTAACCAGTCTCCTGCTCTCTCAACTTGATTTGGACATCCTTAAATTTGATGGTCTAAGTTCATGAGAGTTGTGTTGGCTCACATGTTATTCCAAGAGATCCATATTCTTTGTCATTCATCAATCACATAATCTAAATTTATGCTAGGAAATTTATTTAACCTTGAAAACTGAATGACAATCTTTCGATCTTGAGTGCGCACAACAGAAGCAAACGTGGCACTTGGATTTGTTTAGTGAAGTATAACTTCATGATAATAGACCATAGAAAAATGAAAAATGAAGAACAAAAAGGGATGAACAAAAACTTTTTCCATTGCTAGATATGTACGTTGCGCGTTCTTCCATTGTATCCTCCTCCTACATTCCCTCTAAAGGGTCTGCCTCCCTTATGAAGAGGTTCTTGATCGAGCGCAATTCATTGGTTGCGTCACGTATCTCCATTCGGTCTTTTGGTGATTCAGCGTAGACATAATTTTCAATTTGTCTGCATTAGCGCATTCCCTCCTTTACCACTTTCATCGACTCTAAAAGCAAAGTGCGGTCTATTACCTTCATGTGACTCGCTCCCGGGGCAAAGGCGTTTTCACATAGTTATGAAAGTATGACCATCTTGGAACTTCGCTATCAATTGAAGTTCTTCTTCAGTAAACATCTCTAGTAAAGGATTCCATAACTATACATATCTCCTTGATCGACACATGACCATACATGCCATGATACATAATAATTATTCACAATCTGAGTAAAAAAATGGAATTTATTTATATCCATGGAAAATAGTACTGAACGTAAAATGAATAGAGATATGTTATTACTTATAGCTGAAATTGGTACCTGGAGCAATGTAGCCTATGGATCCTTTCAATGTAGTTGAGCTATTTTTATTACGGTAAGTAGTGCCTTGCTTAATGCAATGGTGCTCTGAATGACAAGTGATCTTTGAAATACCGAGGAAATCACTTATATGGCCCGTCATATCATCGTCGAGAAGGAACATTGTTGTTGGGCTTAAGGTCGTATGATCAACAATGACATCACGTGAGTGTGAAGATCTTTCTAGTGCGAAACAGGCATTGATAGCGATATTCGAGTCGCCTTTGTAGAAGAGTGTTTCGGGTTCATCCTCTATTGCTTTTGGATGTAACCATCCGTCCAAATTCCCCCTTTAGACATAAATTCAAACACTCCAGAGCCTTAAAATCATTGGCTCTCGAAAGTCTAAGCCAGAGCAAGCACTCAGACTTCGATTTAACAGGTTCCTATGCCGGATTTTTCTCAAGGCCTTGCATCTCGACATAAAGCTCTTGGAAGCTCCCCTTTTGGGAAGATTGAACACCTTTACCGCAATGGCTAGTCCATCTTGATCAAGGATTCCTTTGTAATACGTAGCCGTAGCCCCAACACCGGATCTTACTGACTCCGAGAAGCCTTCGCAGTTTTTGTATGGAGCTCGCAAATGAAATTCTCAGAATTGCTCATTGAAGATTGTGTAGAAGAGGCATTATTCCGCCTTTCTTCCTCCTCAAACCGATAATGATAAAAACAAGGCCAACAAACTCCAAGGAGAAAGTTCCACGATTACCGGGAATGAGTAGCCTGCATAGTGGACGCTTTCTGCCTCGCCTCAAGAGGGGAGGTGACATTGACACAGGTGGGAAGATGAAGCTTGGGTAAGCCTCCACATAGATTTTTGTTTCCTTCAACTGAAATGGTGACATTGGCCTCAACAAAGGGTACTTCTCCTTCAAGTTCATTGAAAGACAAGTTCAAATAGGTCAAAAAAGGAAGGTCCCCAAGAAACACGGATCTGCAAATTTTATCATGAAAGATCCAAGTGTTCTAAACCTCGAAGAGAGTTTGCAAATGATGTAGGAATTCCCACCTTCAAAGGCATTACCATCAAGTCGAAGACCTATTTCCACACACAATTACCCAAAGAGTTTGGAAGAGCACTGATAATTTTGTTTGCCGAGACATCTAATTCCACAAGGTTAATCAAATGGCCAACTCCAACCTAAGGAATAAGCATCAAGAAGGTGTGTCGCTTACCTACCTAAGGACCACAAGCGAGGAAGACCTATAACATCGTTCGGAATTGAACCATTGAGGCTGTTGTTATAAAGAATCAAATATTCTAGATTTTGACAGGCTGCTAGACTGGAAGGTACATCCCCCACCAAGTTGTTGCTACTTAAATCAAGATTTAATAACAAGGTTAAGTTACCGATTGAGGACGGTATTCCTCCAGATAGTCTGTTTCCAAGCAAACCTAATGCTTGCATTTTATGAAGCTTTCCAATGTTAGAAGGAATGCTACCGGTGAGGTGATTCATAACCAAGTCAAGGTATGTTAGATTTACAAGATTCTCTATGCCCGAAGGAATTGTTCCATGAATCGTTGATTCTTAACTATCGCTGAAAGTCGGGGTTGAGAAATTCAGCAATTGTGCTAACTAAAGGACTCGAGAAAATTCTGCTGCCAAAACCATCGTTTGTAACCGCGCGCTTGCTAGAGAATCAATGAAGCTCAAATCATCTCCTATGGAGGAACCCAATCGATTCGTGGCCATGTTTATGGCTCAAGGTTTTCAAATTTTCCCAAATTAGGGTGGTACTAGCCCAGTTGAAATTGTTTTTAGAGAGAAAGATACCTTCAAGCATTGAAGCATTAGATAACAAATGGGAAATGTACCCTGAATCTGGGCTTTACAAGAACTAGATGCCTAAGACGAGGAAAGGCACACCAATATCCCGACTAAGACTCTCCACTGTTTTCCAAGTTCGATGGCACGATTTTTGAGAGATTGTACAGGTATACATGAATCACATACATTTAATTTGTTGGAAAATTAAAAGAATAACGTCTAAACTTATCTCTACCAAGCTCCTCAGAATGCTTCCTTCCGTGATCGTTGTCACGACAACAGAGTGAGAGATGAGAGGTTCCCGAGTGAAGCTGGGATCTTTCCTCTGAGATTGTTACTACTCAGACCTAGTCGGTCAATTTTGAGAGGGAGCCAAGCTCTTCCTGGGGATTTTGTCTTCAAGCTTGTTGCTTGATTAGATTATGCCCTAAGCTCGATACACTATGAGGATTGGCAGGATCTTTCCTTTCGGGCGAATTGTTGCTGGCAACAAGAACCGTGGTGTCGAATAAACCACCGATCTCACGGGCACTTCGCCAAGGAAAGCCGCTTTTGAGGACTAATGTTCTAAGAAAGGTGAGGTTCCCGGCGTGGGGTGAGGGATCCTACCAATCCATAAGAGTCAGGAATTAATCCAAGTGACTGCGGACATGCCTATGATCACAGCAATACACACCTGACCACCGCAAAATCGAGAGAGTTGTTCCAAGAACTCAACATCCCAAGTGGATCCCGGTAAACCCATATTTGAGCAATCGCAAGTTGATCGGGCCATTTTGCATAAGCCACTTGGCCATGACGACAATTATAGATGGATGGACAACACGACTGCGGTACACCAAAAAAGAAAGATGCTAAGGCCTTCATATTCCATCGATCATTAATTTTTAAGCCTCTTATATTAAGGCTAATTTTTATTAAGTACAATTTTATTTATACAGAAAAGCAATTAGTACTTATCGTTTAGTTCACAATTCAAGTACTTGATAATGGGTTCTAAAATTTGCGGGTTTCCATAATTAATGTGGGAGACACACTTCATATGTCAAGTCTCTCCTCGGTTTCCTTTGTGTAAGGTATGTGCATTTATAGAATTTCTACACACAAAATGACTTTAACTTCAATCATAAATTAATGAAAACAATGGATGAACATATATATATCCCTCTCCATCTAACCGCATGTAGAAAAAATATTGCTTAGAAGTCGATGATATATGTCGACATACTCCTCAAGGTTGAATGATATCAAGATCTTGTCATTTCCATGAGCAAAACTAAATTCACATGCCCAAAAGTCAAGAAGATAATAATTATAAAGGTGTGGATGTCCACGCCCAAGCGACTTTGCATGCAGCAGGGATGACCCGAAGACTCACAAAAGTACTAGCTCCTACTCATTATCCGGGGCATGCGCCGGCTTCCTTTAATTACAAACCGTTGATACTTTATTTGTGTGGAAATGAACTGCTACTCCTTTCGCAAGAAGACCATCTTCACTTGGCACCCTTTGTTAAACTATATGTCTACTATTAAATTACAATTTACACAACTTAATTGTCTGAAAATCCTCAAAGTCTAGCACTGCTACAACTTCATAGAATCGTGGTCTTTTAGAACAAATAACCTCAATGGTTCCATCCTCAAAGAATTCTGGGCCTTCTTTCCTTAATTTAATAAACTATACTCAACTTAAATATTATGATTGAAACTCATCATGTGCCTAGCCTGGGCTTATACTTTGTCTCTTTTATGCTCGCTTATTTGGTGTTTGCTTAATGTACACTTCCATGCTCTTGAGGAAAAATGCAAGGGGAAGAAGATAGAAGGGAACTGTAGAAGAAAAGAAAAAAATGATGGAAAAATTCAAATTGAGTTAAATTAATCTAATATATCATTTTTATTTTTATTTATTCATCAATATATAAACAATTTATGAATGTATTTCTTTGAAATTTTTAATTAAATCACCAAATATAAAAAAATCATTCTTGGGGAACCAAGTTAATACAACTCGGGCGGATTTCGGGGTCAAATTCTTGTGGGCCGTGGATATCACTTGGAATCTCAATGCAATCCACTACTTCACCACATGTGAGAAGTTTGAAATCTTCCACACACAAGTAATGACTGGCGTGAATATTGTTTGGTATATACGTCATTTGTATTCAATATTCTAACATTAAACGCAAGCATGTCTTCCAAATATTGGAAAGCTTCATGAACTGCAAAGATTACGTTTATGTGGAAATGAACTATCGGGAAGAATACCATCTTCATTTGGTAACATAACCCCCGAGCTCTCACCTAAGTCAATTAACAACTTGTCTGGGAGATCCGCCTAGCAAATTGTCAAAACCTCTCACATTTGAGGCTTCCAAAAACCAACCGCAATGAAAATTATGAGATGGATTAGTCATTCTAAATTTATTTTCATGATTACTGTACTACAGACCATTAGTGAGACAATCCATTCAGAATATTCAAGTCCTATAGCCAGATATATGTGGCAATTGAATTTCGAATCTTTTAATTAGAACTTAGTTTTATTATTTAAGATAATATAGTTCTCTATCTACATCGATGTTGAAATGAAAATTAGCGGTAAAATTCGAAGCTTATGAAATGGATACACTAATTTAATTTTATAATTATTTATTTATTTTTTGCCATATTATAAAGTTATAAACTCAGGAAGTAATGGATTTATGTACGTATACATAACATGCATAATGAATGAGTGTGCCAATGAAAGCATCAATGGCGTAACTTCGAGCGGCGCCGGTGGCAGGATTTACTCGCGGCTTAACCGACAAGAACTCCGCTTAGCCAGCCAACCCCCTTCTAAACCCATTCTCCAAATCTCGAACTACGCCGTAGCCGAGCAATTGAGTCTCCGAGTGCCCACCATTACCCCCTTGCTTCCCTTCCATTTCCTCCCGAATGAATAATTGTTTTTCTTTCTTTTTCTCTCACCCTTAAACCCTAATACCCTGAATTTCAATTACGATTCACAAAATTACAATAAAATAGTCCAAGACTCTGTCCATGAAATTCACCCACAAAATCCACACAGAGTAGGACAATTTTATTTTTCAACAATAAATATCTGTTATTATTATTATTTTCCCCATAAATTTAAGAGTTTTGTCTCAAAATAATACATTTTTTTTTAAATACCAATCTAATATATTTATGAAAAAAAAATCCAAACTAGTATGTCCTCATCAAAAAGTTACTACGGTTTTAAACATTTTTTAAGTTAAAATCATAATTGCTGACTACGATTTTAATTTTTTTAAGTTAAAACCATAGTTGTTAACTACGGTTTTAAGCTTTGAAGTTAAAACCAGATTCATAAACTACGGTTTTAAACACTAGTCGGGGTATTATTTTTAAAAACAAATTAGATTGGTATTTTTTTTTTCTAAAATGTATTATTTTTGAAACAAAACTCTAAATTTAAGGAGAGAGAGAAGAGGCCCACCTGGTCGTAGAAGTTAATGTAACTCTACAAATTAAATCCTTTTTGTAGGAAAAATATTAAAAAATAAAGAAAATATTTTTTGGGCTTATTTTTCAATACTTGATTTTTTTTTTTTTTTTTTTACACTTACTGTCCTTCCCGACTCGAACCCTTTCTCTATGCCCTCTTCCTAAACAGTGAGAGCTCTATTACATGAGTCACATGAGTTTGAGCTTCAAAACTTGATTTATAATAGAAAATATAAGAATAAAATAAATAAATATATTTTAACTAATTATAAATTTATTTTAAAATAAACAAACTTAATTTTATATTTATTAATATATATATATATATATATATATATATATATATATATATATATATATATATATATATATATATATATATATAAACAATAATTACAATAATTATTAATTTTTAATTATATTTATTTAGTTACTATATTTTTTTAACTAACTTCAGTTTAATTTAAGTTATATATATTTATAACAAATTATTTGCCTACATACTACTCCATATCCATGATCATTGATATTCATTTCATACACACATACTGTAAGGTTTACATTAAGTGGGCTTCATTAATTGGAATTAAAACTGAATTAAGATTGGTCTAATTAAGTGAGGTTATTGGGCTTCTTAATAAAGCATATGGGCTGGCTGGTGTGTGGGCTGAGTCTGCCCGGCCCAAGGAGAGGGCCCGGGTCTTAACTCTATTTAAGGAAAAAGCTCAAGTCCCTCCCAAACCCTAAGGATACATTTTCTATCACATACGTTATTTCTCTCATACGGTTTTCTCTGAGAAAAGTGATCGGCAATCTCATAAAGCCAGTTTCAAAGGGTCGTTTGGGAGAAGATCTTGAGATCTTGAGATCTGGCTTCTTCTTTGCAAATTCTTCATCAAGCTCCGCATCAACAAAGAAAGAAGACACATGGATTCCAGCGGCGACTTACAAGAGTTTTTCTCCATTAAATGATGTTTGTGTTCTTCCATGGTGATCTAGGTTGTTAGAAATCGTATCCAACAGTTGGTATCAGAGCCAACCATGGATTAGAACTCAAAACATACGAGATTTGGAGAAATTTTTTTTTTTTTTTTTTTTGGGTTTTATGAAAATTCCGAGCATTCTCATTCAATTTCGATTTTTCTATACATCCAAAATTAAATATTTTTACATATTTGGAATCTTCACGACGAGACGATCACAACTGGTGGCACGCCGCCGAACCTCCGTGACGCTGGCCACAGCCTCCACGCCACCACGCGCTGACGACGCTGCGGCAAAGACACGCGCCAGATCGCGCCTAACGTCGCCGATGTCATTGATGACGCCAAGACGCACCCAGCCGCCAATCGACCGGCCAACCCGGATCTGCCCGATCCACGTGTTGACCCGGGTTCAGTTAGCCGGATCACCGACGCGCGCCGACGCGGGGTCACTGGACGCGTGGTCTGACGTGAAGGGATGACGCTACTGACCTAACCTGCGGATCTGACCGGATATCGCACCGACCATTAATCGGGCCAAACCCAACCGTCACCGACCCGACCGTCAACGGTCAACCGGTCAACGGGTCAACCCGACCCGGCCACTGGCCAACCGGCCAACTGGCCAAACCCGACCCGGCCAACACACCGTGACTCGGCGCACGCTGGGCCGCCATCGCTCCACACGCCGCCGAACCTTCTCGTGGCAAAGTGAGCTGCGGGAGGGTATTTGGGGCAATTTTGATACTCCATGCATTCAGACGAAATTCTCTACAATTTGTATATCGACTTAGCATGTTCAAGCTTTACAGATATGAAAATGATAACCCTCTATGTATGCCTAGTTATTGGGTATTTTTATCGCATTCTCGTATTTCTATGGTTTCTAAATACATAAGGTAATTCAACATGAATACCACGCATAAGGGCTGTGTAAGTTCGAAATTAATTGACTATTAATGAATTGAAATATATATAATTGGCATTACATATATCAATGTGATACATAAAGTTTATATCCTCGGTATGAGTGATTTTCAAGGATTCAATCAATGACCGCCAAAGTGGCAATAATTTGATCGGATTTGAGAAATATCGGGCCTCATCAGGGGATGTCTCATGTTTTATTACGTGGTCATACTCCAAAGGAGGTGATCATGTGTTAGTTCCTATGGAGGGATACATGACGGCATGCAATGAGAAATGATCACCCTAGTGGGTTCATACACCCAAAGGTGGTGATTTCTACGAAGGATTAGAATATGCGCCTCATGGTCGTGGCTTATCATGTGGAGACGTACAACTACATGTCATATTCTCTCGCCTAAAGGTGATTATGTGGATGATGTATGTAATTCTCGTATGAGCATTCACATGATGTCGATTGCATCGTTTTGTTTTATTTTTCAAATAATTTTTCCGTGAGCTATAATTCCATTTCAATAGAGATCCCATCGATTGAATTTAAGAAATGGAAAGAGGACTTTCTCGTTTGTTGGAGCCAAGTGATGTTCACATGGCTTTTTATAATGATAAGCCAGATATCACATCCTAGTAATAAGCCGAAAAATCGACTTTGCTACTGGAGAGGAGCAATAGGATTTGGCTTGTCGACAATGAAGAAACCACATAAAGAACACTTTGAAAAGTGGTTTACCAAGACTGCATCAAGCATGGAAATGATTGGCAAAATGATAGAGGCTAGAAATCGAGTTTCACCAATGCCGAGTTTGAACACTTCTCCGAAAGCTCTTCAACATGAAGTATGATGGTACACCGGGTTAGAGATTTATGTCCCTCGTGATGGTGGACTAAGGCTAAACTCCAAGCTCTTAATGTTACCATTCCTGATGCCAGATTTACAGATCAAGCCTAACACCCTTCCACCGATTTTGGGATTATAAGATAAACTGGCACCCTAAGACGAGACTCATCGGCTTAATGACTTGACTGCAAGGGTGGTAATAAGAAGAGAAATCAAGAAGGAGAGCATGTGGCCTTATATGCCGCTAGTTCCCATAAGAGGAAAGAATAAGTAGTCTGGGCAAGTCGAACTCCAAAAAAGTGCCTCAAGAAACTACCCCAATAACTTGACAATATAGGTCCAAAGAAGACATTCTGGTGTGCTGATGGTGGATCACGCTCTTTCGGTAAGAAGAAAGGCCACATGAAGAAGGATCGCAAAATTCAAAGCCAGATGTCCTGCGGGCCATATAATGATCTTTTAATACTTGTTTGTGAATCCAACCTATCCTCAAGCACCATCCAGCTTCGTGGTTTGATAGTGGAGCAACTAATCATGTTGCATTTACCATGGGCTGTGATTCATAAATCGATGAAGCCAAACAAGGATGAATCAAAGCTCACTGTGGGAAATAACGAGAAGGCTGAAGTCATGTTCGTGGGAGATGTAATCTTAGTTTTAGATTCTGGTTTTAAGTTAATGTTGAAAGATACATTTTATGTACCTTCTTTTAGAAGGAATTTAGTTTCAGTATCATGTTTTTGATCTATATGATTATTCTTTTGAAATTAAGAGCAATATTATTTCAATATTTCTTAATTCAAATAAGGTCGGGCACGCCATGTCCAACTATTATATAGATTAAGTTTATCTCCGATGAGATGGCACGTGGGCTTATACAAATTTTAAAAGGTTGTTTCTAAGAGACCACTACCTAAGGAAGAGAGAGTCTTATGCATTATGGCATAACGATTTCTGGCCATATCTCAAGGATAGAGTAGAAAGGCTAATAAAGACTAATATCCTACCTGCTCTTAAAAATGACTTAGAGATATGCGTAGACTGTTGTAGGGGTAAAATGACCAAGATAAGAAAGAAAACTTCAGTCCGTAGTTCCACCTTGTTGAAGTCATCTCACACTTCGATATAAGTGACCTTATGTGGCAACCTTGTGTAGAAATTTTCTTATTTCACACATTTATCGATGACTATTCTCGAGCAGGTTATTTGTACTTGATTAGTTGAAAAGTCTCGAGTCTCGACAAGTTCAAGATTTCTTTTTCGTGACCAAGCTCGAGAAACAATTGGGAAAAGTCACAAAAAAGTACAGATCCTAATCAGGTGGAGAGTATTATGGCAAACATGGCGAGCGCCGGGATAGTTTAAAGGGGCCATTCGCCAAATACTTAGAGGATCGGGATAAGCAAGGCGCCTTACGCGCCCGGGAGTCCCGAAAGTAAATGGTATAGCCGAAAGGCTAATCACTTGCGGAAAATGCAAATATATGGATTAGTAGGACAAATCTTCATCTTCGTTTTCTTATGGGGTGAAGCTTGAAACAATTGTACATTTGAATCGTGTACTCATCGAAAAGCCGTTCCATCAATTTTCTGAAGCATGGATCACAAAGCCTAGCTTAAACCATCTTAAGGTTCAAAGATGCCCTAAGTAAAGTATATAATCCAACATTAAGTAAGTTGACTCCAGGAACCACTAGGTGTTATTTTGTATCTCAATCTTAACATTCAAAGGGATATCGGCTCTATAATCCCAACAGAGGCACAAGAATTGTGGAATCAACGCATACCAAGCTGAGTCGGGATGTGGCAAGAAAGTAGTCAGTCACGTACTATTGAGGATGATAGTAATGGCAATGTGGCATCTCGTATCTCCTCCCATACAAATAATTGTGGAAACTCCCACATACCATATCGAACCCCGCGAGACTAGGATCCCGTTTGTCGAGATACTCCAACAAGTTCATCAAGGCTCAAAAGTGGATGTGGCTTTTACTACTCCAGCTAGAGATCCACTGGTGGAGAAGATCATACCAATCTAGATTATTTGAATTATATAGATAAAGTAAGACTACGATATTGGTTCCGTGGATCTACCTAATAACTTACATGAGGTGCTCGTTTTCTCATTCTCAATCAAACTGGTCGATGCAATGAGAGATGAAATTCAATCTATGAGTATAATCTGAGTTTGGGAACTTATCAATTACCCGATGGTCATAGACCCATTACGTGTAAATGGTGTACAGATCAAAAGACTTCCAAAGGAAAGATTGAGAAGTTTAAAGCCGTAATCGGGTAGCCAAAGGTTTCACTCGTATATGGAGGGTACTATGAAGCAACTTTTTCTCCGCCTTCTAAAGATTCTTTCAGAGTGATCATGGCATTAGTTGCTCATTTCGATATGGAGTTACACCAGATGGATGTTAAAACTGCCTTTCTCAATGGAGACCTTAATGAAGAAGTCTATATGATGCAACCCGAAGGTTTTGTGGCAAAATGATTCAGTAAACTTGTATGTAGATCAAAAGTTCATTTATGGTCTCAAGCAAGCTTCTAGACAATGGTACTTAAAGTTTCATAGTGTTGTTGCTTCATATGGTTTTGTTGAGAACAAAGTAGATCAATGTATATACTGCAAGGTCAGTGGGAGGAAATTCATTTTCCTTATACTCTATGTGGATGATATCCTGCTTGCAAGCAAAGGACTAGCCATTTACTCATGAGATAAAAAGCAGATGTTGTCAAACAACTCTGAGGCAAGGACCTTGCAGAAGCCGGCCTTTGTCCTAGGCAATGAGATTCATAGGGATCGCTCTTGCGTAATTACGGGGTTTATCTCGAGGGCATATGTTGATCGTGTTTTAGAAAGATTCAACATGCACCATGTAAGCCAGAATCTGCCCCCGTCTCAGAAGGTGATAAGTCGAAGCTCCATCACAATGTCCTCATTCAGATAGCAGAGAAAGCCCAAATGAAGAATATACCTTATGCTAGCACTTGGGAGTATTATGTATGCTCAAGCATGCACTAGGCCCGATATCGCTTTCAGAATGTGACTTCTAGCAGATATCACCAAACCTGTGACATGATCATCGGGTTGTCAAGGTTATGGAGGTAATTTCTAAAGTGAGGACAAAAGACGGCATGTTGATTTACAAACATGTTCGTGACCTACAAATTTAGTCGGGTATCTCGACCACTGGTCGGGTCACGCCGATGAAAAGAAGTCAACAATCGTTATATCTTTGCTAGCGTGAGGTGATCATGGAAAAGTGAGAAACGTAAATTAATTGTATCCTCTACCATGCAAGCGGAGTTTGTAGCATGCTTTTCAAAGAACTACTCAAGCAATTCCAGCTCCAACCTTATTAAGGAGTTAACCAGTGTTTGATTTTGTAGATATGCCCATAATCAGACAGATACAAGACTCGCAAAGGTTGTTTCTTATTAACAACAAATGTAGGTCAAGGCGGGTCTAAATACATGGAGGTCAAGTAATTCACTACAAAGGAAAAGTTCAAAACTGACGCTAAGAAGGAGCACATATCAACTGATGATATGATTGCATCCGCTTAACTAAAGGCCTTCGCCTCTTGTGTATTCGAATCCATACGCTATTAACATGGGCTTAGAGTACTAAGTGATACCGTGGAATTAGTGGGAGCTATTAATTTTGTTGTTTTAATAAAGGTTGAATTCAATTTCATTACATTTTTGTAATAATTGAATTTGTATCAACTCTTTGCATTCAATAAGGTATTTGTGGAAACGAGGGTTTATCGAAGCCGAGTACATATACAATCAAGGCAACGGTAAACCTTGAATAAAGGCTATAAGTAATTCTTGGCATTAGCCCTCAATAGCATATTGCCACACATTAAGTAAAGTTACCTCTATCAAGGTAATATTATTATGCTGTGCCCATTGAACCATAATGATATTCTCCGTGACACTAGGTTCATGGACACTTCATGAGAGAGAGACCTCGACTAACAAAATGGATAACATGCAGAAGTATCACTCATTATGAGGTACAAGTCCATTTAAACACACTACCATTGAACTATATCGCAAAGTTGAAAGCACTCGTGACCATGGAAGGGGCTTGCGTGAGGCATGCAATTACCGCCATGATTCAAAGTGTTCGAGACTTTACGTGGATCTGGACGACATTAAGAATAAATCTCTGCACTAATATAGTATGCATTATTGCTTTAGTTTCCAATTAATATCGCTTCAAGTGGGAGAAATGTAAGGTTTACATTATGGGCTTCATTACTGGAATTAAAATCGAATTATGATTGGTCTAATTAAGCGAGGTTATCGGGTTTAATAAAGCGGCTACTGCCGCAGCCGTGTGGGCCGTAGTTCAAATTCTCGCCTGCTATGAGAGTGGCCCGCGGCCTGAACTCTATTTGGGCGAAAGCTCAAGTCCCTCCCAAACCCTAAGGATACATTTTCTATCACATACGTTATTTCTTCCCATACTAGCTTTCTCCTCGAGAAAAGTGATCGCAAATCCCTATAAAGCCGCCTAAAGGGTCGCTTCGGGGAGAAGATCTCGAGATCTCTCGAGATCTGCCTCTTTGCAAAATTCTCTTCACGTCCGCATCAACAAAGAAAGAGACACATGGATTCCAAAGGTATGTAATTTACAGTGTTTTTCTCCATTAAATGATGTTTGTGTTCTTCCATGGTGATCTAGGTTGTTAGAAATCGTATCCAACACATACTTCAAAGTCGATACTTTCTTCCTCCAATCAAGAAAAAATGTCTAACAGAAGGAACGAAACAGCTAATCCAAGAAGCTCAAGTCTGCAACCAACGAAGGAAATCAAGGTAACTTAATTGTTTCCACAAAGTATCTCACATGTTTGGTTCCCCGAAATGTGAGAAAATGTTTGATCAAAGAAATTGTGTAAAATTGCAACGATTTTCTAGTATTTTGCTTAACATTTAATTTCTTTCTTTCTAAGGCACCAAAGATACCTCGAGTCGAGGTTGACTTTTCTTGTTCCAACTGGGATTCATTGTCCATTCTATACTACTTTCCAAAGTCGGCGCTTTCTCTCCCAGAATCAAGAAAATGTCTAAGAAAATCCTAACTTTGGGATTTAGGGGTTTTTTCTTCTTCTTTTTTTACTACTTAAAAACTTTAATTAGAATGTCGTTAATATTCCCTATTGGGACTCTACTCGAGACCCCTCTCCTCCTTATACCTTGCATTTTTTGAAACATTGAGCATGTAGTAAACTATCCTATCTCGTAATCGAACCTAGGACCTCTCCTCCCAATATCTTGCCTTTCGAAACATTGAGCACATAGTAAATCGGTCTCCCCATCGACTCGAACACTGATCCCTTCTCTCTATACCACATGCCTTTTGAAATGCTGACTATGTAGTAAATCATTCCCATTGACTCGAACCCACGACCCCTCCCCTCCCTATACCTTGCCTTTTTGAAACGTTGACCATGTAGTATTTTGTCCCACTGGGACTCAAACCCGAGACCCCTCCTGATAGGTACCTAAGCCCAATAGGAGAGCCTAAAAGAGGCATGAAGGAAAACATGATAGGATAATGGTATCATTTAAGGACTATAAGGGAGAGATATGTGTTATATTTTGTCTCTATGCAATCCCACATCGGTTATATATGGGTTTTGCATCTCCCCTTTACCCTATAAAAGGGTCTTTCCTATTGGTGTTAAGTGCACCTCTTCCCCATCCACTTGAGGGTATTTACTTTTTGGCTTAATTTCTTAGGAAATTGATTTGTGGCTCTAAGTTTGTAATTTTCCTTGATTAGTGGAAGTTGTTTGTCACGTTTCTATGACGAGGGTATTTATAATTTTAACTCGTTAAATCTTGTGTGCTTAGGAAATACCGTCTTTAGTTATTCTACTGGCCAGATTATTTGGTGCGCTTGCACAAGTGCTTATCACGCTTCCTGCCTTATAAGTATGCTTTGTGGTCGCGGGCATACCCGATCTCCTACATCGTAAACTCACTCGAACTATGGATGGCTGGAACTGCCTGCTGAAGCATAAGTATGCTTATGTCATGCGTAGCCCGATCTTCTACAGCAAAAATCTGTTCCTAAACTATTGACAGATGAAATATGTTCAAGAGAAGGTTTCCTATGCAATTAATAATTTTTTATTATTGTTTCAATTTAAAAAAAAAAAACGATGGCTTAAGAAACCCCGTTTCCTAATTAACATTCCTAAGTAATTAGGACAATAACAATTAAGTGCTGCAACAAAATAAATAATATTTTTCGAATTTCTCTTTATTTTCTATATATAAACACATGACCAAGACATTCAATTCAGATTTTAGATACAAACTTAAATTCAAAAGCACAAAATTATCTTCATAAGCGGTGATTCTTTGTTTCCTTCTTCATCTTCTCTTGCTTCTGCCATATTTCTTGGACACCTAATAGGATAAACACAATATTATTAGAAAAATAAGCAACAAATACCCAAAAATTAAAACATATTTTTGCTCATATGAGAATAGACCTATTAACCCATGTAACATCACAAAGAAAAATATTCAACATCACATATCAATGTAAGTTTAATTTCATAGGATTTTGATAAGATTAATTAAGGCAAAATCCAAGTTTCGCTTTATAACCATGACAATACATGAATTCTTATATTTTTTATAAATCTCTTGGAATGTATCTCTAAATACCTTTTTTATCAATTTTTTTTTACTTATGATTTTTAATTTGGTATATTAGTCATAATTAATATTTAAAATTACTTAATTTATTAAATAATATAATAATATCACTATCTACTCTAAATAAAATTCATTAACAATAATCTATATTTTTTTCTATAATTATTAAAAGTGTAGCTTTTTACTAACCTCCTTAAAATAGTTTCAAGTATCTTATATTTGTATGCTCTTTTTCTCATTTCAAACTATGAGAAGTATCGTGGATACCTCAAGGTTATCATCTTTGTTTAGAAGCAGAGTATTGTTTAGTAAAACTTACTTTATCCTATGAAAAACAATTGTAAAATATTTTCTACAGACAATAATATGTAAATTTGGCTCCATATCTAGGATCATTTATCATGTAAGCTATACGTCATGAAGGTGGTTCCTGCGAGGGAAGGGAGTTTTTACTAAGATTTTGGAAGTAGAAAAACTTGTATATTGTGGAAGAGTTTTCTCTCATTTTTATTTGTCAAGATTTTTAACAAATAACTCATCATGTTACTTGTGAGTAAAGATTATTTTTATCACCACAAAATCTATACATTGATACAAACTTACAAGCAATAAGATAAGCTTGAATCCACTAAGTAAAAGTCTTTTTGAGATTTTTAATAGGGTTTTTAAAAAGAATCGCGCCATGATACTTGACTGGTAGGTGGAAGATATTCATCGCATGTCGCTTCAGAAAATCCACCATGTATGTTTGACTGCAGTCTTGTTACCCATCATATTCTTCTTTCTAGCTTTGAAAGTCGGGCCCACACTTCAACTATTTAACGTCTTCTCATTTAAAAACTATAAATGCGATTAAAGCAATTGCCAAAATAGGAATAAGAGGGCCTTTACATCTAAAGAGAAAAATACACAAAAACCAAAAAAAAATGGTGGTAATTCTTAAACCATAAATATGAGATGGGCATAACACTAATCAAATTATTGATCAACTCCTCGAGCAAGGGTATGAGCCCATGTCTAGAATCTAATCTATAATAAAAATAACAAAACTATAAAATATTCAAGAGCAAAACAAATATGCACACTGACAAAATAACCATGCTATTTCCAAACTCTACTTAAGCACACACAATGCGATTCATACAGCACTAAGCTCGAACCGCAAGCCACCAACAACTAAGTGTTTCTTCAATGCAAATCATAATAATACTTGAAAATGCAATTAGTGGTCATAGCGAAGCAAAATCCAAATATGTACCGAAGTATCCAAATGTATTCCCTGGATGTTTTATCAAAACCAATACTTTGAACTTCTACATGCGTAAGAAATCTCATATGCTTCTTGCCAAGACTATGTGCATGATCGCGACCACCGCAGATACCAATTCCTTATAGTGATGGTTCTCCATGGTCTCGAACAAGATGACAAGCTAGGAAAGCCCAATCGAATAAATAAATAGCACCATGACAAGAAGAAGCCAGTTCTGAAAAACAAACATAGTGGTGATGACATATATGAAATTGAAGTTGTTTTGATACAATATGAAAAATCAACAGTCAACTTAAGTTACTAAGCATATGTTGAAGATTAATGTGATAAGAAACAAAAATGGCTATTCTATGTTGCCTAGTCAATAGTGCATGTTTCTTGCAACTCATTAAATAGGATTATGATCTCCATTTCATCTCCTCAACCATATTAATTTGTGCTAAGATCTACAGAAGAACGAAAAGTTTAAAAGGAAATGAAAAATAAATAGCAATTGATATAAAACCAAATCCTATGGAATTTCAGAAAGACAAACAATAATGTTAATAAATACTTATAATTCACAATAAGAAAACCAAACCCATTCTCTCAAATTGGGATAGTCCAAAAACCAAAGCCATGCTAATAAAGGGTTCATGGCTAGAGTAGTAAGAAATGAACTCGTAACATAACACTTGAATTTTAAATGAGAAAAGCTCCTTGAAATCATAAAAAAAAAAATTAGAAGTACCAAGAAAAGAATGTAGAAGCAGTATACAAACTTAAATAAACATAGAAGTAGTAAACTTTGTTTAAAGTCATGAATAATAGAAAAAGTATTTAGAATTAGAGTATTGGGATGGAAAATGTTTTATCGACAACCAAACTGAATGTTTAACATAGCTGGATGTAGCATCGGGATGGAAAATGTTTACCTGTCCTAAATCGATGCTCTTAGAACATAGCTGGGATGTAAAGTACTGGTAAATCCAGCATGGTCTGTGGCAGACTGTGAAATTAACTAGAGTCAAGGACAAAGATTTCTTATCGAGTAGGCTATCCAATTATCCCATACTAATTCCTCGCTTTATTAATGAATATATTTCCACTAACTTAGAAAAGAGCAATACTGCTTTGTATTCCCTTTATGAACTTCTCGAATTTTTAATTCAAAAACATTATTTTATATTCGGTATGTACTTAAGTAGTGCAAACATAGTTGCTCTCCTTAAATCTCATGAATAAATTTCCTTTCCTTGATAATTCAAGTAGTCGTAAGCCTCTTATATATGTTTCCCAGCTGCACATAGAACATTATTAAGTACACTTCTTATTTATACATAAAGTGATTAGTACTTCTTGCTGGTTTATTTCACAATTCAAGATGACTTGACTTTATGTCCATGAACCGTGTAGACTGGGTTCAAGTACTTGATAAGGGTTCTAAAATTTTGTGGCTCTCCATAATTAATGGGACACACTTCATATGCCAAGTTTCTATGGTTTTCATAGCATTTTTATTTGTAGAATTTCTACACACAATGACTTGAATCTTAACTATAAATTAATGAAAAATAATGGATGGACATATATATATATATATATATATATATATATATATATATATATATATATATATATATATATATATATATATGTCCATCCATTATTTTCATTAATTTTATGATTTAAGAAGCCTCTCTATATATGTTTCAGCTGATATAGAAATATTATTAAGTACACTTTATTTATACATAAAGTGATTAGTAATTTTTGTTGGTTTGGTTTTTACAATTCAAGATGCAGACTTGATTTTATGTCCATGAACTGCAGTAGACTCGTTCAAGTACTTAGATATGGTTCTAAAATTTTGTGGCTCTCCATAATTAATGTGGGACACACTTCATATGCCAAGTTTCTATGGTTTCCTTTTGCGTAAGGCATGGGCATTTGTAGAATTTCTACACACAAATGACTTGAACTTAAATCATAAAATTAATGAAAATAATGGATGGACACATATATATATATATATATATATATATATATATATATATATATATATATATATATATCCCTCCATCTAACCGCTTGTAGAAAATATTGCTTAGAAGTCGATGATATATGTTGCACATAGTTTCCTTCGTTGAATAATATCTAGATCTTGTTATTTTCCATGAACAACCTAACCACGTCCAAAAGTCAAGAAGATAATAATTTAGTGTATGGACGTCCACGCTCCTGTCCAAAGACTTGTATGTATTGTGATGACCCGACTACAAAAGTGCCTCTGTAGAAAAAATTTCTTAAAAATTGATGATGTATATATATGCCGCACATGGTCCCCTTAGCTGAATCAGTCTGAGTCCATCCACTATGGACTAGTAGGGTCCCTCTCACCACATACAAACCCATATTTCTTATCATCGGAGCTCCAAAACAACAACTTCCATGGTGAAATACCCTTGGAGTTAGGTCACTGCTTGGCTAAGAGTGCTCGTGCTAGGCCATATCTTCTAGGATGGTCTTACTCTTTCATGATTTTGCAGGATGAAGACATCTTTATTTGAGCGAGTAATAAATCATGGATACGCATTTGGCTTTTAGGATGAAAGAGACTGTAAAATAAAGGGAGTACATGGTTTCACTGAGTTTGCATCAAGATGTTCCATTAGTATCGAGAGGAGTTTCTTCCTATTCTTGTTTATAACAATGATATCATGTAATGCCAGACAATGCTTTTTAGTTGAACGAGCATAACACGAAATTATACAAATGTATAGGTCCCATTTACTAAGATTTAAACACCCTTGTATGAGAAATTGTCAAGATGTTCGCAGGCGATATAGATCAATCATTTCATTAACTTTCATGATTATCAAAATATCAAAGCATGATCATACAATTAATGTTAAATTTCCAACTATCCGATTGTTTCTTTTGGTCATGGTGATATTTTATTAATAGCAATACACTTGTGTGATTTCTATCCCAAATGGATATGGATACACTTTTTCCGGGAAGAGCAAAAAGTGGCATCAAATTTTAGTATTTAAACTCCCTGATGCTCACCTCTCCTTTGTCTCTACGTGACTTAGGCCGCATCGTTACGATTTTGTTAGTCAGTTCTAATCTACTATAAGCAATCACCGTGACCAAAGATCCAGGGTTTCCTAGTGTTTCTTTGTATCAAATATAGTAACCATTAAGTCAACTGCTTTAAAATTCTTTGAAGCAACTTGTTAGCTCACTACCTTTATATAGATTTTAATTTCAAGAATTTACTTTATTTAGTCGAAAACAAATCTCATTGTCTTGTATGTTGTCATCGATTCGAAGTCTGTCTAGATTATCGCTTCCATGAGAGAAGACATTATACCCATCATGAAGAATCATCTCAAGATAAAACTGATCAAGTTCCTGGACAAAGAAAAGGATGCAAATGTATAATGAGAATGGTCAAGTGAGCCCTCACAATGAGGCTCTGCAAAATTCACCAAAAAAGGGGCTAAAGTGAACACATATCCATTAAAAAGAAGAAAGCAAATGGTGAAACAAAAAAGAAAAGGTGCAATACAATGATCAATCCCATGTTCCTAAATGACATGGATCAAGCATGTACAATCTGAAACAACCTTTCACTTTTCTTTGTTCTATGTATTTTCATTTTTTATTTTGAAATTGTATTCATGTGGATATATCAATGAATATAGGGCATGATGATCGCGACGGAGCTTGGAGGAAGAAACAGTTGTGATAAAGCATATTGAACTCCTCGCAAGAAGCTTCCAATATGCTGAAGGTTCTTCATCTAGTCTTTGGTCCATTGATTCAACCTGGTGAAATTTGTAGGTCTCCTCCTCAAGACTGCCTTTGGTGCTCTCTGACAAAGCCCATCGATCAAAGGTAGACACATATTTTTATCTCGATCATGGCATAACAATTTCTTTGAACTACCTTCTCTAATGAATTTGTTAGAGATTCTGAGTCAATAGCTTAATCATTGACAATCTCTCTCCAAATCATCAGGAACCCGCTGAAAATTGTTCTCAGGAATGCAATATAATCAATATTTTTCATTTTGTTATGAAAAGAATTCCAAAACTTCATGACTTATTTGGGAGTGAATTATGGAAAATAATGCATTTAGCCGTTGTCACCTTGTTATTTTCTGCCATCGCTTGTTTAAAACCTATGTAAATATATAGCATGCTCTTAACCTGCATTCTTGGCAAGTTCATGACTGTTTAATATGATTATATCTCCAGTTTTTAAACCAAATTTTCTTTGGTACATTATTTTAGTGATCAATGTGTTATGCATCAAACTTGAGTTTTTATGAAAATTGGAGTTTGGTTTGATGGAAGGTCATTGGTTCAAATCACCTTTCTGCATTAATGAGTATTTGTTCCACACTTATAATATATTCGTGGCCTGTGTTTGACTTTTCCGCATTAATGAGTATTTGTTCCACGGTTATAATAAATATTTAGGGTTTGGTGTTTGCCCTTTTTGTATTGGTCTATGTTTGGTTCCCAAAAAGTACTAATAAAAGAAAATAATAATAATAATAATAAGGAAAATGATTTTCTTATATTTTATTGTCTAATGAAATTTTAAAAAAAATCTAATACAAATAAAATTATTTATAAACTTATAAATTCTTAAATTAGTTTTTACATCGACGAGTTAAAATAAATAAAACTTGTTTGAAATAGTAAGTAAAAATGAATTTAAATCTTAACTTCAAAAGACAACAAGATATTGGCTACATTTTAAACAAAGTTTGGTCTTTAAAAAATGGTTTAATATATTTTTTGAAGTATATAAATAAATAAATATAACAGATATATGTCGGGGCCACAGAACCTTAGTAATCTAAAGTCCCAGCCCGTGCCGATAGATGGCACTCAACAAATCTAGAGAGGAGCCTGTTGTCTCTCTAATGAGTTCTCCCATCAAAAGTAACCCATCTATCGATTTCAAAGGAGCTTTTGCAATCACCTAGAGATTTTCCGCGCTTGTTTCCTAGAAAGGAGCTGAAGAGGGAACGTTATTCTTTATGCTTCATTTAGTTTTTACCTTCATGTTTCCCTGCAGATTATTTTTATTGGCCGTTAGACTTCTCCATTTTACCGTGATCTGAAATTGCTAATGCTCAGACTAGGGGTTTTTAACGAATCTCTCTCATGCCGGGATGATGAGTCTTTCCAATGGAGGACATCCTTTCACCAAGTTTTATGATATGATATTCGGCACTTTGTTTTTGATTTGCTTTTCTCAAGCGTAGAATTCTACTGATTTCAAGGGAGGGTGAAATCCTCCCTAATGTTACGCTTTCTGTGATTCTTGTTCAAGCTCAAGGAATGGTATCTAGGCTTGGCTCGGCGAGCCCCTCTCGCCCGAACTCCTACCACCCGATGAAGCCCTGGACAAAGTGACTATTACTACTCGCTTACGTATTTAGTATTTACCATCAAGGTTTGCTTGCTGGGGAGTTCTCGTTCCTCCAATTTTTTTGCGGTTTGTTCCTGACAGAGATTCCTGCAGCCAGAACTTTTTGAATTCATTTGTTTGATTACTCAAGTTGAATGTTGTAAAATAGCAATATATCTCCGGTCCTGTGGACCTTGTCCTCGACAGAGACCCAGTTTTTTTTGGGAAACAGATCGACCAGGATGTCAGATTTTCATCATAAAGTCTCGGGCGTGGTACCCAGTGGATGAATCTCCCCGATTAGCCGCATTCCTTCCAGTATTAACACAATCACACGCCTCTCGACTAAACAGAGTTTGGAAGAAAATGATTGTGCTGATATTTTGTTCTCGATCTCGCCATTGCAATTTAACTCTCGACTTCAGTCTCTTTGAGTTTTAGTTTATCACCATCGCGGGCTCTCAATGACTGCTCGGAATTAAGAGACTATTACGGGGCAACTCATGTAAGTAAGGTGTATCTGATATGTCATTCGCAGATTCAAGCTCTAGCTGACGAAGGAGAACTCCCCTGTGATGCCTTTATTCCACATGTAACCAAACAACAGTTCTTCAATTTTCAGCCCTTTAGGTTTTATGGAGAAGAGGGTGGATTAGGTCTTAGGAATGATTTAGAGTCATATTCATCATGGCTGCTCCAATATATCTTTATTTATGCAGAAAGGTTTGATTCATTTGGTTTTGTTAGTACCATTGAGTTTATTAGTTGTACATTCTTAGAGCTGTAATTCTATGCTAAGCTTGCCACACTATTAAGAATAACGCAAAGTATCGTTAAAACATTTCTTGCATTAGAAACAATTTGTCATCATGGATGTCTTAGAACAAATAAGTGAAGTTCCATTTCTGGCTAAAAAAGAAAAAGACAAAAATAGTTTTTGTATTTTCTTTTCATTTTATTTTAGCGATTTTGTCATTTGTCGGGCTTTATGCTTGTTTACTATAATTTTTTTTGTATGCTCATTGAGAGAATTTAATTTGTTGAACAGGCACCAACTCATCAAACTTTGACATTATCTTCAGATTTTGACTCTCCTCCTGAAGACAACCCTTTAAGGGAGGGTAAAGATGGAGATTCTCCATTCAATGGAACTCCAAAAGTAAAGTCCCTAAGTAAAAGGCTGAAAGCAAAAGATCCCAAATCTACAAAAAAATTAAAATAAAATAAAACAATCACCGTAAAAGAAGGTATATCTTGGGGTCAAGATGTAAATTTTATGTTTTTTTGTTAGAGAATTCAGTTGAAAGATACGATTTTAGATAATGTCATAATACACCTAATTAGGTCGTGACTCTAAGAGTTCATTGAAAGTGATGCAGGAATGAATATGAGAAGGCTTCAGCTGAAGAACCATTTAATACAAATTTAAATGTAAGTAGTTTCGCCGCATGATTGCTTATCTAATGTTTCATGAATTCATCTCCTCCTCAATATCATTTTCGTTCCCTTATATAATAATCATACAATTGTTTTCAATCTTAAATTTGTGATGTAGATATCAATTATTCTCTTGATCTCGCAAGTCTTCCTAAGCAACTTAAATATGAGAGGTCTTTTCCTTAGTGCCTAACTGTGAATATGTTTTCTTTTCCCTTTTTGCTTCTTTTATGAAATGGTAAAAGAAACAAAGAAGCCTCGAATCCACAAGTATTCTTATTCATTAGGTTACTAATAGTCATGTTTGGGAAAATAAGATCCAATTTGTTTATTAGTTCTAATTAAACAAATGAAAGTAAAATCGATACCCATGCCTATTGGCACCGTCGCTGGTAGGAAAAACAATTATGATACCCTAGGTTTGCTTTTCTTTTTGATATTCTTTTGGAGTTAAGTGAAATGGTTAAGGAAAATAGCTTATGTTACTTTAAATGATGCAAGATCAGATAATGAATTTAATTACATGAAGTCCAACCACCGTGAGTAGCTGACTATAGATATCTTTCTTCTCTTCCATTTTTTTGGAAGAGAAATTTTTTTTCTTCTTATGTTTTGTTTTATCTATTTTTTTTTTGTTTTTGTAAAAATGCTCTTGTATGGTAAGAAAGGCTCAACTTCAATTTGCATAAAGTATGAATGGCAGAGGGAATGCAAAGAAAGTGCTGAAACTCGGATTTAGGTATTTACCGTGGTGGGCCTATCTAATTTTCGATGAAAGCAGATGTTTGTAAATGTTTCGCCTAAAGAGATTTCTAAAATCAACCTACTGTGATCATTAAGATATCCATGGACCATGATCAGTTTTGTGCTCCACTACCTTGAATAACATCCTAAACTAAAATCACTTGACGAGGCTATTTTGATACAATTAATGTTAACTTCAACCATCCGATTGTTTCTTTTGTCATGGTGACATTTTAAGTTAATAAGACACTTGTGTGATTATCCAAATGGATATGGATACACTTTTTCCTGGAGCTACAAGAAGTGGCATCAAATTTTAGTATTTAAACTCCTCGATGCTCACCTCTCCTTTGTCTTGTCGCACTCAGTCAGATCGTTACGATTATGTTGGTCGCCTTCTAATTTACTATAAGAAATCACCTAATTGAAAGATCCTTGGTTTCCTAGTAGTTTCTTTATATCAAATATAGTAACTATCTCGTTAACTAGCTTTAAAATTCTCAAGAATCATAGTCCTGTTGTCACCTTTATATAGATTTTAATTTCAAGAATTTACTTTGTTTAACAAAAGTACGAAATCATTCATTCTGATGTCATTATCAAATTCAGTCTCGTCTGCATAATAGCCTCATGAGAGAAGATTATACCTTACTGCTTTTAGCTAGAATCATCTCGTAAGGCAAACAACCTAAGTTCTCAGATAAAGAAAAGGATGCAGTTATTAATGAGAATGGTCAAGAGCCCTTGTTGAATGAGGCTTCAAAGGAAAATTCACTAAAAAGGCTAAAGTGGAACACTATCCATTAAAAATAAGAAAGCAAATGTTCAAAAGAGAATGGTAAAAATGGCTCACGATCAATCCCATGTTCCTAAATGACACGTCATACGCATAAAATCAAGAAACAACCTTTCCACTTTTCATTTGCTCTATGTATTTTCATTTTTTATTTTTGAAATTGTATTCCATGTGGATTATATCAATGAATATAGGGCATGATTATCGTGATGGAGCTGAGGAAGAAACACAGATAAGGCGCCGAACCTCAAGTAAGAAGCTTCAATATGATATGTTGGAAGGTTCTTCATCTAGTCTTTGGTCCATTGATTCAACCTGGTGAAATTTGTAGGTCTCCCTCCTCAGATCGCTTCGGTGCTCTAACAAAGCCTCCATCGATCAAAAGGTAGACGATATTTTTATCTCCCAAATTCATGGCATACAATTTCTTTGAAACCATCTTCTCTAATGAATTTGTTAGAGACTCGAAAGCTGCGCTCTTATAATCACTCGCAATCTTCCAAAATCTTTCAAAGAATCATTATTCTATTCTTTGTAAATGCACACCTATTGCATTTTGTTAGAAATGAATCTTAAAACTTATGGATTATTGATGAAATTCTAAAATAATGCATTTAGGCCATGTTGTCACCTTGTTATTTTCTTTGCCATCGCTTGTTTAAAACCTATGTAAATATATAGCATGCTCTTAACCTGCATTCTTGGCAAGTTCATGACTGTTTAATATGATTATATCTCCAGTTTTTAAGCCAAATTTTCTTTGGTAATGCTATTTTAGCGATCAATGCGTTATGCATCAAAGAAAGGAGTTTGCGCCGCTATCGCACCCAAAAAAAGCTGCTGGTGCTTCCTTGGTTCATGATTTCATGATTTTGGGCCGGGCCATGGGGCACCTATGACATCATCTCTGTGTTACGCCATCAGCCTATCCCCATAAAATATGCTATACTGCTGCTGAGACTATTCGCCAATCGAAGAATACCATCACCGAATTATTCAACCTTTGCTTTTATCAAATCAGGTTGCGTTATAAGACCTTCCGGGCCGGAGGTCCGCTTTTAAAATGATTAGAATCTTGTGCACTCGCTAGGATAAAGCATTCAATAATTTGTGATTCTAATATGTTGACCTTGTACTTAATTTTGTCACCATCCCAGCTTCTTGGCAAAGGGATACTTTCATAATGGTTAAGCCATTTGAATTTATGGTGTTCGAGATCAAGTGGTTCAATAATTCAATCAATTTTTGATGTGTTGTAAAATGGCTTTCATTTTTTTCCACAGAAAGATCTTTCGTTTTTCCATTAAGAAGGCTGCTTCCCTGAAGCTTAAGTGTAACAACCCGTACCAAATAATACGAGTTTTGACCAAGTTTGACCAAGGTTGACCAAGTTGACCAAGTTTGACTTTTTCGAGGAGGAATAGTTTTAGGTTAACTAAGGCACCATTTCGTAGGCCTCGTCGATACGAGTTCATAGACTGGCGGAACATCACAATCCGACTTCCGGATAAAAAGTTACGGCTATTAGAAGTTCAACAGTAGCACTTTATCAGTGTCCAAGTTCTGTCCGGGATTTTTACCCGAAAGCAACCCTAGACCCTATATAAATATAGTTTGGGGATGCCAACAAAACTTAGCCCCCAAGACAGTTTCACAGCTCCAAAACCCTAGGAAAAGCTCTCTAAACCGAACCGAAATCGGGACCTTTGCTCATTGAGAGCCGTGGAGAGATCTGACCGCATTTAGGCACCATCTACCACCACAAAGCTACACACGGACCACCAGGTGCGCTAATCGTCTGACGATGCCGGCCGAAAATTTTATAGATACAACCACGGACGCGCCGTGATCCGCCTAACCCGACAAATGGGTCGCGACCGCTTCTCACCCGAAGTTTTCAGATTTCCCGCCATTTTCCGGCCACCTCGTGCCACCCCCATACCCTTTCCACCATTTTCGACCTTCCGAACTCATCTACGTGGTCCCTTTTTTTGCAGATTTCTCACCGCTTGGAAGTTACAACGAAACGAAATCTACCGCTTAGATCGGGTTTTTCGCCACTACAGCGACTGTTGACCAAGGTAATGGTACCAATGAGTTCCTGGTCTCGGCTTTCCATTGATATGTGGTTTGTAAATTTTGGACATCGTTTGGTTGGTTTAGGTTGTTTCGGGTAATTACCGAGAAGTCGGGACTGAAATAGAGTACCGATTGGTCAAATTTGGCAAAATTGAAGTTGTATTAGTGAAATTGGATGTTTTTAGGAATTATTGGATGGTTCAATTTCGAGAAATTATTCTCGTGAAAAGCCCTAATTCAGTATCATTTATAGGGTACACTGTGTAATTGACCGTTTGTGAGTCCAATTTGGATGTTTCATAGTTCTAATAGTTATTCTATGCCTTCTTGCATCCATTTACAAGGTTGTCGGGTTCAGCTTATTAGAGCCTGCGAGTTTTATCTATATTACGTGCACTCACGCCAGTCGGAGAGACGATCCTACAGGCCAGGGATCGAGCGCTTTAGTCTCGTGGAGGGTTTATATGCTTTTTAAAAGATTTGGGGTATTGTGTTGATATATCTATTGATTAAATACTTTACATATATATTGTTTGATCGGATGGTTGGTTGCATTCAAACATGATTTTCGGTTTCATATAAAGCAGTTATCATTCATGTGAATTTTTGTCAACATTTAATTTATTTTGGAAGTTGTCTTGAGTTCGTGGATGAGTCTATGTTATTAGGATATTTTAGATTTTTATGGATTGAGGTTGTAAACTATCTTGAGAAAAACTATTGTTTTAAAAGTGGATCTTGAATTTTTGTAGTTGACTCTAATGGTATTGTTGGAAAGGTACATGTGAGGAATGGGAGCGGTTTTGTTGCCCGCGTTGCCGTGAGTCGGTTTGACTGACGGTTTGTGGATTGTCCGTTGCCGTGAGGTCGGTTTGACCGACGGTTTTATTAGTTGCCATGGTGCCGTGGTGGTTTGACCGACGGTTTGGTATTACGGGTTTGCGCGGTGGCGTGAAGTGGTTTGACGACGGTTTGTGTCCCCCAGGTTCCACGGTGACGTGGTCGGTTTTGACCCAGGCGGTTTGGTATTCTGGGTTTGCCGCGGTGGCGTGAGGTCGGTTTACCGGCGGTTTAGAATGGAGTACATGACACGCGGTAAAGCGTTGGTTTATGGTATGGGCGTTGTTAATTTGATCTGAATAACTATTTTATACTCATGGTTTGGGTGCATTTCGTAGTTTATTTTATCACTTGATGGCTATACATGTTTTGTGGCAGGCACATGTTGTGTGCAGTTCGGATTATGTTTTTTAACACATTGGTTACGCTGAATTTGGTGACATGATACGCATATGTTGGACTTAGGGTAAGTTGGGTTTGTGAAATGTTTCTCGCGGGGAACTTTACAAAAGTGAGCGGAAGGTTTTGAGAGGAGGAAGCGGTTGGAAATATAAAGTATTTTTGTATAAACTATGCCTCACTTTGAGATTTATTATCTCACATTATTGTTTTAAATCTGTTCCTAGGTCAGACTATTTCGTAGAGACTGTCGCGCGGTTGGCGTCGCTCTCCTTATTTGTCGTACTCTATCGCATTTATCTATTTTGTGTTTGTTGTTTTGGACTTATTCATTTCTACTTGTACCCCTAAATCCACAATACTCTTAGAACGCTCTGATATTCATATTGAACTTTTACGAGACCCCATTTATAATTGTTGCGGGTTCTTATATATATATGTGTAATTGAGTATTAAATTAATACATGGTGTTACTCCCCTCCTTAAGGTGGGGTCCCATCGTATCTTCCCTAGGGATTATATAGTGGGACTTCACTAGGCGGGACCACCCGGGAAATACGGGAAGGGTATCCGGGTCGGGTCCTGTTAGCTTGGTATCAGAGCTCTAGGTTTCTAAATTCCTTGGGGTTGTACATTGTTGTGCGACTCATCTTGTGTTTTGTATACCTTTCTAACCTTATCATTGGGACTGATTCTGTTCTTTGATTCTTGGAAACAGTTCTTCTTCCTAATGGCGCCCAGAGGTAGACGTAGGTCCCAGCAGGCTTCGGTGGAAAGCTCTGGTGCACCTAGTTATGAAATCTTGTCGAGCGTCTGGCTCAATCACTGGAGAGAAGTGGGTTATTTTGGTAGTGCACGGTTGATGATTTCCGTAGAATTTGGGAGCTTGATGAGTTTTGATGGCGCCACGGATCCATGGTAGCCACATCACGGCTTGATGACCGCGGAAAATTACGGGCGGTATGCGGTGTCGGATGAGGACAAAGTCGGGATAGTGGGTTTTACGCTCGGGTAATGCAGGAAATGGTGGGCGTATGAGAGGGACTAGGAGCGTCACACACCTAGGCACGGGTTCAAAGGCGCCTTTCACGCGAGTTTTGCCCCCCCAGCCTTTGTTGAGACCAAGAGGCTGGAGTTCGAGACACTCACTCAGGGTAGTATGACAGTTTCCGAGTACGAGCGCAGGTTCAGAGAGTTATCAGATTTTTGCCCAAATTTGGTAGCGGATGAAGTCATGAAATTTCGACGGGTTGGTTGAGGCAATTAACTTTGAGCCTCTCGATCCGATCATCCGCAGTACCAATCGATGAGAGAGATCTTGCTCTGAGTGGCGGTGCGATACGCGGAACTGGGCGTCGATCGCCTGATAGTTGGCGGGAGCCCGGTCGAGGATCATCGAGAGGGTAGTTTGTGCGGATCTTCGGGGCGGCGGCGAGAGGATCCGGTGGGGGTGACGTGGTGCTAGTGGTCTCGGGCTTCAGAGAGGTGGACACACACAGGGTTCTGGATTTCGATCAGCGAGTAGTGGCGGTAGCTATTTTCAGGGGTCTGCAGGCCAAGGCAATTCCCGTTCGGCTTGTGATGTTTGCGGAAAGATTCATGATGGGCCATGCCAGTGGGATTATATCTTGTCGGTGTGGGCGAGACGGGGACATTTGGGAGGGGCGCCCTTATCGAGGATCCAGCCAGACTAGAGTTCCAGGATCAGGTGCTCAGTTCCAGCGGGCTAGTGGGCATGGAGGACCGGATACGCAGACAGGGCAGACCTCGGGTGGTTCCTTTAGCATGGAGACGGTCACACGGTATTCCGTAGAGGGCGAGAGAAGGGCGACCACACGCTGAAGGCGAGTCTATCTTATGACGGTCGGGAGGCACGAGGCCACTCGACGTTGTGGTGCTATCTATTTTGGTGACGTCTTGCGTGCCTCATTGACCCGGGAGCTGCTCCTTTGGCTCACGTGAGTATGTTGCAGTCGGGATGACTCGTTCGCTGGAATGTGGGTTGGAAATTTCACGCCGGGAGAGTCTCATGGCCCTGGTCGGATGCTTAAGGGTAGCTTGTTTTCAATTGAGGGCGAGATATGGGCGGATTTGATGATGGATCTCGAAAGGGTTGGATGTGATTCTTGGGATGGATTGGCTCGCTTCAAACTATGCTTCAATGGATTGCTTCCGCCCAAAGGGTAATGTATTAAACGACCGGGACTACCGGTAGTAGTCTTCTTTGGAAGCCCCGGAGGCGGATGACTTCAGGATTTGATTTATACCATTTATGCTAGATGTTTACTTGAAAGGGTTGTTCGGGTTTCACAAGCTCATATAGTTGACTTCGTGTGAAGCGAGATTAGAGGGCGTACCAGTAGTAAGGGACTTCCTGGATGTGTTCCCTGACGATCTTCCAGGTCCACCTCCAGCAAGAGAGGTAGATTTTCCCATTGATTTGGTCCTGATGCGGCTCCTGTTCTTTACCACCTTATAGAATGGCGCATTTGTTTGAAGAATTGAAGGCATTTCCCCATTTCTGGCGGCAGTGGATGGGGGATTTATTAGATTACAGTACTTCACCTTGGGGCGCCCGGTGTTATTTGTGAAGAAGGATGGTACTTGGAGGTTGTGTATAGACTACGACCGAGTTGAATAAGGTCTGTCGTAACAAATATCCTTTGCCTCGGATTGATGATTTGTTGATCGGCTCGGGGTGCGACCGGTGTTCTCTAAGATTGACTTGGGGTCGAGTACCATCGAGTTAAGGATTAGGAAATCGACATTCCAGGCGGCATTCGGGGCGAGATGGACATTATGAGTTTATAGTGATGTCTTTCGGACTCACTAATGCCCCAGCGGTTTTCATGGATCTGATGAACCGGGTTTTTCGTCCATACTTAGATCGATTTTTCATTGTCTTCATTGACGACATCCTAGTGTACTCGAGAAGCGAGTTAGAGCATGAGAGACATTTGGGTTTGGTGTTGCAGACTTTGAGGCAGCATCAGTTGTATGCCAAGTTTAGCAAATGTGAGTTTTGGTTGAGCCGAGTGGGATTTCTCGGACACGTGGTTTCTGCTGATGGCATTTATGTGGACCCTCAGAAAGTAGAGGCAGTGGCAAACTGGGAGCAACCAACTACGGTGACAGAAGTGCGGAGTTTCCTAGGATTAGCGGGGTATTACCGCAGGTTCATAGAAGGGTTCTCAAAAATAGCAGGACCCTTCCTTTGTTTGGTAGGAAAGGGGTAAAATTTAGTGGGCCCGACAAGTGTGAGGATAGCTTCAAACAACGAAGGAAAAGTTGACATCGGCCCTGTTTGACGTGCCCGGGAGGCGAAGACGAGGGGGTTCGAGGTTTCACGGTGATGCTTCATACCAGGTTTAGGTTGTGTGTTGATCTGACATAAGAAGTTGTGGCGTATGCTTCCAGGGCAGTTAAAGAAGCGGAGCTAAATTATCCTACCATGACTTGGAACTTTGTTTGCGGTAATTTCGCATTGAAGACTTAGGCATTACTTATGCAGGCGACTTGCGGATATTTACCGACCATAAGAGCCTTAAATATTTGTTTACGAGAAGGAGGTAACGACGAAAGGAGGTGGATGGAACTACTTAAGGATTATGATTGCACTATTATTTACCATCGGGTAAGGCAAATGTGGTGGCGGATACTTTGAGTAGGAAATTTCAAGCTCTTTTTGGCTTATATCTGGAGACAATACAACTCATTGGTGATGAGATTGCGAGAGTTGGGTGTTGAGTTGGGGTTGCATGTTTGGGAGCACTTTGCTAGTTTCGACTACGACCGATACTTGTAGATCAGATTCTTGAGGGGCCTGACTAGAAGATCCTATTTGATGAGCATGAGAAGAAAGTCGGAAGGGAGACGGTCGGATTTCTTTGTTAGAGGCAGTGGGCCTTGATGATGGGTTCTAGACTTTGTGTTCCAGCAGCTGAAGAGTTAAAAGGGCGGATATTGGATGAAGCCCATAGTTCCGCTTATGCTATACCCAGTATATAGATTATATCATACACTAAAGGAATATTATTGGTGAGGTCGGGGATGAAAAGAAGTTGCGGAGTATGTATCCAAGTGCCTCATCTGTCAACAAGTGAGCGAGAGAGACAAAAGCCTTACGGACCTGCGACCCTTACCTATTCGGAATGGAAATGGGAACACATCCTGATGGATTTTGTATTTAAGCTCCCTCCTGACTCAGTATGACGGCATTTGGATAGTAGTTGATCGACTCACCAAATTTGCGCGCATTTCCTACACATTAAGTGAAGTTTTCCCCTCGAGAAACTAAGCGGAACTCTTTATGAGTCATATAGTGAGTTTGCATGGGGTGGGAGTGTCGATCGTCTACGATGAGATCCACGATTGCCGAGGTTTTGGAAGAGATTGATGAAAAATGATGTCATTACAGGTAGGCTGCGCCTTTCACCCTCGGGTGATGGACAATCAGAGGACTATTCAAACTTTAGAAGATATGTTGAGGTCATGCGTACTACAATTCAAAGGACATTGGAATGAGTATCTACCTTTAGCGAGAGTTCGCTTATAACACGGCTATCACTCGAAGCATTGAGGTGTCACACCTTATGAGGCTACCTTATGGGAAACAATGTCGCACTCCTTTATGTTGGAATGAGACGGGGCGAAAAGAAAGTGCAGGTCACGGGTGTACGGCGACGATGAGACAAGGTTAATGATTATACGTGCAAATTTGAAAGCGATTCGGAAGGGATAGGCGAAAAGAGCTATGCGGACAAGCTAAGAAAGGATCTTGGGGTTTGAGTTGGTCGAGTGTTCTAGAGCTCTCCTTGGAAGGCGTGGTACGTTTTAGACGAGGAAACTAAGTCCTCGCTACATTGGACCTTTGAGATTGTTGAGAGGTAGGTCAGTGGTATAGATTAGACTTCTGGAGCTTTCGAGTTCATAATGTGTTCCACATCTCCATGCTACACAAGTATATTCCAGATCCCTCACATGTACTGGAGGCACTAGAGATTGAGCTGAGGGACGACTTATCCTATGAAAAACGACCCGGTCTGAATTTTGGGTAGAAGAGAAGGAGCTTACGCAACAAGACCATATCCTTAGTGAAAGTCCTTTGGAGGAACCACTGGTCGAAGGGCGACTTGGGCGGGAGGACCAAATCTGCGGGTGATGCCTCATCTCTTCCATGATACAGTGCAAATTTCGTGGACGAAATTTTCTTTAAGGGGGGTAGGTTGTAACAACCCATACCAAATAATACGAGTTTTGACCAAGTTTGACCAAGTTGACCAAGGTTGACTAAGTTTGACCAAGTTGACCAAGTTGACCAAGTTGACCAAGTTTGAATTTTTCGAGGAGGAATAGTTTTAGGTTAACTAAGGCACCATTTCGTAGGCCTCGTCGATACGAGTTCATAGACGGGCGGAACGTCACAATCCGACACTACGGATAAAGGATTCTGGCTAATAGAAGTTCAATAGTAGCACTTTACCGAGTGTCGAGTTATGTGCAGGATTTTTACTGGCGACCCTAGACCCTATAAACATAGTTTGGGATACCAAATAAAACCACAGCCCCCCAGACCTTTTTGAGCTCCAAAAACCCTAGGAAAAAGCTCTACCAAGGGAACAGAGTTGGACCTTTTGCTCATTGGAGAGCCGTGAGAGATCGGACCAGACGAGGCACCACCGGCCACCACAAAGCTACACGCACCGGACCACCAGGTGCGCCACGGCCCGATCTTGCGTGAAATTTTACGGCGAGCCCGTGGCCGGGCGTATGTGCCGGGATACGGTCGAACCGGCGGTATTTGCCGGATTTTCTCACACGAGTTTGTGATTTCCGGCCATTTCCGGCTACCTCAGGCCACCATAGCTCCTTTATAATTTTGGACCTTACGAACTTCATCTACGTGGTGCACGAATTTCGCACCGTTTGGAAGTTACATAGCGAAATCGTAGAAAAGCTTCGTCGGGTTTTAAGGCACCACAGCGATTTTTGGACCAAGGTAATGGTACCAATGAGTTCCTGGTCTCTTAGACTTTGTTGATATGTGGTTTGTAAATTTTGGACATCGTTTGGTTGGGTTTCCATTTTTAGGTTGTTTTTCGGGTAATTCTGAAATGCGGACTGAAATAAGTCAGATTAGTCCAAATTTGGCAAAATTGAGATTATGTGATGAGTGGATGTTTTGGAATTGGATGGTTTCAATTTCGAGAAGTGGCTCTGGGTGAAAGCCCCAATTTGATTTAGGTATCGGGCTATGGCTGCGCGTAGTGGACACGTGGAATAATTTGGATGGTTTCATAGTTCTAACGGTTATTCTAAGGCCTTCGGGCATCTAAGGTTGTTGGTTTTTAGTTATTAGAGCCTAAGCGGGTTTATCTGCATGCGGGCACTCGCTGTGAGGTAAGTGATCTGCGGGGGAGCGGGAGGCGAGCGTCTTTAGTGCAGCTGAGTGGTTTTATATGCTTTTAAGATTTGGGGTATTGTGTTGATATATCTATTGTGATTAAATACTTTACATATATATTGTTTTGATCAGATGGTTGGTTGCATTCAAACATGATTTTCGGTTTCATATAAAACAAGTTATCATTTCATGTGAATTTTGTCAACATTTTAACTGTTTGGAAGTTGTACTGAGTTCGTGGATGAGTCTATGTTATTAGGATATTTTGGGTACATGGATTGAGGTTGTAAACTATCTTGAAAAACTATTGTTTTAAAAAGTGGATCTTGAGATTTTGTGGACTGACTCTAATACGGTGTGAAGTCGAATGACCAGTTGTCTGTCGTGATCCATGATGATTGTGATGTTATCGTTTTCGTTGCTGTGAGTCGTTAATCCAGTGCACCTTCTGTCTCTACGCGGTCTTGTGGATCAGTTGTCGTTTGTCTAACATCACTGTTGCGTCGGTTATGTGTTGGTGTGTTGAGTGAATCGGTTCGATATTGGCGTTAGCGAATCTAGTTCGCCGAATGCGTGATCGGTTTCGCCGGTTCGTCGTGCGTCGCGTAACTATCGTCGTGCGATGTTCCAAAAATATAAATCGCTATTCATCCTCGAATTGGGTAGTTATTATCATAGCGCTCTGTATTTTGTGCATGACGACGTTCTGTTCAGGTATGGCGCCTCTATAACATTGGTTCCGGCTAATTTGTTGAGCATGATACGCATATGTTTGGACTTAGGGTAAAAGTTAGGTTTTGTGAAATGTTTCTAAACGGGAACTTCTGAAAAGTGAGCGGAAGGTTTGAGAAGGAGAACCATTGAAATATAAAAATGTTATTTTTTCCTTATAAACTATGCCACTCAGCGAGATTTATTATCTCATTATTTCATCTGATTCCCTAGGTCGGAGGGCAGTTTGCTTAGGGCCTATTCGCGCCCAGTTGGCGTCGCTCTCCCGCCACGGCTATCGTACTTTCATCGCATTTATATTTTGTGTTTGTTGTTTGGACTTATTCGTTCTACTTATGCCACTAAATCCATGAATACTCTTAGAGCTGGCCTCGATATTCATATTGAACTTTACGAGACCCATTTATAATTGTTGCGGGTTCTTATATATATATATATATATATATATATATATATATATGTGTGTGTGTGTGTGTGTAATTGAGTATTAAATTAATACATGGTGTTACTCCCCTCCTTAAGGTGGGGTCCCATCGTATCTTCCCTAGGGATTATATAGTGGGGCTGCGGCTGGCGGGACCACCCGAATCTGGGAAGAATTATCGGTCGGGTCACAATCATTAAGTAAGCTTATCCATCTCATTTAGTCTTATATAGCGTATCTTGCTTTTGGAGTTAGTGTGAAGGTGAATCTATAGATTTGAGGCGGGGATATAGGTGCTACCGGGCGAATGTTAACCCATCCGAAATCATGAAATATTCTTAGATTTAAAGTAATGTTCTATGTTTTATGATCTCCATGATTCTTTTATTCTTGATGATTGGTCCATTTCGGTGTTTCTATTCAGATCCTATAATTTAATCTCTCTTTATATCTAAAGTAATAGAACTATGAAATAGTTGACTATCCTTGGTAGTAAATATTGTCTGTATTTCAAATGGAAACCAAAGGCTAGTGGTGAACTAGTCGTGCTTCAAATTTATAAGGTCTCAAAGATTTGCTTATTGGCCTTTATTTCCATTTGTTTTGCGTCCTTCGATTATAGTTGCTTCTTTGCATATTTCTAAACACTAGTAGCCTTCGTCTAGTTCACTTTAAATTTTGGTTAATTTGCGGGAACCATCCTTAAGCTTGACAATAGTTCCTTCGGGACGATACGCATTGTAAGTCTATTTTTTTAATTTTGGCCAGCCAGTTTTCTCATTCCTAGCCTCGGTTCGATATTGGCACAAATAGCATCATAGCCTGAGCCTCATCTAATTTTGTATATGAGTAGAACCAATTTAGTTGCGATCATTTAACACATAATTTTCTTCTTGGTCGGCTTTGGGCGGTCGAGGAAGCAAGGTTTGTCTGATTTGCTCTTTTATCTTTAGAGTTCTCACGCTATTATCTTAAAGAAATAAGGTAGCACTATTTGGGGATTCTTTATTTTTATCCTACTATCTGTTTCCTCCCAGGTTTGGTGAATTTTTTTTATTTTTTTCATGTTTGTTGTCTCTCTGCGGATTCGGCCACAAATCTTTTGGGAAAATGTGTACTTAATGTCTTGGAGAAAATGGCATGAATGGTTTTATTTGTTTATTGACTTGGATTATATATTTCGTCCCAGTGGAAGGCATTATGAATGACTTTATTAAATTTGAAACCACAATCGATGTTTATGAGGTTGGAAACAATGGTTGAAGGTTAAGCATTCCTTTTTTTTTTTTTTGAGTATTCCCGATTAAGTGATTTTTTGGATTATTTGGTATTTGTTCTTTGTATAAATCATTGCCCTCCCTTTCCATGCCAATGGTTTCATGTATGCGGGGATAATAGAAGGATTTTCTTTGATTCGGAAGATTAAGGGCGACAAGATACTAAATCCGATTACTCGTCCAAGCTGATCAAAATAGCGGTGATAGAAAAAGCAATAATCGAAGCCGAAGAAAAGCGAAAGCATCGTATGCTCGAAACTCCTTGATGGTCGGTGTTCTTCCATGAAATCATAAAACTCTTTGCCTTCATAAGATATTCATATATGTAGTTGATGGTTCACGGGGTTATCACGAAGAAGGGTAAAATAAGCGGGAAGCGAAGGCACCAAAGAAAGTGAAAAGAAACTCAGTTCAAAAAGAAAACAAAGACGAAGAAATAAAAAGGTTATTCATGTACCCTTTATTCTTTTATGATACATACCATGAATCATTGAGTTATCAACAACCTCTAGTGACTTACTTCAATTTTCCATAGTGATAAGAAAACAACGGTCATCGAATTATGATTTATTATTCTCTAGTCTATTTCTTTTACTTGGGACGATATTCCATGTCGAATGCTATTTGTGGTCGATTTGTTTGCGAATTGATAGGCGGGCTCCCAAATCTTCATCCCAATCATCCATAGATTGAATCAATTGAAAGATTTCTCTTCATCTTGCATTCCTTCCTTGAGTCTGATCTAATTCTTAGCAAACTTTGTCAGTAATTTATCTTGTAAAGAATCGGTTTTCATATAAGCGAGCCACGATAAGGGTAGAAGGATCGGCTTGATGAAAGGTGGGGCGACATTTGAAGAGGAAACCATCATGATCTCTTCAAATTCGTTTCCACCCTTGAAATAATGGACCTGGAAATTCATCACTTGGCCTCTTCTTCACCATATGAAACATTCCCAGGAAAAAGGAGATATGGATGAAGTATTTAATAATCCATGGTGTAGAGTGTTGCCTTACATGAAACATTAGAATGGGAGAAGGTGTGTTTACCCTTTGGCATTAGGCCCAGATGATGGCACATACTCACCAAACCTTACATAGCCAAAATTACTTCAGTTCCATCATCAAAAGCATAAGCGCTGTAAGAAAGCCACACAGGAAAGCTCTCCCATAGCTACCCAGGCTGGCCCATTTCCACCATTTGATGAGATCTTTCCTCTTTCACTTTCTTTATCCATCCCTTGGGATAATGTTTATTGTTTGGTGTTCAGACGATGTTCTTTGATATATGGTTGTTTTGAGCCTCTAGTTTGCTTGCTAGAGAAGAACTTGGTGTAACCCATTATTGTCATTGTTGAAATAGTTGAAGTTTAAGTGGCCTACGGGTCCCGTGGTTTTACCTTTTCATTTGGGGGTTTTCCACGTAAAAATTGTTGTTTCATTGTGGTTGATTTATTGTTGCTTGGTTAGTTTTGTTGTTGGATTAATTGTTTGTTGAACCTATTTTTAGTTCAATGCTACTTAAATCTTATAAGACATAGATAACGGTTATTAATTACATAATTTATTATACTTGCTACTAGGGTATCATGCGATGCCACCAAGACAATATTACATTTTATGGACCTTGAAAGAAGAGTTATAGGCGACACCTATGCCTCTATATTACAAAATATATAATATCATAGGAAATAACTTGTAGGTTAGAAAATAGCTACACTACCTTCCACTTAATAAATTATGCCATGGAGTGTGGTAGATTCTTTGCCCATTGGATTGCTCATATGATTCTCAATAGACATTTCCTCGGAGTATAGAGTAGGCTTAGGAGGCATTCCCAGCAACTCAACTCTCCTTCCTAACATCTCAGGCTTTGCTCATTGAAGGGTGATCTATGGGCTTCACCATTTGTATACACCATGGTACGACGATCCACCATTTTCCTAACAAGCTTCTTTTCATCTTTAGTGGCATCTCCCAAGTCTATGTTATCCCCTTAGTGACATCTATCATAAACCCATGATGGAAAATATATTTTACTTGAGTGTTCTATATTTGCATTCACATTCTTTCTTCTTCCCACCATCTCCATTAACAACATTCCAAAACTATAAACATCAGCCTTGTAGGACACCTCGATGTTTTGTAGAACAGTGCAGACAATGTATCCCAATGTTCCTTGTGCAGCAGTGAGAGATACCATACTTTCATCTGTTGAATACAACTTTCCAAGGCAAAAATCTGAAACTTTTGGTGTGAAGTCCTCATCGAGAAGGATATTATGTGGCTTGATATCAAAATGTAGAATTTGCATGTCACAACCTTGATGTAAATTGTTTAATACCACGCCCCATCATTTGCGATCTTGTACATCTTTTACCAACTTAATAAAGTTTTTCTTTCTTAACAAGAAAAATGAACTTATCGAGAGAACCATTGGGCATGAGTCATAAATAAGTGCCCACTTTGACCCTTATTACACAAATCCACACAAGTCTCACCACGTTAATATGATGAATTCTTCCCTATTGTAGCCTCATTGATGAAATCTTGTCCGTTAGCTTTTGACATGATCAATACTTTCACAGCTACAATGCGACCACTTCGAAGTTTTCCCTTATACACGAAGCCAAAACCTCCTTGACCTAACTTATTTGCAAGTTATGGGTTTCCTCTTTATGTCTGAATAGGAGTACTTGATGGGTTGGAAATTTTTGTGATTGCATAAAAATTCTTCGATTCCATCATCTAATGATAGATGTCTTCGATGAAACTTGTAAATCAAATACGCAAATAGGCACAACATCCCGAAGAGAGTCTTTCCTATGACTAAACACAAATCAAATGTCATGAAAACTGAATATCTGGAAAAGAAAAAAAAAGAGAACAAAGATAGCAAAAAATAGGTGGATTTGTGTTGTTAGAGGCTATGTTCAATTAGGGTGGCAATTTTAAGTCCGGCCAGTTGGGCTAGTCAGTCCACCGGAATTAGGATCATTTGGGCTATAAATTTGCTATTCGCAAGGACAAAATAAATTTGACCCGACCCACTTGGATTTAGGGCCAGGTTGGGCCGTTATATTTTTTGACTGAAAAAACCAGGCTAGATTTGGTCAGGCCAGTTTATTAACGAAGCCTAACAGATCCACTCAATTTATCACCTTTTGCTCCAACAAATCTTTAGACACCACTTAATTCGGTAGTAGATTTTCGACATGCTTTAAAAGTGTCTTTGTTTCTGAGGGAGCAATTTGATTGGCGAAAAAATCAATATGTGCAGTTGCATAGAATTGGATCCTTGGATGAAAACTGACCCAGTTTTATTCCATTATTTTGACTTATTTACATACACACACGAAAGGAAAAAAATCGGTAGTTCTGGAATTTAGTAGCCTTACCAAATTCACTATCTTGATTTGTGCAGTGCACTCACTCTTAGTACACTCCCATTATCTTGGATTTGGTCCTCGCACTAAACTCGGAACCATTGACTCAAGGCCCGGAAGGGAGAGTGCTGTTTTTTCTTAGTCCTTATGGGACTGACCCCCCCTCTTCTTGCTTTTGGATTTATCTGTCAAATGGTATGATAATGATGATTGAAGGGTGTTGATTTTTCGCGAGTTAGTTCCTTCCCGCGGGTTGCACCATCCTCGATTCCTTTAAACTTCTCCTCTCATGTGGGACTTTTACGATTCACGAGCGACCTGCTTCCTCTGGTCCACCTTGCCAAATAGGTGCATTTTGGTTTCTTTTCCTTTTTTTTTTCTTTTTGTACTGTGTTTGTGTTGTAAGAGGTTGTGATATGTGGAGATTTTGTGTTTTTGAAGTCCTTGCTGTGTAGGCCTTTGCCTTTGGACATAGGTAGATGCACTTGTGTTATTGTGAAGGAAAAATTACCAGAAGGGTTGGATGGGGGTGCTCTGTATTCACTATACACCAATGTAAGATCCTTGAAATCATTAAAAAAAATCATCAAGTGTCATGATTTGTTGTTGAAATTGCATATTAATATTCTGTTTTACCTTAGAGAGATGGTGTTTTAAGGTGAGCTATTTAGGTTACGGATAGAAGTCCTTTATAAGTTGTTTCTGGAAAATTTAGGGCATTTTTTCATTGTGTTGCCTGAAATAATCCATTTGTGTTTTTTTTTTGGTTAAGTTTGCCATATCTGATAAGATTGCATTTTTTCGTTTTCGTAATCTTGAGGTCCTTATCCAAGGGTAGTATTTACTAAAATGTTCTTATTTAACTTCTTGATCAATTTGTGGACTTGGACATATCTGTGTAGTATTGATAACACGAATTCTTTAGTGGACTCTTTGGCTTGGCTGGGATGTAGGTGGGGGATATTATGCAGCTCGGATGATAGCTTCATTGGGATAATGATAGCCCGACCTCCTCAGATTCAAAAAAAATACCACGTACGGGATCGGAGGTCAAATTCCTTACACCTTACAGAGCTATAAAATGAAACATATCGCCTCTTCTTTGTCATTCGGTTGGGCGTGCTTTATTTGATTACGGGGAACTCACCTCAGTGCGCAGCAAAAGCGGTCTAAGCCACTTTGGTTATTTATGCTTGTAAGCGAAATCTCTTAAACACGAAAAGTTGTATACTTGTCGTTTGAATTAATTCTGTTGTTTCTGATTCATGCCTCTGATAACCACTGGACATGAAGTTACGAAACTGTACATGCATGGATAACAAAGCATTAGTCGATGCGGCTAAAGAACTCAACTTCGGGTGAGCTCGAACATACACGGATACCTTTGGCTCTCTCATCCATTAAGAAAATGTATGACTTGTTCGGTCGTTTGTCGATTGTTTACTTTCTTGTATGATCAATAACTTAATAACAACTTCTTTCTCTGCCCGGATACATCCTTATTAATGGGTGCACAAGGGTGGAGAGCAAAAAGGACAAAGTTCACCAGCTATACTCAAGGGTTCCCCAATATAATAAAGGTAAGTACTTAAGGTGGGAGTACTTCTTCCTTAATAAACGAAAGTGCACGTTCTGACTTCTTTTGCTTAATTTTCTATCTTTTCACCGTTTTTGCTACTTATTTAGGTTTCAAAGTAGTATGAGTTAGATAATCAGAAAAAAGGAAGAGCAGAACTTAGGAATCTCAAAGCTTTCTGAAGAACTTCCAAATTACTTTGGAGGTATCAGAACTTTTCCGTACTAAAGAATCCTTACGCCATTCTATTAGTCTGCAGTCAATGCATAATGGAGAAAGCCATGATAAGGAATGCCAAAGCTTCCTCGTCGTTAAGATAGAATATGATAAACTTTTTTTATTTATATGATCTTGATTTCGCTGTTCTCTCGCTCTATAAGATCTTGACATTCATACTACAAAAAAAGATTTGGATATCTGCGCTACCGTGGAAAGCAATTTCGCTTAGTTTGTTTCAGAGAAAGGGAAAGGTATAATCTTGCAAATGACGTCAGAAATCGGCATGTGATGGATTATGTAAGCATCAGATGTACCAATTTTAATTACAATGATACAAGAAGACATCAATGAGAGCATGCCAATGCCAACGAGTATCGCTAATTAAGCTGGGCACAAATGGTGAATGCTAAAATGAGCTCCTGCTCTTCGAGTAAGATCGATTAAGAGCAAGGCAACCTAAAAGAGAAAAGCCAAAATCACGCTGAAATCCCATTTCAAAACTCTTGTGACCATGTTGTGAAAAGTCGATTTGATGAGGTTAGGTTGCTTGGCCAATGTCTAAACACCTTAGATCGAGCTTGTTCACCATTTTCAAACGATACAAGTTGATAGAATTGATGTCGATGTTTTTCTTTACGCTCTCTCAATTTCCGTGTCTTTCTTCCTTCCTTTCTTCTAAACTATATTTCATATTTCAAGGCTTTGAAAGTTGGGAGCTCCCTGCTGTGGATCAAACACAAACTTGAAACGAGGAAAAACAAGAAAAGAACACTAAGAAGACTATCATCTGCGCATATCCATTGACAGTTATCAAGCATTCTCGCAGATATGTCTCGGCTTCTATAGATTCAAAGCTCCGCTGCACTCGTAGAGTAATATTATTAGATTCAATCTCAACACAAGCTCCTCAAGATGTTCCGTCATGCTTCGGGTTTGCAATTTTGAGCCCACTGCATGCCAAGTTCCATGAGCATGCAATATAATAAAGCGCTCACCTCGCTACGTATCACTATTTTGTTCCCAAATTTAGCATGCCAAGCATGTAAAAGCGGATTGGGGAAGGAAATGTTGTATGGCATGGTTGGTTCATTAAATCGAAAAAGTTGTTATGAGATTCAAGGATTTGTGAAGATCGCTTGTAATCAAGATCGTGATTATTAATATAATTGATATCTTCCATTCCTCGCGAATTTCTCTCTTTCATATTAGAACAGATTCGAGTACTATGCATGATGATTATGAAGCCATTTTTCGGGGTTATCTTCTTAGAAGTGTGTTATCCGATGTTGGTACGTATACATACAAGATAATGCTCGCCTATGCCGACGGGAGCATTGTCGAGACTTACAAATCCTTTGAAATGCAAGTTGAATCGATTGAAGGCTATAATCGAATCATGAGTCAGTCAAGGTTTTCTAACTAGAAACATGTTTTAAATTATTATTGGGAGGGAAAAATATCATTCATTTAGTTTTCTTTTCTTATATTTAGTGAGAATTGTATACATCTCTTGATCGTAGAAAATCGCCTACTTAGTGAGATTTTGAAATGGGTAATCATTGACCTAATCTTCCTATAAATATATCCTCGCATAATACAAAGACAAAGTTATTCTTTAATGTGTTTTATGGTATTAAAGCTGAGGATCACTTCTTCTCTATTTGAGACCACCTTCAAACCTTTATTCTTCTAATGGTCACAATAATTGCTTCTTCCTTTCCACTCAGTCTCATCCAAAAACACTACCCACCGTGATCATCCTCTACGCATCGGGCCAACCTTTCCAATATCACCAACTCACTACAAATAAGTTCTCAAGAAGTCTGGCATCAAGAATTCGCTTGAAGAATCCACCTGCCAACCATGTGGAGTGGCTCGCTTTCCGCCACCATGCGGCGGCATTGTTCCACTTGCATTAACTCACATTACGCTTCCAAAATCCATTTGCTATCATCAAGAAGGTGATTTGGGACATCAATTTTCAATACACAGATAGCCAGATATTTGGGCCATTAGTTCCGTCATAAATCCAATCTCATAATTTTATTTCATACGCATTATTCCTGCCTAAAACTCGTGAAACCCAACAAAGCCAGTAAAACAAAAATAACCTAATGTGTGAAAATCAAAAGTGGAAACTTTTGCCTTTTTCGCAAATTAAGCCCTTTCGTAAACTATTAGAAACATTCGTTGAAATATATCAAATAATTCAATATTCATGACTTTTCCTTAATTTAAATAACTGCTTGGACAAAAATACTTTTTTTATTTATATATTTACATTATCTTGATAGGTTATTTTTGCAATATAAGAAAAATTATATTTTTATCAAAATCATACCAAACTTTGATGAGGTAAAATTTATGATATTAAGTAATAAAACCATCCAAACCATTACACAGTGTTCAAAACCAATTTTCAGCTTTTAAAAATATAATCTAACTTAATTGGAAATTTGTTTACAAAATAATGTGCTTTTAAAAACAATGTTTATGTATCGTTCAAACAAAAAAGGTCCTGGCTTTGAGAAGATTTAGTTTATTTAAAATAATTTTCATCTTTATTTCATCTTTACTCCACTTGTTAGACCATGGCAATGCGCCCATGATCCCCCATCGATGCACAGTTTGCAGCCTCCCATGCCAAAGAATTGATCTCTACAAAGCAGGTACCAGATCATCCGTAAAGGCTTCCAGCTTCGGGCCGCTTTGCCTCCCGATCCTACATTTGATCCTCTCGCTTGTGCCTGTTTCCATTAGATCCTCCCTGGGCGGTGTATGATACCCATGAGGCCCTCTTATTTGTATGCTTGACTTAGGCCATAGAAGTGTGTTTCTATAGTAGTGTACTAAAATGATTAACCAACAAATCAGGAATACCTTGTTATACTCCTCGATGCTAATAAATACAAAAAATGTTTATTTTTAATTAATTAATTTTCAAATTGCGCTATTATTTTAAAAATAATAAGAGATAATTATATATTAAAATTAAGAGGATATACAAATTAAATAAAATATTATTATTTCATAAAAGCCAATTGGCTTAACTTTAATGAAATAAAAATTATTGTTTAAATGTAAGGTCTAGACTAGGGCTTACGTGATAATTTGTTTTTGTGGATCGCACACACATGTATTCTATTGCATTTATCAACTCGCTAAAATACAAATATGAATAATAAATGGATCAAAATAAAAAAATTTAAACACGGCACCTAATTAGTGTAATCGAATAATATGATACAAACACAAATATAACTCGCTTAGTAATTTGATAAATTTAAAATAATATACATTTTATTAATTAATCAATCTTTAACACAATAACATATTAAATAAGTTGTATTAATTAACATAATAATTAAATGAAATAATACAAATCAAATTTATTATAAAGAATGACACTAATATAATACATGTGCAAAATAAAGAATCCATGAATTATCCTTGTTTTGTCAAGGCTGTGGAAAAATTTATTGTTTTGAGTTTTAAAAAGATATTTGTCACTGCTAGATTCATTTATTATATCTTTTGAAGAAAAATATCTAATTTTAAATTGCTTGAAAAATGAAGTAAAAGATTCACTGGCAAAGTTCTCATTGCCTTTCCTCAAAATTTCTCATTCAGGAAAGGATGGCAAAAGTTCTCTGGTAAGGCTCTAAAAGCATAGTTACATGTCTACTAATTCATATGGGTTTGCATTACTTTTTTGGTCTTTATGCCGTAGAGTGTCAGACTTTCAATGTCTTTCATTTTCGTGGTTTACTCGGTTTACGGCTTTCCGTAACTTACTTTATTCATTTCTCTCGAACCATGGAGTTTAAATTGCAGAATCCGGGGAATTTTGATGTCACTGAGGCTTCCCAGAAAAAGAACAAAAATGAAGACAAATCGTGCAATACATGTTTTAATCGATGACATCAAAGCAAACATTAGGAAGCAAATATCGAAAAATACATTTGTAAGATCACGATTTCACATGATGAAAAGGGAGGAGCGTGCGAGAAAAAGCAACCCTAGAAACACGATAACGAAGCAGATAAGGCTATGAATAGCTAACTTCATTTAACCCAAAAGCAGTAAAAGCCCCTTAATCTCGCCGACCATCTGCATGTGAACCGCCGTGGTTGAATCAAGACCGTAAAAGGGTCAAAAAGTCTGTCGCTTAGGTTGTCTTTAAGAATGGTAATCCACCTTCTTCAAAAGTAAATCTTCTTCAAGGGCCTCTATCTTCTTCTCAGAGTATGTTCTCCTCACCGCATTGCTTGACTCCACTCCTACAAGATATCTCATCTTTATATTGGGAGTATTCCCTCTACGATGTCTACACTGCTTTGTAGATTCTTCGGGTCGATTAGCGGGCAATTTATATTCTCATCCTTCTCTCAAGATCTCGTGAATAGCGAACAAATGACGTCAGATCAAAATGCCAGTCGCATACAAAACGACTCATTTCCCAGAATCAAAGCACAAAGCAAATATAGATAAAATAATCAAGCTCCTCATAGTTAACCCAAATCCCATTAAGGATGTATCCATAACCAACTTTGAAGGAAACTGACACCATATATGCATATACAGATAACCGTGACCCTTCCACTCATCCCGGCACTCGCACTCCTAGTTCCTACTAGGCTGATAACGACAAATATTTCAAGAAATGACTAACATCCAAATATTTATAATTTCTTTCTTTAAACTCCTCTTAGAAACCAATGGAAGACACTACCACCGCCGCCTTCCTACCGGTAAAGAATATGCGTAAAATCTACTGGGCAGAATCATGCCATCACGTCTTTTCTCCCACACCCTCACCATGTTCTTTTTATGCTCTTATTACTAGTGGTCATCGATTTCAATTCTCATCTTACAGAATCCTAATTTTGTAAACACTCACTTCCTGGCCAGTATGCACCAATATTCGTTCAAATTTTGTTATGACTTTGTTCATCTATCAATCTCATTCTCTTCTTATCATCGTGTTTGATAGCTTCCCTCGTCCCGCAATAATAGTTAATGCCACTTAGCACAAACTAGCCACTTGTTACAGATATAAAAATTCCCGCTAATGGGTATGAAAAGGCACACCGTCTCATGCTATGAAAAACCCACTCGCCTTCAACTCAATATGGATGACCAATCAAACAAAATAAAAATCGAGAAAAAAAAAAATAGAAAAACAACTAAAACAATGACTTTGAAGATTGTAAAACTAGTTCCTCACGACCCTACAAAACTACAATCGTAGTTATGTAGAAATAAATAAAACTAAGCACTACATTTATATATGCATAGATGCAAAGAAACAAGCACAGAAATAACTATATCGTATTATAATCGCATGACAGATTTCACCTAAGCCAAGATCCTTCACCTGTAAAGTGAGAGAGGTCATCCCGTGCTTTGAACTTCAGCCTGAGGATGTCATTACCTCTCACACCGGCCAAGCTCACCGACTAGCGTAAAACCTCAGTCAAAAGTTCCCGATCTAGCTTGAAAGCAAAAATAAGCACCCTCTCTTTCCCACGCCATCGTCAATAAGCTAACATTCCTTACCTGAAGAGTATAAATCTCACGCCCGTAAGATTCCAACTCTTCTGCAAAGCCCGCTCTACACCTCAATCTCATCTACCTACTTCGCAACCTAATCCGCTGTCATTCTTCCAACTGCCTCACTCCTAGGTCCCTCTCTCAACCCATCAATCGGGTTTTCTCTGTTTCACATGTCTCACAACCTTGTAATGGATTTCCTGTGCACTCCTCATTGTCTCATCCTTCATAATTCCTTTTAAATCACCATCCCCAATCTCCCTCCCATTGCCCACACCCTGCCCCCATGCCAGACCGCCCATTCTCCTTCCTCCACGTCTCGCCCCTCGCACGTGTCCCTTCCATTCAGAACCATAATATGTTATCACCTTCCGCTCCATCTCCTTCTCATGAAAGGAAGAGACTTCTCTTGAAGTGAACATCTCCCCGCTTCCACAAGCCCCTTACACATCCAGCACGGCCCGTCTTCTGACCGGGAGCACTCAAGCCTGAATGTCCAATCACTTGACCTTATGTCCACTCCTTTCTCCAAAAGCACGCTCCGTAACCCCCTCTTTCAAGGTCTGTCCTTCGCATCCGCTCCGCCTGTACCACTGATTTCGCAGCGTTCTCACCCCAAATTGAAGGATAGTTAGAACACTAAACCTCAAGTGTCAAGTTCATCCTTTCCGCTAGGGTCCCTAATCGGTCTCGAATCACTAGCAGAAAGTAAAACCAAACCGACCATCTCGCAGAAAGATAAAAGTCCCTGCCCAAGCCTTTTAAACTAACAATGCAACCCCTCTCCCTCACCTTAGAAGCTTCCATGCAACCTCAACATCTATGCTTCATCTCAGTTTCCCAAAGAGAGTTCAAAATCCCAGGTACCCTCATGGAAAATTGTTTACAGAAAAACCCGAGAAATTCTTCCTCCCATTACTCCATCAATTGGTTTCAAAAGGTTGATCCAATGATAATTTTTCGGCCAACACTATCCGACCTGATCAGGCATCCATTCATGTAGAACCACCATGGAGTATCTTCAGAAATTGGAATATCGGGATCAGTAATCCGTCGACCTTTGTTGCGGGTAAAATATGGCCTCGGGAGAGCCTCTCACTACCATTTTTGCTTTCCCCAGATGGTTGGTTTTTGAGAATAATCGTTTCTTCGGTCTCGCTATTGGCTGTTTCCTCCATCAACAGTTTCTGAAGAAACTGCCAAACAACTGTAGAACCCAACTAAGTGAGCATTCCTACATGCCTTATGCTCAAATTGTTTTCCTCGATTGCCTTCTTCGTGGCGTAGGTGTACGATGACTAGAACAAAACACAAAGCAATGAAGGATTAGCCTTTACTACAAATCTTAACTAATAAAAATATGGAAACCATATGAATAATTTCCTAAATCAATAACGGTGATGATTTGATCTAGAAAATAAATTATAAATACAATCATGTCTCATCGAGATGAACGAGGTTGATTTACCGTTATTACCACGTTGAGATCCGCTTCGATCTTTCTAGAATGATCGGGCACTACCGAGAATAAATTATAAGTGTGTTTCGAGCTTTAGATCAGTTTTCAGGCTTTTATCATAGTTCCTTAACCGCCACTCTTCAATCCGTATTGGAAATGGATTCTCCCAATAAACTTGTTTTCAAGAGAGTCGGGTCGAGGGATTGCATTGTCGCTTCCACGCTCTAAGCGTAAGATCTAAAGAAGAATAATAGCCCCATCTCACACCTTCAAACCCGAACAAAGCAGATCAGAGTTCATAAAAACAAGACAAGAGATGAATAAAACAAAATATAATCTAACTTATTGGAATTAAACTATTATTGAAATTCAAAACAATTTTCCATTTTTAAAATATAATCTAACTTAATTGAAATTTTTTCACAAAAATATCGTGTTTTTAAAAGCAAATGTTTATATAGTCTGCTTTGCTTTCCAGTTACAAAAAAAAAATATGTTTTGAGAAGATTCTGTTTACTTAAAATCATTTCCATCTTCATTCCATTAAAAAATCATTCCATAAAAAGCAATTTAACAATTCAAATTGTACTCTGCCTCCTTCGTCGCCTTCGCTAATCTCCTCCCCTACGTCACTACTGCACCGGCCTCTAAGCCCCATTCCTGTCACCTACCACCATAAGTGGTACTAGAGCCTTATCCGGTGATGAAACCCCTCCCGGCCTCGAAAAACCCCTAAAAGCAAGGCCAAAAGCGTAGACGGAATAGGTAAACCGAGCATGAGATTATCATCGCACTGCCTTAAGGTCAGGTCCGCCTCCCGGGCCGTAACCACTCAGCCTCGCCTCCTTCCACTGTGTGTAAGGCGATCCTCTCGCCCTTCATCAAGAGCAAGATATGGGCCTCAAGCTATTCGAGGCCTCACCCGACTCCAGCAGCCTCAGCCTATCCCCTGCTTCCAAACCGCATCCGGGCCTCGATGCGGCCTCGGGAAGGATCAACCCGCAAGAAAGAGACCGGCCAGGAGTCGTGGCAAAGTGGCGCCTGCAATCCAGCCTAAACCCGGAGGTAAAACGTGGGCCGCCAGACCTACCAATCCTGGGCCAGGACTCTAATCCCCTTAACCGCCTAAGAATTTAGCCCGAACCAGTCAGATCTCCTCAGAATTCAAGTTAAATGATAATAATGACGCTTCGATCCGAGTGATTTTCACTCAGGTCCCATGAAAATTCCCCTCACCCACAAGACACGGTAATCTCAATACACTTTCCCTCCTGAAGTGTCGCCTTCCTCATCTCTGCACCTTTTGAAACCCATCGGTTTCAACTCAATTTCTGACGAAATTAGTTTCCTCTCCCCGCTTATGTGCTGTGATCCCTCTCAAGTGACTCAGGCCCGCGAAACACAAGCAGCCGAGCGAAGGCCACCTTGTAAGTATGAGAGAACAGCCCAAGTGTCAACTTCGGGATGGGGTTTTTTCCGGGGAACTCAATGAGGATTTCGCCCTTTCCGCCCGCAGACATCTAATTCCTTCGCCTTCTTTTTGCTTCCAGCTTCATCCTTATCAGCGCATCTATCCTCTCTCCGCTCATAGCCCGCTTTATATTGCAGCTACCTTGCGTGCATCCGGCTCCCGACCTCTACAGCGCCGCCTCGGGAGCCCTTCGAATGGCCCCGAGCCTCCCGGGCCAGCAGCCTAGGCCCGCCAAACAGGCGTGGTTTTTTCCCACCCTCCCGGCACTCCTCCGCCAGCTAGCAGATGAGAGTTCCTCCCCAATGGCCCCACATCCCGAGGTCACTGGGCGACACGGGGCCCATTTAAACCCTCGGGTCCGGCCAGTCCTTCGGGCAAAGGACTTCAAGGCGAGGCCCAAGTCTTCCTTCCAACGACAGGACGAGCTTCCAAGCTTAGAATTTCGCTTCTTTCTCCCAAGATCCCAAAATGTTTGAATTCAAAACTTTTCGCTCCCCGCCAAACTCAATGCTGTATGACCACTTGCCAACATCATACACGCACCACAGCTTTTGTAGTATCAGACTCATTCCCCTACTCCCCCACACCTGGCCTCGAGGCTGTGGCACTTTACTACCTTATGTGTCCCACATCCTTAGCTGCATCCTGCTACCCTCTCCCGGGTCCGCCTGATTCCCACAGATCTCAAGCATTTCATCGATACTCCAAGCCACCGCTGGTTTGACCTCCACCATATTTTGTATTTCAAGCAACTCTGCTCTTCACTTGTTAAAAGTTGCCATAACTAACGCCGCGCATTGTTTGCGCACCCGAGTAAGGCTACACCAAGTAGCCGCCCCGTGGGCCAAGGTAAAGGGCGTAAAACGATATAATTTATGAAACCGTGATATGAAAAAGAATTAATAAGAGGATCGAGATCCAACACTTCGCTTCGGGGAAAGTACAGATCCGCTACTAAGGCAATGGTAGAATCAAGGTAGTCGCATTCCAACTCAATTTAGCGGTAATATTTCCCACCTCGAGTTTATGGTCGAAATGCATTGTTTTCTGGGCACAAATCAATTCATACTCGTGGTAAATCGCAAATGGGATCGCCCTGTAATCTAAAAGGTAGGGAAATGTTCGACATCGCTCAAAGAGGGGCTACAACTGTACTTGCCATCCTTTCCAAGAACACAACCTAAAAGGAGGGAAGAAGCTAATGGAGGACTACTATTATTAGGCAGCCTTCAAGCCCCAATCCTACAAGGATCAGGTTTACAAAGAGAGAGAGTAGGATCATTAGTCAGGAGTTCCAGAAGAATGAGAGTCTAAAAATATCTCCGCCATTTGCCACTGCTTTCAACATGTCGACTACGAAATTTCACCAAGTTTTGACGTTGACTCGAGGAGAGTATAACTGAGCTACTCATAAACATCAAAGTATCTTAGACTGAAAAAGTTTAAAAGCAAAGCCGATACACTTGGAACCCGTAGTACTGTACACCCATACTTATCTATAATATATAACGTGAGAAAACACAAATCAAACTATAGAGATCTGAAGGGCTGTTTAATTAATTAAAAAATGGGAACTCCTTTACTTCTTCTTCTTCTTCTTCTTCGCTTATGAGGTCAGTTCCCAGATCATGAGGATTCAATATGACGAGTGCATGACATGCGCACCATCACCATGGTTCTGCCATCCGGCCTCGCCCGACTAAAGACCACCACCTACCACCGTGAAGTCATCTGGCTTGAGTTTACATGCCAAGAAAACCCAAACCAGCACAGCTTCCTAATTCCGCTGCAAACTCCTGTGAGGAAATAAATTACACTCAAGAGATGTTCTTCCACAGACCTGATGATGAATATTAGTCTAAGGCTGACAAACCTTATTTATCCGCCTAAGATTAAATGCTAACTCATTTAATACTTGGGCGAGGATTATGAGTCTTCAATGGATCGGGTCAAAACCACAATGTGCGGAAACCGTAGCCAGCGCAAGGAGAGAAATGCGAATCAAAGCAAGAAGAGTAATGAAGGTGGAACCCGAAATCGAGTGCATTCCTAAACCCAAAGAAAAGGTGCATTTAACAACCGTTCTTTAATTTTCTTGCAGCAAGAGAGGTCTAATTAGTAACAACTTTACAAGAAAGAAAATTGGGCTGGATGAATGGAATCCCAGCCCTATACATATTCATCATATGCTTAGCTTTTTTTTTCTTTAATCTGAACCCTAGAGAGGCCCGTAACCAAGGTTAAAATAATCCAACATACCAAAGTAAAATGAAACTGATACAGATCTGATATTAATCTCTAAATCAAAGTCCAGTCGACTATCCGTCAACTGCTGGATCTATACGTCCCAGACACGCAGATTTAGATACTAGTAAATGGCCTCGCCCATAAACCAATAATCATCAAAATGATACACCTAACTATTTTCCATAGTCTGGAAGAGTTATAACATTTCATCAAATATCCAACCAACTATCCTACATGGTTCAAGAGTTACGTTACTTACCTTACTATAAAATACATAGCACCTATAAATTCTAATACATATTATCCAAAAACATCAAAGCCATAACCCGATTCTTCAAATCACTTAAAATGAGTCAGTTTTCTAAACACCCCGTACCCAAAAATGTTCCCCGACAAAGGAATATCGCCCAAAGATGAATCACCCTAAACGGTTACCCACCTATGCATATGCAAATGTCGAGACTTAAAACACACTAAGTAAATACGTGTTCCTACTGAATGTCTACATGTCATCCCTGGCTGCCTCGAGTCTCACCGACTCCCTCACACTTGGTTTGCTTGGCATGAGAAAATAATCATTTTCAAAACAAAACTCTATCGTTTGAAAATATACCACCAAGGTCTTGTGTGGCACGGGACTGATCTCCCGAGGCTGACACGGTCGTGAGCTCCTCGGGGTCAGGGGCCAAGGCAGGTCCCCATCCGAAATGATCCTGGTCGCCCCATCTCCCAACCCACCTCCTGGAATCATCCTGCGAAATTCCTTTCGTAAATCGCGTTTTCGGTACCTCATGTCATGCACTAACACTCAATCTCTAGGTTATCAAAGGCATATGAAAGTACCAATATGCCATTTCCAAAACCATTTGCTATTAATATATCAAATACATCAATATGCAACATTCTCAAATTTTCACTCACAACATGTCATTCAATAGTGATCAACGATCACCCAAATTTGCTCACTCTGGAGCAATTCCTCACAACACACCTAATGCCTACACACACCATATATTCATGGTTAATTATGTTCTGTATGTTATCATTACATTAAAATCATGTATTAACCTATCTATTCTTCGATCCACCAACTCAAGTCATTTCTGCCTTCAACTATTACACAAAAATTAGCTCAAGGTGGGTTAATTAGAATCTAACACAGAGCAATTCACCTGAATCACTCACCCAAACACATTCTCTCACAAATTGCCCACTTATTAACCCTAAATCCATGGCCAGCTTCCTACTCACACACCAACACACAATTTATTTCATAAATTATGAAACAAACACCCCAAATAGCCCCTACATATTCACAGACTGTCCAAATGGGTTCCAAAAATTTGACACCCTATCTCCCAAGTTTTGGGACTGACCAACGTCGTTCAAGGCCTCAAAACCAACCAAATCACATATAAAACACTTAAACAAAGTGGGAATCTCTAAAGTAGGATAAAAACCCCTACCCTCGCCGAGTTTGGTTGTCGAACCCAACTCGTGTCCACGCCGTAGCTCTCATCGCAGAGGATCAACTTTGGCCTTTAGCCCTACGAAACCCACCCGATTTTCAGATCCGAGCAGCGCAAGAGAAGAAAAAAAAATAAAAAAAATATTCTCCTCTCTAACGCTCCCTCCCGACGCCTCCTCCCATTACTCGAGTCCCATTACTGTACTATTACACTTCACTATTACAAAACTATACCTATAATCATCTAATGAAAATCGATTGCGTGAAGCAAATACTGTACACCTATCTCCCAGAGCCTGCCCCGCTGGCCGATGTGGAATGTCCCGCCCCTCTCTAGCCTCCTCTCTGGGACTCTGGCTACACATTGAACACCCAAGCAAGCTTTACGCCTAGTGGAATATACATGGACAATTACCAATGGTGACCACATGTTTCTATATATGCATATTCATATAACTTTAATTACTTATCATCTTTACATTCTTATTGAAGGTCAACTTCTTTCTTGCATACATGTTCTATGTCTTTGGTATATCTTTTATCTATACTTTACTGTATTCCTCGTTTCTATACTTTACATATTCCTATACTTCTCCTTCCATGCGTATGACTTATTATTACATTCCATGTGCTATTACTTATATCATTTCTTAGACTGTGTGTATATCATGTCTTATTTCATGTAGTGGTTACACGCCCATGCTATACCTTTCATTCTTCATTTTCATACTTGTACTATCTTATACTTTCATGTTATATGTTTTCATCTTCAGACTCTTCATATACCCCACACATCCCGTACTCATTCATATACTTCATATTACTTTGCACGTTCATTCTATCACATACTTCTCAGGCTTCTCGTATACTGTGACTTTTCTCGTGTCGCTTAAAGCCAACACTTACATCACATCTTATTTCCTTTTCACGTGAATTCCCTATCTCATCTTCATATCCCGTAGAGTCGTTTATTTTAATATTATGTTCCTCGCTTTAACGGGATAAAAAAAAATCTCACGAGGAGGCAAGACTTATACTTTACTATCATATCATCATATACTATCATATGTTTCATATATGTTTTCATGTGTTTTCATATACTATACTTTCATATACCTTCTTTCACTTCTCTCGTATTTTTACTTGTTCAGTATCCTTTCGTGGTACTATACTTTGTAATCTATATAATCGATTCTATGTGTAATCGCTCATGTACTATTTCATACCTATATTCATGTAATCAAGCCCATTCTATATACTATTTTCCCGTTATACTTTCATATGATAGCCAGTGTTGATCGTGTTTTTCATCTTATACCGTCATATACTATACTTTCATATGATATTCATATACCGTACTTTCATATGCTTTTCATGTACCGTACTTTCTATACCGTCATCTTGTACTTTACTCGTTCAGAATCGTCATACTTCATCGCATAGTAGCGTTATGCTTCCTTGCTATCATGTCATATATTCTATATATGTCATTTCCTTTTTAGGTTTACGCCTGCAAATACCTTAGAAGGCGGATACACGAGAAATAATCAGATGTACCGGGCTGTACTATCACTTACGAGATGTGTTGATCTCTATCCTGTAGATAAAAATTCGAAGGTATTATCACTCTTACGAGATATCTCTATCTGCTTATACTTAAGGTATCATCATCAGATGCAGATGCTGACTCATGCCATGTGCTATGTAGTGATCCCTTTCGGGGCCACCGTGGATCCAAACGGATCTATGTCATCACCCAAACGGCCCCTGGAGCATTTGTCTATGGCTATGTCGTAAATAACTGTGATCTTCCCTATAGGCATGCCTATCTATCCTACTGTGCTCTATGCATAAAATCCAAATATTTTTCTAGTATCACATTTTCGTATTATTTATAAGCATGAATAATCCACGTATCAAGTGATTACTTATGCAATATATACTATCATTACTTTGTTCAGATTCGCTTCTCATATATGTAGATTCATATTGGCGTCTTATATATTTATAATACATATATTCATATTTTTTTAAGTTAATAATATTTAGTTTTGTCTTCGTATCATATATGTAATCCCTATCATATATCATGAATGGATCTATGCACCTTGCATTCATATATTCATATATATTCGTTATATCATTTATGCATCATAATACGAAAGAGGCAAGGCTTTCTATCATGTATGTTCAGCATGTTCCATCTTATTCTTCGACATGTCCATCATATATTCATCATTTACGATTCCCCGCAATGTCTTTATTCATTCATATACTTTCTATATTTCTATCATGTTCCATCTATCTGCTTACGATGACAATCATATGTTCACATCATATAATCTTATATTCATATGTGCCTATCATTCGTGTACTTTAGACTATCATATCTTATGACATATCCTATCATATCTTATCATATCTTATGACATATCCTATCATATCTTATCATATCTTATGACTTATACCTATTATATCTTATGACATATCCCTATACCTTTCTATACTTGTACATTTTACTTCAGACTTTATCATATCATTCTGTATCTCCGTAGAGTAAAGAAATGTAGACTCTTCCGTTGATACCGTGAGGTATTTTCTTATCTATACTCTTTTTACATATCAAATCTATATCTCTATTTCTTTGCTCATATCTATCCTTTCTACCATGTATTTCATCTAACTTTAATTCAAGCTGACATACACTTGGTACAACAATTCATTTTCGCACAATATATAGGCACCAAATGCCATTAAATAGCATATGGGCTTAGATTCTAGGACTCAATGAGTTTCCATAGAGTTCAAGAATACCCCATAATGGAGTCCTAACGAAAGAGTTATGCAAGTTGCAAGTCAGTGGAAGAAAATCAAAGAACTTGCAAAGACTCCGCATAAACATAACGGGGCTTTTGTCATTTTCGGGGATCTTAACTTCATATTTGATACTAGGTCTTTGTAATCATTTAAAGCTAAGGTGCTAAGGGTTCTTCTCCAACTGGAATCACCCAATTCGGAGTACCGAAACTCAAGTTATGACCTAGACACCCGGGACTACTCTATGTTCAAAAATACAGTAACTGCACTTGGGCTTGAAATATACCCCACTTTAAGGAATTTCGGGGCTACTTAGAGTCAGAATTTGATTTATTCCTATTTCTGGATGTGTTGTAGTTCTCCTTGAAGTCTAGTTTAATTAGCCACTGAATCACTCAAATCGGATAAGAAATGAGCAAGCAGGCTAAAATAATAACACTGGTCAAAATAGAGCAGGGTGTAATAAGACGCCTGCTCCGCACTGCATTCCAGACAGCGTTCGCTCGAGGTATCGTACCGTACAGTCCAAGGTGTATCGTGACAGTCCCCTAAAAATGCCCAAGTAATGTGTGTTTTTATCCCATTTTCCCATATTTCCAATTTCAAACCAACTCTATACTTCATAATACATCAAAACGAGCTCTTATATTCATCTCAAATCTCTTCTACTCAAATCCTTTCACTACTATCTTCAAAAGCTTACTGCTAGAATTACTTCAAACTAACTATAATATGGATCCCAACTCATACATAACCCTAACATGAAGATTCAGTTAGGCCTATTCCCAACCCTAACTCAATTACTTCTGCCATCAACTATGAATCCATCCCCAAAAGAGAGAGGATTTCAGTTATGCTTCTCAGACTATTTGCCAACAAGCCATTTTTAAGCACTTCCAGGTTAGAAGAAAATCCTAACAAAACCCTAGGTTTGGAGAGAGACAACTTAGAATCCATCTAAGCATGGAAATTCATACAAACTTTAGAATTCCATGTAAACACACCTTTTGGCTCCTCTCCATCTTCTTCCTCTCTTCTCTTCTCTTCTCTTCCTCTTCCTCTTCCTTCTCTTCTTCTTCTCTCTCTTTCCTCTCTTCTTCCCTCTCTCTACTTCTGGCTTGGTATCTCAAAATTGAGAGACCAATTGATATTATCCTTTTTGAGTTATGCCATGTTCGCCTTCAAATAAAACCCATTTTTGGTTTTAACTTTTCATTTTTGCATTTAGGTCCTTAGGTTCTTAGGTTCTTCTCTTTTTGCAATCAACTTATGCCATATTCTTATTTAGCCCTAATCTTCCCCTCAAATCTATAATTACATAATCTTATAATCGGTGGCCGGAAAAGGCGATTCTATGCTTCCTACGACTCGTCATGTAACTTCCAAACGTGCGAACCGCAAAAAGGACCAATGAGATGAGCCTCGTGGCTACCAAAAAATGGTGGAAATGAGCCGCTGCAATTCAAGTGGCTTAAATGGCCGAAAAATCACAAAACTCGTGAGAAATTCGTATGTACCGTCATTGCCTGGCGGCGATCCCGGCAAGGGCCTGGCGGCTGGTTGGTCAGAAATTTTACGGCACAGATCGCACCGGCGGCGTACCGTGGTTCGGCACGCAGGCGTGAACTCGGGTCGGCGGTGCCTCGTCCCAGTCCGATTTACTCGCCAAGTGTGTGGCTAACAATACGCCCAAATGGTGTTCTTGCCGAGTTTTCAGGTTTCGAGCTCAAGTGTTGTTGGGGGCTAGGGTTTTCTATCATTTGCATCACAAGCTATGTTTAGGTCTAGGGTCGCCGTAAAAATCCTTATTTAACTTGACACCGACAAAGTGCTATCACAACTTCTAATGGCCGTAATCTCATCCGTAAGCTCTGACAGGATTTGCTCCGCCCGTTTATGAACTCGGGATCGACGAGGCCTACGAAATGGTGCCGCCTTAGTTAACCTAAAACTATCTTCCTCAAAGTCAAACTTAATAACTTGGTCAAATCCTGGTCAAACTCATATATTATTTGTTCGGTCGCTACAACCTACTTCTTAAAGAAAATTTCATTCCACGTAAATTGCAGACTGTCATGCAAGAGATGAGGATACTCGGGCTCCATCCGGTCTCTGCCTCCCAAGTCGCCAGATAATCTCAGATCTTAGTAAGTAATTCTCTTTCGCTCGCCCCATTCCAACATATGAGTGCGACATTGTTTCATACAATGCCTCATAAACATGACATTTCAATGCTCGGAGCGGTACTAACTTGTCACACACCGGGATCCCACCGATGTGGTTTATGTTGGCCATTTTGGCGTCACAACTTGAATCTGTAACCCACTTAAAGTAGTCACCGAAACTAAATAAAACACTCCTCCTGCCCTAAACTCATACATATCGGCATGCAGTTGGTTCTCAATGTACCCAAAACTATACACTTGCAATTTGATCAAAATAATATTTACTAAGGCGTTCCATAAAACGAGCGGCTACATGCACCGTAAATATACAACGATCCACAAAGATACCGTTAACCATTCAAATATACAAAGGTGAAATACACTACAAGAAAAAGGCCTTTTAATAAGCCGCTTCAACGTCAAGGAAAGGAATATATGTTAAGATAGGTCAATGTTCATATGTTGTCTATGCCCGTTGTCAAGAAAACTAAGCCACCTCATATACATATATTAAGTGCACTTCATTTTTTTCTGAAGGTTAGATCCTATATGTCAAGATTGTCTCACATATGTTAATGTTTGGCATCACTTATGTTATAGATGCTATTGTAGATAAGTCACGTTTGGGTATGAGCCATCTGTTATGGTTACTCAAATGTGAAATATTTAATATTATTTTATTATAATTTTTTTAAAATGGAAAATGAATTTGTTAATAATGAAACATGCTTTATGTTCTTATATTCACAAAGCTTAATAGTACTAATATGTAAAGCAACTTTAAGAAAATTTGGACACTAATTTTATACACAATCGAGTACCTTGGCACAAATCCTGGAACCAACTTCAAATACCAAGAACCTAATCGCACTCATAAAATACCCAGAAGTAGTTAGAGCCTCCTAGGGTATGGAAATTTCATTGCAACCTATTCATGATTTATGGAGAGTGAAGATGTTGAAATGCAAGATCCCAGTCACAAGTATAGATAGATGTCAAAGCGGAGAAAGCCACCATGCTAGGGTTCTTGAATTTCACCAAATGAAGATGTCTCTTGAATTTTTTGTGAAGCACTAAGTAGGGAATTCTCCTCATCATTAGACATCTAAAATAAAACAAACATTTCTCATTAGATGGTCCAAAAGAGTAGTAACCTAATTTATGCATACAAAATGAAATAGTATACTCAACTTGTAAAAATTAAATAAATATTATCCCAAATTCTTCTCTCTTCCAAATCACAAACATCAAATGTTTAACTTATATGTACAACAAAGCTGGAAATAAATTCAATTCCTCTTTAGTAATAAATTCAATTCCTTTAATTAATACTAATAATAATAGTAAATAAATTTTAATCTCAAAGCCAAACAACAAGTGAAACTCATCGAAGTCATTTATTCAATTCTTCATAAATTCAGAACAAGTGAGAAATGTCCTGAACCTATATCTTAAATGGGTCATTATGAGGTGCGTAGAGATCAAAGGCATGTATAAGTATAGTTGGTTGCAGCCCAAGAATCCATTGCATTAGACTTCATCCATTGAGATGATTATGACAAAGTATTTATTGAATCCCTTAAAAAGCAAGTAGATCACTAACATCCACTAAAATCTCCTTCACTCTAAGCATGTTTTGAGCATACATCAACTAGGATGACAAGTTTTTAACCACTTATTTGTGATAAAAATGGGGCTGAAGACATTCATGTGACAACTAGGCAATTAGGTCCTTCCTTAGTTAAAGGGAATGAGTGAACGGCAACTAAGAAATCAAAATATATAATGACTTTATTTCCATAAAATATACATGTTATCTCAACTCATTAAACATACAAAAAAAGAAAAATGTAAAAGTCATTTATGAGGAAATAAAAATAGAAAAAGGAAAACATGGAAAAGAAGATTACAAGTGTAATGAGGTAATAGAATTGTAGTATCTCTAATATTCACTTGTAAGAGACCATCACAAAAGTAAAAGCATATAATGTAGTGCCTTTAAAAAAAATATTGATGATATCCCCCTTAGTCTAATGAGGGATATCATCTATTTAGCATATCATGTCAAGAAGATAATGTCAATGAATCATAAATCAAATACGGATGGGATATGTAACTTAAATGGAGTTACTACATCAAGTACACCCACTCCCCAAAATCATATTATTTGTTTGATTTAAGTGCTTAAGAAACAAATATTTTTCACTCATAACTACGATTTCTGGCAATTCTATGTTTTCTTAATAACTATCCAAAAATATCAACAAATATTATTCCAAGGGCTGTTTGCATCCAGATAAATAATCGATAGAATGGGATTTTGTCCAATCCGTGTTCGTGCCACATATTATATCCTGCAGATTGTAACTTCTAGGGATTTTTTTCCCTTTCATATTCAACTTATCCTACCCTAAAAAAGTAGAGGATTAGACGGAGTATCAAAATCGATACAAAGCTTTATTAAACTTATTCAATAACTAATTTTAAATAAGACATAAAATTTAAATATTAATATACAAATAAGAATTTATAATCAAGTTTTCTATCCTGTCACTTAAAAACACAGATAATACAATAAATATCCCATCCTATCTCGAAATAACTTATCCTATCCCGCACCAAATCCGCCCTTCAGAGTAATATTCTAATTCCTCAATACTATCTAAGTGACTCGACCGTGATCATACCATATTCATATGATATTAAACTTATATATACTACCCAACTGAACCACTATGGAGCAACATATTCTCAAGCCCATAAAATTTTAAAGACCAAAAGACTCTTTTAAAACATAACTATTCCTACCAAGGTTTTAATAAGATACAAAGATATATGAAATCAATCTATAAATAAAAATGTAAAGTATTTATTTACCATTTCCCTCAAATATCCATGTTCAAATCCATAATATTTTAGAAAAATAAACCTTATAAAAAATATCCATGCTCTAATCCACATTGCCAAGATATAAGTCTTCTATCAGATTTACATTTTTTTTCATTATATTTTCCTCTATTATGGAAATTTAAAACTCCATTTAACTAAAAGGCACTTCAAACCCAACCCAACTTCAAAAATATGATACAAGGTAAAGGTTTTTAAAATTATCACAAATTTCCACCCAAATATCATCCTAGTATTCAATACCATGACTAAACCACCTCATAAAAGCTTCAAAATGAGCCTTTAAATAACAACTGCAAAATGTTAAGCCAATCCTAGCATATGTACATGGATCTTAATCCAATATTCCAACTCCGCTTTTTCCTGCAGCCACATCGTGAGGTCTAAGAAGAAAATAAGGGCAAATATGGCCAAATTCAAGATGAACCTCTAAAAGAGTGTAGAAAATAGAAACTCCCGGATAAATCCATTCCTAATCAGAAGCAAGAGTACCAAATCTTTAAATCTCTCGAATTTAGTATATATTTGATTCAGGTTCAATCATTTTGTTCATACACCATTCCATAATCCAACCTACAATAAGTCAAATGGTCTCCCTTTGAGTGTTGTTTGCTGTCGAAATGAGAGATTTATGGTTATGCAACATTTTCCAACCAAATCAAACAACGAACCATCAATTTGATATTAGCATTTCCTCATGTAGGTATGTGCTAATACTAGCGAGGGAGAGGGGAGGGAGACAAAGTCATTTAATACTCTATCAAATTGTCTTAATCCTTTTGCTACCAAGAGATATTTAGGAAGCACCATCACGCGAGCGGCTAAAAGGTCAGTCACCATTGTCTCTCTGTGATCATTTTCACTCTTCTGCATAACACCCTAACCATACATGTTAAATGGAAAAAAAACCACGTAGAAAGCTTTAAGAGCGGACAAACATTAAGGATGAAGACAGAAAAGGGAAACACCATGGAGTGCGTATTATGAACTCTAAAGTCACGGTAATGATAACATTATCCCGATAGTAGGCTCGCGTAATCCACTTTTTTCCAAATAAAGAGAGCGGGGAGAATGTGCATCCTCTTCAAAATGGTCAAGAGAGTCCTCACGCCTTGTTTGTGCCCTCATTCACACTTTTGTCATTTGTCTCGTTGCTTAGATCACAAAGGTTTTGAAAGGAATTAGAGAAGAAGAAGAAATAAATGTCCATCTAGATTCATTTACTTCATGTCTATTGTTATTGCTTCCTTGATCTCCATAAATTTCTCAAAATTTGAGCGATCTGAGGGATTCAGAACAAAAGAGATTCTAAGTTTCCAATACCACTAGCAGAGAATAAGACCTAGAAACCAATACCATTGCTAGAAGTGGGCAAGAGATTACCAAAGAGAGAACGATGAAAGACGAGAAAAAAAAAAAAGAGAAGAGGAGTGGCGGCGACAGAGAATAGGAGAGAGCAATATGGTCTCTTAGGGTTTTTTTGTAATGCTAATAGATGAGTGGTGAACGCTCCAGATTTCACCGATCTATCTCACTAAATTTTTATTTTTATTCTATTACAGTAAACCTTATGAGAATCTATTTATATCAATCTATAAATTAAAATGTCAATGATTTTTTTACAAAAGAAATGTCAATTATCTTAATTTTTAGTTTACATAAATTACCTTAATCGTCTCCTAAATAAAATTCATGTGAATTTCGTGCTTATTTAAAAAATGAAAAATAGTATAAAAAAATATATTTTATTAATACAAACTTTTTTGAATTCATACAAATATAAAAATCATTAACATGCATGGAAAAGTTTATAAGGGATTTTCATTTATATCTAACTATTAAAAAAACCTTATGTATAAAAAATTTTCCATTAATATTACTGAATACAAATTTATTTATAAAAAATATTTCATTATTGTTGATAAAGACTAAATACTAGTTTACTCATTATTGCATGAAAAAAAACGTTGATATTGACATAACTTAAAAATTTTATTACATAAAGATTGACTTCTTTGATAGAAAATATTGTTATTACTTCCGTTTATAATACTATAATAAGTAAAAGTAGATCTATAAATTAAGTAAATGCTATCATTATTCCTTTCATTTAGGTACCTTACCTTATAAACATATTAACTATATGTTGACTTATAAATTATATGTTAAGATTTCATTATATAAGTAATGAAAGAATACAAGAAAATTTATATATGTCATGATTGGTTTAATAAAATTGTATGTCATAACTACCCATTGAAATTGACAACATTGACATAAATTACCTTTAAGTCAAGATAATATATGTCAATAATAGCCCTTTTTCTTGTAGTGATATCCACATAACGCTAAATATTCATCAAAATGTATACTCAACTACCAACAAGCTAAAGTTGGCATACAATCTTTCCATTCTCAAAAACCCTACAGGTCCAACTTTCATGTTACGCAGCTGGTCTTGTACCTACATCTAAGGTGGAGGGAAATAATGGGGGTGAGTTCACTAACCCAAGAAGGAATCCCCAATGCTTCATGCTCATAAAACATTTCCCAATTTATACATAATTCATGATATCGCTAACACGAGCATTCATAAATAATAGGTTGAGGATGCAAAGTACACACGAATGCAATAATACTACCACCATCTCAACCCCTCATCCGTGACTCCTTCGCTCACCCAGTGGACTAGCCGATCATCCCCAAAAATGGGCAACGGCATAAATTGGCTGACTTACTTCACCAAGGATATACATATGCCTACATCCCAGATATAACGACAAATCGCTTCTGACTGCATTCAAGGATGGTGCCACAACTCAGAGCATTCGTGACCTTTCCTGACTACACCTGCGGACTAGGCCACCGCCCGTCCACTACATCAATCTCGACTCTCTCGCATGCCTCCCATACCTATGTCATACTTTAATCAACAATTTCACAAAGCATTTAACCACATGATATTTAAAAATATCATGTACCACTTAATTCAAAGATTTCCATATATAAATGAGATGCCATATCACAGAAAATCATGCCATGCAATCGGCACCGAATGGTGCCAGAGAGTCTCTGCCAACATCAAACCACGTTACAAGCAAGGTAGGTGGAGAAGGTTATAAGACTTCTACCTCCCTTAGATCCAAGTCTCAAGTAAGCGTTCCCATGAAGTCAATAAAAACCTGGTGGCATAAATTCTGGTCAAAATAACAAATCATAAGATTCCCAAATTTCTCTGGTGGTCACATAAAATTACTCCAAGTGGTCTGTCATTTTATCACCACTCGACCACATATCCTTATACTCTTCCAACATAAACCTTGATCCCCTAAGTTCACTCTCTCATAATTTACTAGGATCAACATTTAACACTCATTGCCATTGGGTTACACAAACAACGCACCTTAACACAAAACACCTCTTGTATTCTTATCTCCACATTACTCATTTGAAGATAAAGTGCTAAGGGTTCTTTTCCAACTGGAATCACCCAATTCGGAGCACCCAAACTTGAGATATGTCCTACACAACATAGCCCCACTTTTTCCATAAGTTCTCAACCTATCAACCCAAACACTCAAACACACATCAAAACCACTCTATCTTAACCCGAGTCTTCCCAAAATAACACACCTTAAACAAAGAAGGTAGCTCACAACCCAACAACCAATCAAAGTGCACGGATCTAAGACCCGGCTCATTAAATCCATGAAAGCTTCACTGTGGCACTGGGTGAGTCTAAAAGACGCCACTAGAAACTCATAACGCCCATATAACTTCGCTCCTTGAATTCCGGGCCTGGAATGTCCCATTCCCTAATCCTTAACGATGGGACCTGACCCCGAGCCGTCACCCTAGAGAACACTTCCCCTCACTCGGGAGAGCCGATCAACAGTCATCAATCCAAGGCAAAGTGATATCGTTACTTAATGGCACATTATTCAACTCCGTCTCGTAGTCCATACACAACCTCTAAGTGCCATCGGGAAGAAGCAACTGCATTCCATGAAGAAATGAGTCACATAAACAATTCCAAGGATAAGGTTATGAAGGTATACATAAACACCGATGAGTCGCATGTGCAGTTGTACAACCCTTCCAAGGAATTTCAAACCTAGAGCTCTCATACAAGTCGATGCACCCGACCCTATTACCCTCCCTGATTTCCCAGGAAACCTATAAGTCCTAATCAGATAATCCCTAGGGAAGATACTAAGCGGACCCCACCCATGAAGGGAGTAACACCATGTATTAATTTAAATACCTAATTATATATATATATATATATATATATATATATATATATATATATATATATATATATATATGGTATATATATATATATATATATAAAACCCTTGCAACAATTAAGGTAAATGAGGTCTGTAAAAAGTTCCATACGTAATATCGCAGAGCGTTCTAAGAGTACTGGTTTGGGGGGTACGGTGAATGAATAAGTCCACGCAACAATAAAACATAAATGGGGAGTAAATGCGATAGTACGATCTACCGTATGAGAGCTGGGCCGCCAATCATGCCGACAGTTCTGGCCGAACCTGTCTGGACCTGTGGGTCAGACATTTAAAAACAATAATGTGAGATAATAAATCTCAAATGAGTGATAATGCAGATGCGAAAAATAACATTTTTATATTAAAATGGTTCTCCTCTCAAAACCTACCACTTCTTTATAGTGAAGTTCCCTGCTTAGAAACATTTCACAAACCTAACTTTTACCCTAAGTCCAACATATGTGATCATGCTCAACAAATTAGCCGACACAACATAAGAAAATATAACCGAATCGTACACAACATGCTCTGCCACAAAACATGTATAGCTATCATGATACAAAATAACCAAGTGAAAATGCACCAAAACCACAGAGTATTAAAAATAGTTATACCATATTTAGAAAATCAACAAACGCCCATACTTTACATAAACCAACGTCAGACTCACTATGTAATCTATCCTAAACCGCGTGTGTCCCGACCTCACGTCACCGCGGCAAACCCGTAATACCAAACCGCCCGGTCAAAACCGACTTACCGCAGACCGCGTGGCAAAACTCCGCACACTAAACTGTTTGGGTCAAACCGACCTCACAGATCGTGTGGCAAAACCCAAAATAAACCGCTCTGGTCAAACCGACTCACGCGACCGGTAAAAAGTTCCGTAATATCCAAACCGCTTCGGTCAAACTCCACCACTGCAGACCGTGTAAAACCTGTATCCAACCGTCGGGTCAGTCCGACCACAGACCGTGGTAAAACCCACATTCAAACCGGCTTGGCCAACCGACTTTACAAGATCGTGTGGTAAAACTCAGACATCTAAACTGGTTTGGGTCAAAACCGAATTTACACCGTGGTAAAACCTGTAACATCCAAACCGTCTGGCCAAACCGACTTACGCACCGTGGCAAACCCAATGCACTACAATATAATTATCAACCTAATTCTGCACAATCCGTACATCACCTTATAACCTCTTCTAACTCAATGTTCTTACTCACGTGCGCTTTTCCAACGTCACCGTTATCTTGTAAGTTGAATCATGAACCAAGCTCCCGCCAATCCAACTCCAAATTCACATCAAGACCTTCTGTAGCCCTCAATTCATGTCGAAATTAACAATACCCCAATGAACATATTATCCCTTAACTATTTACTAAACACATATATTTCAAAATCCATTCATATAAACACTTCTCAAGGGGCTTTAAACCCAATCTACATGCCCAAATGATTCAAATACCACATAATCATCCAAGAAACCAAAGATGTTGAACTCCAAAATGTTGAAAAATGTTACACAAATTCACATGAAATGATAACTTGTTTTATATGAAACCAATAATAAAATTTGTATGCAAATCAACCATTTGATCAAATAAAGATATATGTAAAGGTTTGAATCGCTGTAATAGATATACCAATATACAACTCCAAATCATTTAAAAACATATAAACCACTCACTGACTATAGACGCTCAATCCCGCGCCTCCCGCAGGATCGGCCTCCCACCCTCTGCAAGGTGAGGCCCTCGTAATATAGATAAAAACTCCGCTCAGGCCTCTAATACTGAACTAACAACCTTAGATGCCCCTAAGGCCTTAGAATAACTGCTAGAACTATGAAACCATCAAAATCGACCCGACAGTCCAATTACACTGCCCTATAGCCCGATACCCAAATTCGGGGCTTTTCACCAGAGCCAATTCTCTGAAATTGAACCATCCAATAATTCCTAAAATCCAAATTGCTAATAAAACTTCAATTTTTCCAAATTTGACCACCCAGATTTATTTCCAAATCACTTCTTGTGAATTAAGAACATCTAAATAACCCTAAAATGGAAACCTAACCAAACGATGTCCAAAATTTCATAAACCATATATCAATGAAAGCCCAAAGAGACCAGGAACTCATTGGTACCTCATTGGTACCATTACCTTGGTCGGCAGGTAAATTTGTGATGGCGGAAAACGTCCCAGAGCGTGGAATTTCGTTTTAAATTGTAACTTCATGATGTAAAATGCAAGGGACCACGTAGATGAGTTGGAAGGTCAAAGATGGTGGAAATGAAATTTATGAGTTGGCGCTGAAGAATGGCCGAAATCCGCAAAAACTCGGTGAGAAAACAATGCGTAGTCGTCGGGTTCGCAGGCGGATCGATCGCGTCCGTGGTTGGTAGTAATTTCTGGCCCAGGCATCGTCTGGCGGTGGCGCACCTCGTGGTCCGGCGCATGTACAGTAAATCCCATCGGTGGTGCCTCGTTTGGTCTGATTTCTCATGGCCTTGGTGGGCTCTTTCGGCCCCGAATGGTCATTCCCGGTTTGGAGGATTTTCTCTTAGGGTTTTGGGAGCTGGTGTTGTTTTTGGGACTAGGGTTTTCATTTGAGTATCTAGTATGTTTATATAGGGTCTAGAATTAGCTTTAGATTAAAAATCGAGGAGCAGAACTTGGACATGATAAAGTCATGCTTCAATTGAACTTCTAATAGGCGTAACTTTTTACTTCTAATGGCCGTAACTTTCCTTTATCCGTAAGTCGGATTGCACGCCCGCCCGTCTATGAACCTCAGATCGACGAGGCCTACGAAATGGTGCCTTAGTTAACCTAAAACTATTCTTCCTCGAAAAAGTCAAACTTGGTCAACTTGGTCAAACTTGGTCAAACTTGGTCAAACTCGTATTATTTGGTACGGGTCGTTACACCTTTTATGTCCTCAAGTGGTAAATGACCACTTTACCCTTGTCTCTAATATTAATTCCGGGTCTCTCATTTTATTTTCCGAAAATTCCTATTTAGCTTTTTAATATACCCTAAACAAGTCCGAAAATTGCTAGGGTATATTTCGGGATGTTACATCCCCTCCTTTTGATGATTTTTTTTTCTTTTTATTATTATTATAATATTATTATATTATTATTCTTATTATTATTTTTATTGTTATTATTATTATCATTTGGATAAACGATTTATATTGTCCCATTCGGGTCCATTTCTGCCCCGAAAAATTTTATTTCTTTTCAGTTCACTTTATTGTAAATAAACTTAAATCAAGCCACTTCCTGACTTCCGAGATTTTCATAAAAATCTTGCCCCTGAAGTCACTGACGACTTATCATCCAGAAAATCGTAAAATATTCTGCTTGTCTCAAAATTCGATGAAACTTTTCTAGGTCACTAGATTTCTGGCTGAACGTGACCAGCGCAATTTGTTTCACTATCCGAGATCTAGAGAATTTTTTCTGGCTTAACTGAACATCGCTTTTACTATTTTTTTAAAATTGAATTTTTTTCTCAAGTTTTACATTTTCCTTCCTTCTTAATGTAATTCTCGTCCCTGCAAATTCACGCACATACAGATATCACATGCATATGCTACTCCTTGTATTAACCTTAAGACTGTGGCTCGTATGATAACCCGCCTCAAAGTCAGCAATCACCGCCAACCCGATGGGCTGTCAACCCATCCGCATAGGCAAAGAAAGAACTTACCAGGTAGCGGTCAGCCTGAACTTCTGTCAAACCGGCGAAGGTCACGATCCTCCCTTTTCTTCCACCCAGACTCTCATTTTGAAATGCCTTGTGTGCCTTCCAGATACCTTCTTCTCATGCCGTGAGCTATCCCGACCATGAGTCCAAGGTCTGTGCTAAGCTCCACAATCTACTCCCGAACGGACAACTTCAAATCTACATTCTCAAATCTCCGACCTGGCCAGCATCTCGTGGGCCACATAGTCATCACCAAAAACGTGCCAATCCAGTTGAATCCGCCATGTACTCCATCACCGCCAGGCTCGCCTCACGAACTCTTGCCTCGTATTCAAAGGCCGAAAAATACTCGCTTCATAAAGAGCCCATGGAACTCGCTCAAGTCATCGCTCTAAACTCCTAGAGGTCTTAACCCAGTCCCACCAATACTTGGGACTCAATCTCTAGCCGAACGCCAGCCAAATGACATCTTCGTCGCAGACCTGGAAAATATCCATAGCCTCCAATACATTCTCAATCTACCGAAACCAATGGTCTGCCACCATCGAATCCCTTCCCCTTGTAAACGTCGGAGGATGATGTGATTTAAATCTCCGAGGTTACCGAATCCTCCCCACTACCAACCTGCATCAGCTCTGGCAATGGCAAGAAACAGAACCCCACGCCGCGCAAAGGCCTCCGCTGGGTCAAAATATTGTTGGTGTCGCAGCACCGTGAATCTAATTTCTATGTCCTTCGCCGACTTGCCATCTACACATGTCAAATGGCAACAAACTTTATTCAATCTTATTTCCATTTAACTAGTAACTAATGATGCCAATTACTTTCAATAGATTGACATCGCATGAACTAATTCGTTTATCACCTGCTGAGTCACGCCAACCACTCCTTTGAGCTTTATTTAATAACATCAATACTTCTCGTGTTCATTTACTTTCCAATCTGGCGTTGTAGTTCCTAACCCAGCATTCCACTTCTTCCTATATACATTATGTCATGCATAATTTTCCGCGAATAATTCATTTTAATAAACGCTTACTTCCATATACATCATACCGCGTATAAGTTTCACGCACGTAACACACAATCACACAATCACAAACATGGAACACATATCCGAACACAACACAAACACACCATGCATGCAAAGTGGTCTGGGAACCACCCATGAACTCCTAGGTATTCTGTACCTAAACCCTGATACCAAGCTACATGCAGATCACCTCACCGCAATAGCAATGGCCCAAGACCATGTCCCTGCTCCTGTGTGGTCAGAGAGATTGGCGCCTCGACACGTCGCAGTCAGAGTCGTGATCAAACATCCAATCCTAACTCAGCACTACACCAGGCCCAGAGTCCGAAAACACGCCCAAACACGCCGGCCATTGTAATCGTGATACCCACTGATACTGCCGTGAAGCCGGTATCAAGACTATACTTAGACACACCCACCAAGCCTCAAGGTAATCAAGCATCTTAGCTCATGACACTGGCCAAGTAATATACCCCAAAATCGTGGTGTCCGTTGATCATTCACAACCTCATGATATCTATATCACCGTGATCATGAGACGATACCCGAGTAAACGTGGCCTCGCCCATAAACCAATAATACTCATCAAAATATACACCCAACGGCTTTCCTAATAGTTCGCGAGTTATAACATTTCATCAAAATATCCCAATCCAATCATCTCTCGCATGCTGGCTTCCGCAGTTATGTTATCAGATTTACTGGCTGCATCACACATAAGATGTCAGCACCTGCACTCAGACAGAACTATCTCCAAGACGTTAATCTGAAGTTCAACTTCAATATCGCTTCCAACCCCCCAAACAGATCCCCCGATACAAATATTTATTCCTCCCAAGAGGCAGAATCCATCCAATGTTTGATCAATCGGCGATATGCACGTCGATCAAGAAACACGACTACAGATGAACACTGAACAATCCCAGATGGTCTCTGAGTCCTCACCTGACCCTCAACATTTCCCGTCATGGATGATAGCGCCAATCGGTTTTCAAAACAAAATCTTTGAGTAGTTTTGAAAACAGTACAAAAGCGCCTTGTAAAAAATACAGATCAAATTTCCAGCTAACAAAAACATGAGCTTTCCAAATACCATGGTCCGGTCCAAATGATCCATCACCCGATCTCTGAACCCCAATTTTCCAAAACATCCAGAGTCTTTCGCGAATCATGTCGCTGTAATTAATATAACGCACCCGCAATGTCCCAATCTCTAGGTTATCACGGTGGCTATGAAAACGTGACGCTGTTTATTTCAAAATCATTATGCGCAATATGATCAATGAGATCAACATTAAAAGAAACATTCTCAACTGAAGCACCGGCCAATGATATATTATCTCGAAGAAGCGGATCAATCGAGTCTGGCAATTCTTCTTGTTCACTGAAGTAACATGTAATGATATCATCCCGGGTCGACCGCGATAATTTCCATTATCGGAGTACTAATGAGAAAGCAAAGACCTGAAGCACATCTAATCACGCGATCCGCCGCACCGGCATTAAGACGTAGTGGTTTCTGCGGGAATATCTCTCTGCCAGCGACTTCCATGTCTTCAGTTCAACTATCGCGCAAGACGCGTCCCTGAGTCAGTCCATCGGGCTGGTTGAAAGCAGCCGTATCGCCAATGGTTCCACGGGGCGTCCTGAAACCCGGCATTACTACAGCACGATTGTGGCGTGTACCGGCACATCATTCATGTAAATTTCAGACAACTTGCATAGTATAAGAAAGAGCATTGTAAATCGTACAACCCACATTGTACCGGGTAATAACTTGCATAAAATTGATGTTATGAAATTATACCCAGACATCACTAATGTGTACCCCAGACAACCGCACGTGGAATTCATAGATCACGTAAATTGATTAGCACGAGGGCACTATACTAATGAAACCAAAATGGGAAAACCCATATCAGAGTGGTATATAAAAGAGGTACAAGCAAAGTATGAAAGTGCTATCCCTGAATGAAGTTTATGAGAAGATTTTCTCTCCATTTGAATGGAACTGTAGATCCAGATTTGTAAGAGCCTCTTTCTGATCAGTTTGAACTGCTTTTTTGTATTCCTCAGCCAGGGGCCATTATCTGAGCCAAATCTTAATAGGTCTCTGTCTGATCCTTCTCGCTTTACAAGGAATTCTTATTTTCGCACACCCAAGCTTACGATCAATCGCTTCTCAATCAGGGACTGTACCTATGTTTTATGGAGTTCTCTAAACCCACCATCGGAATCCACTGGGAAAACCACTCCACGGGCAGAGGTCCCCCAACTTTCTTTGATCTTCAATGATCAGGTACAGCCACTGGTCGTAAGAAGCAAAACCTGGAGCTGGTCGATCTTACAACTGTTAACAGAGGACCTCTATGAGTGCTCAGGTCGACCGCAGAATGCCGGAGCGTTCCGTGGTGAGCCACTGAAATGCTGCAAATAGTATTACTCATTCGTTCTGAGCTTTCCAAAGAAGACGGCGCAGGGAGCAACCCAATCTGTCTGCTTTGGTCACTATGTCCGGGACAGCTTCGGCAAAACAATAGTGGATTCTCGGCTTATTCAAAGACACAAACCCTGGGTGTCCCAGCTGAACTGTTTTCTTATTTTAAAAAACATCTAAACCATCCAACTGAGATCACACTCAACATAACTTTGCAATTTCTTTAATCAGGTCTTATCAGGTGAATGGCTCTGCTTGAGCTCATAAATGGGAGCCCATACCCTGGAGGATCTCCTGATACCCACAAAGATGTGCAATGCCAGATAATCTGCTCTCATGCCGGGTGAATTCTATACTGGCGAGTGAGTCATGAAACTATGCATATGGCCAAGAGATCATGGTGGTCAGAGGCTCCCTTGCGCCAATACATTAAAACCATAAAGGATCCGGGTCTGGAGCTCCTCGGATCCACCATCCGTTTCATTCTTCATCTTTTCATCCTGATTATAGCCGCAATCGAGGTCAGGTTATCGATCAAGACAGCGCAACTAATCTTGAATCACTCATCTCAAACACATTTCTCATCCGTCTGGCCTCAGAACTTTAAAACCATATCATCTACCTTGAGAGATATCAACTCAACTAGTTTCATAATGAGAAATGAAGATCTCAAATAGCTCTTACATGAGTCTTTGATCGTTCAAACAGCTCGGTGGCACTTCGGCATCTCGGGTAATCGCCCGGCGTTAGACCGATCGCCCAATGCGTTTCATGGCTCAAACTAACTGTTCGTTGCAAAACACTAAAGAAAGTGGCCCGGCGTGATAAACTCATTCTCACGGAGTCAGCTAAAAAACTATCCTTTGGTATCCACTTGTGAGTTTCTCATTCGCAATTTGCACTTTATATGTGTGGTGAGCCTCAACCTACCAAAACCATGAACCTATTTTCTATTAGAGATTCAGGAAAAAAGAAGCTAAGAGTAATAAAATAAAAAATATCTTCCTCAACGCCCCTCCCTCTTCTCCTCCCCCTCCCTATTGATTTTTCTTCTTTTATTATTATAAGAGCTTATTATTCTTATTATTATTTTATTGGTTTGCTTATTTTTGGTATCATTTGATAAACTGATTTCAGATTGTCCCATCCTCCTGTCCATTTCTCTGTCCCAAAAAAATTCTTGAGCCTTCAGCCTTCACTGACAAATGAACTCCAAACCAAAGTCACTCACCCAGATTTCTACAAAGGGTCTGCCCAAGCTCATCCCACACCATCCCAAAACTAGAAATATTATACTTGAACTCCACCTCATTTAAAACTTTCCAAGTCACTAGATCAACACACCCGACCAAGAACCATTTCATCATCCAGACTGGGAGAACACCTTATCAACCCAAACTGCCCAGCTTATCACTGTGGTACTAATTTTTCTGTTTGACAAACATCCATGCCAACATAGCTTCAGCCTTTCTCATGTTTGCTCCAACCACATAAAGTCATCGGCAGTACTTTCTCAACCTCTTTCAACATCTGTTTTGCTTCATCAGCCATAAAAACTTTTCCTTGAGAGATGTGCAAGTGTCCTGGCTTCTCACTCAATCTTCAGTAGTCCCCACCTTACATTTTTACAGCCTGACAGCTGAAAAGGAGAATACAATCAATGATCTAAGTTTTTATATCGAGAGCAAAGCCCCAAGATACTCCCACGCCGAGAAGGTGACCCACAAATACTTGATGAGCCAAGTCATGGAGGTATGGGATTCTGCCGAGGCAAGGAAGCTTCTCAATGCTTTTAAAGGTGAGTGCTGATCCCTATTTGATTTCCTCAAAAGTGAACAGGTAGCAGTTTATATAAGCCAGCGGGAATACCAAAAGACACACCATGCAATGTAGAGGTTTCCACATTGTCAAGTTTTGCACACAAAGATATTATAACTTAGTTTGATCAAAGTAGCTCCCTTTGTCAAATGACACCCGATAAGTTTTTATAGTTTCAATGTTCTATGAGGTGAATCTGATCACGCGAGTTACATAGTTTCAAGAGATTGAAGCTGGGCAGTATTTGTGCTAAAGTGGTTGATATTCCCCATCAAGGCTCTGACAAAAGAACCTTCATTCGATATCGTCATAATATCAGCCGATTCATGACTGATCATCCGTACTTCTGATTTGGTAGGCGCAAATTGAGTACTGGGTTACAAAAAGCGTAATCATACGCCAGCGCGTGGGCCCATGGCTATATTGTACGGAGTACGCATTCGTGTGTGTGCGCTCAAGTTTTTATGTCTATGCATTATAGTTTTAAAAGGTTAATGAAATGTTGTGTGCCAGCACATGATACCTGAGTGGCAATAGTGAAGAATGAGAGGTTTCCTGCAGTGGCTCTATAATCATCTGATCGAAGAGCACGAGGTACCGATTCGAATCGGTGAGGCAAGAAAATGATATTAAAATAAAGAAAGCAAAATTAAGCATCATGTGGCTTTCGTGTATTCAATGGTATCCGATAGATCGCTCTTCCATGAAAATCGTGGATCGGGATGTTGGGAAAGGAGAAGAAGACAATTTAATCATACCTCAAAACTTTTGCTTCTATGGAACATGGTCAAGTGTTAGACGAAAGAAAGCATCCGCATACCTAGTGGCTGACGGCCATACTTAAAAAGAATAAGAAATTTTACATAACTTGTAATCATGTTGTAATAAATTGTAGTAATGTTATGTTTTTACTTATTGCTATAGTTCAATAAAAGAACCCACTTTTGAAGACCAACCTTTACTAAATCTGACAAATTGTGCCTCACAAATTAATTGTTTCTTTATTTGCACTAACATAGTTCTTCTATAGTAGAGTTTGTAAATTACTTAGATTAGTTCTATGAGGGTTATGGTTTGTTATTATAAGATTTTCTAGCTCAATGGTGGACATAACTACTTTGTTGAATCATGTGACTTATATTGCAATAGACTGGTGGTCTATTTTCTATATTTTTAAAAATTTTAAATCCTCTCCATAAGTATCGATCATCACTCAATAATTTCAAAGAGTATAAATTTTTGTAATAGATTTTTTCTCACTAATGATCATATACCATCTAATCCATTGTATCTACATGGCCAATTTCTCACTATGTTTCACTTTGCATGGTCCATTATATATAGGATCTTTTTTTAATTTGTTTGATCCAAACAACTATATAGTCATTGCATAAGTGTGATCATTTTCTCACTATGATACATTCATTGTGTGGTTCGTGTATGGGTCTACTTTCAATTTGTGTGGTCCATAGTATACAAGGTCCATTGTATTTGTATATGGGGGTCCTTATCGTTTAATTTTCTTGATACTAAAAAGGCGATTTGTTCAGACTTTTGAAGAACAAGGATTTCTTTGTTTTTGGAAATATCCAATGAGTTGGATGAGATAAAAGGAAGAATCCATGAACTTCTCTATAAGGGATTTGTATGAAAACATAATAGAGGAAATAACTTTCACAAACATGATAATTAAATTTTTTTTTTTTTGGTTGTCTTGCTTGACTAGCATTAAATCCACCAAGCTAGTTTATGACATAGTTGATTTTTCTGAAATTTTGAACTACACAACTTTTTCCATGGAATACTTGATACCAATCAATTCTTTTAGGATTATATATTGTCACCTGCATGAACTATCTTAGTCATTGTATTATGAATCTTATCATACTTTTAAATTTTGATTATGACGACGAATGGTGATTCGCCTTTAGTCTCAATTAAGCTTGACTAGTTTAACGTGCTGGTCCCTATAGTTCCAATGAGGAAAGAAATTTATGCATACATTATTTTTTAGTTATGAGGTAGCAACTTGGACTCATGAGAAACCATTTTTAGTTTGTACTATATATCTTTCTCTTAATGTCTACTTATAGAGTTTTTTTTTTTTAAAGCTAATCACTTTTAATACAATGTAGTAAATTGTTCTCTTGTTCTGCCTTTAAACATTGAAGACTCTAACCAATTGAGCTAGACATGTGGATGCCTATAGAGTAATTTAGATCAAGTAGCTTTAAATTATTTTATTTTTGTGAGTTTCAATTGGTATGCTACCTTTCTGGAATTTGGTAATTTCACATTTAGCGTAATCTAACTGCATTTCTCGCATTTTCTAATTGGGAAAAATGATGCCTTTAATTAATTAATGTAAGATCGTCCATAATCTGATTTTTATTTTTTATTAATTTCTTCATGAATCCAATGGTTTGTTTTTTAATGAAATTTCTCTTAATAATAAGGATTGAGTAAACTCTCTAGGGCATCTCATTACTTAATAAGAATATTAATAATGGTCCATGCTATGCTCTTGAGATCATATATATTAAATCTATTAATTCTATTTATCATATCAAATTTAACAATAGTATGGAAAAAAAAAATAAAGTTTACATATATTTTGGATGAGAAATTTATTTCTCATATTCATTGGATTTCTTAAATATTTCCTTACAAAAAATTTCATGTTAATCATTGAATAAAAAAGAAAGAAAGTCTTGTTTTAAAAATATATATTTTGATGAAAAAAAAAAAAAATCTTGGCTATTTGAAGAGACAACCAAGGCACCTTCACAATATTCAAAGATCAATTTCATCATTTGCATGTGTTTAACATTCATAAGGAAATAAAATTTAACTTTTTTTCCCACAATAAAAGTGCAAACTAAACAACTTCAAAAATTGAATGTTCCTCACAACTTGAAGAGGCTACACCTTTACAATCAAGATGAATTGATATTCTTATTTTCAAGTTAAGCAAGATAAAACCAAAAAACTTAATTTAAAATATTGAATCATTGCATATGTTGAAAATTTATAAGAAGATGATAAATTTTCCTAGTTATTTGAGGAAGTTGCCAATGCACCTTTACAAATAAGATAAATTAATATATAGATTAGAGTTATGAAATGAACATTACGTTCATTTCTTATTTGTACAGAAAGTATTAGTACTTTGCTGGTTATTTCACAATTCAATAAGATGATTCTTGATTCTTTATGTACATGCATGAACCGCGACACGGCTCAACTCAGATAATGGATTCAAAAAGGATTCTCGACCATTCATAATTAATGTGGGACACACTTCATCTGCCAAGTCTCTCTTGTTTTTTTTTACATAAGGTACAGGCATTTGTAGAATTTCTACATACAAAAATAACTTGAACTTAAATTGTAAGACCCGAGAAATTCCAATTTCTGGAAAAAGGGCAAAATCGTAATTTTGACTACAAAGTTGCAATTTTTGTTAAAAATCCGTAATTTATTCTCTAGATCTCGGATGACGAAACGGATTGCACCATTGGAATCGTCTCGCGAAATCTAGTTAGCACGTAAAATTTCGTAATATTCGAGAGACAATGGAGTTACACGTTTTACGAGGCATCCTTGCCAAAAGCCGAAACGATTTTTGTTGCGACGTAAAGTCACATATAACATGTACCATGTGCCATAAGTAGTATGAGCAGAATGATGAAAATGGACGTGCGAGATAGAAACGAATATCGAACGAAAAGAGTAATATTGGTCATTTTGGAATTTGTTAATGATAATAGGACAAAAAGGAATAGTTGTCTTCTGAAATGAAAAGGAGCCAAAACCAAAAACGTGCAAGGGAGATGCAGTAGGGTGAGATATGATTTTCTAGAGAGAGAACGTCCACCTTCTCTCTAGAAGTGTAGGAGATCCGACCGCCAGCCTTTCTCGAGACAAGAAGGAGTAAGAACGCCTACGCGAGAGGGTCTCAAGGTGGGTAGCCTCGATTTACGAGTTTCTTCTCAAACTCCTTGAGGTAGGATTTTCTCTCTACTTGAGTTTCATTCCTATTTTGCTGCCATTTATGTTTGAGTCTAATGAGGCCTGAGGAGTCGTCTCCTGATCGGGTCCCAAACCTTTCTCGGGACTCGAATTAATATAATTTTTGAAACAAAGATCGGAGCAAATTGCAGCGGGTATGGGCTGTTGGGTGCATTTTTGTAGATAATTTGCATTAAATGTTTGCTTGATATGTATCAGTCGGAATGGTCGGTGAGACTGGGCGGGTTCACTAAGGAACCGCTGATTAGATTTTTCGAGAATAGTAACCGAGGGTTTCACTATTCTCAAACAAAGAGTTCTCAAAATATATTTTTGTGTGAATCATTAGCCCAAGTGAGCTAATTTTGATGTATGAGTTGTAAAATTACATAATATGATTGTGTGAGTTGAATTATGTGAGTTGAATTATGTGAGTATATTCATGTATATATATTTGCATGAGATTAGACTGTATTGGAACTGGCATACATGCATTCCATATGCACTGGAACACCCTAGGATTATAGGAGGAGTGCATGATGAGCTAGAGAAAAATCTGCCGGGGAGGGTTGTCTAAAAACATTAATTATCTGAGGGTAAACTAAATAAAATATCAATCGTCAATGGGAATGCCCAATTCGATAATTCATCTGAGGGTAGTCCACAAACAAATAATATATCAATCGTCGAGCGCCCAATTGATATATATATATACATCGGAGGGTCATTCACTAATAAAAATAGAAATTTCATACAAGGCTTAGGGCGTAGTGTGAGAGAGCGCCTGGGTGAGGACTCCTGATCCGAGTTGGCGCTGTCAGTGTAGACATTCAAGTAGATCATGCATTTGCTTGAATGTGTGTTTAAATTGGAACATTACACTGCACTTAGGTGGTGAGTAGCCCACTTAAATTTATTCTCCATCAACATTAGCTCACCCCGTCGTGATCCCCTTTGTTTTACATGTGCACAGGAGCGTGCGAGGACACTGGCCCCAGAGACTCGAGATTGGGCAGCCTGATTGTGGCTTGGCGTTGATGAGATTTACATGTAATAGAAATTGAGTATTTTAATATATGTAGTATGAGAGTAAACATTTGAACTCTTGTAACTATCGTATATAGTTGGTGCATGTATATTGAAAGTACCGTTTATGGGCCCAAGGGTCGATTGATATATATTGCATATATTGGATTGTTTGGGACAGTAAATGCAGGTTTTATACAGCATATTGTATCTGGGGTAGAGCCCCCGTACAAAAAGAGACTCCGCCTCGATTTCGGGCTGGCGCCGTAACCCCAACATCCACTTCATTCTCGCGGGTCACTGCAGTCAACGACCCCTGTGTGCCTGGGCGCCACACTTGGTATCAGCTTAGGTATACGAATACCTAGGGAGCTCTGTTTGGTATCCATCACCACTGGGTGGCCTGATGTGAGCATAGGTATGTGGAAACCTGTGAGACGAGGGGCTTGGGCTTAGGCCATATAGAAATGTAAGAACATCACCAGAATAGGTGTGGTTCGATATTGAGTTTAGGTATGGGATTTTAGGAAATCACGAGACAAAACTAGACACCTATGATGCATGTGTTTGATGTGTTTTGTGTGATTTGAAAATTTTGTTGTGTGAAAAATATTCATAGCTTGAATGATATGTGATCATGTATTGTGTATGGTTTGTGTGCTTAGTGATTAGCACTTAAGGAAAACAAGTGATGTGTTAGAAACTTTTAGAAGTTTTTACAGTGTGTAAAAACTGGAACAAAGAGGAGAAATAAAATAAGTTTGAATAAATTTATTTGAGTTGTTGGATAATGAAATCAAATTCTAATAAATTTGAGGTAGAACACTAGGTTTAGTGTTGGATCAAGAAGTTTTGAGGAGATTTTGGGACAAAATGTCCAAAATTAAATGAAAAATAACAAATGTAATAGGTGTGTATTTTTTTTTTTGTCTTCCAAAGAGTTGGGAGAAATGTGAGGAAAAAAATTTAGTGAAAATTATTTTCTAAGGTTTCCAATTTGTAAACTCAAGAAAATCTGAATAAAATAAATTTTTATGAATTTGGTTTGAGTATTCTGGAAAATGAGAAAAAAAAAATATAAGTATATAAATTTTTTTTGTGTATCTTCCAGTAGCTAGAAGAAATGAAAAAAAAAAAAATGTTTACTTATGTTTTTTTGTATTTTTCCAATAGCATGTGTGAAAAAAATGTGAAAGTAGTATGTATTTTTTTTTTTTTTCGTGAATTTGAGCGCTTTAAAAGGAAAAAAAAAAAATTCTCCTCAAGAAGTGCAGACGATTTGGGCTACGCTTCAATTGTATTTGTGAAAAAAATTGTATTAGTAAGCCTTGCAATTGTATCAAGTAAGAGATAGGGTCGAAAAAATTGTAGTGAAATCAGACGCAATACCATTTGTATTGCGTATAGCTAAGGCGAAGGATTGAATTGTATTGCAATACGCCAGATTGTATCAAGTAAGGATGTGTAGTTGGTTGGGAAGAGTGTATCACAGAGGTGTTAGATCAGACAGCATGTGGAGGAAAATTGTATTGCAAGTCGAATTGTATTGCAAACCTTAGGTTGCTGTTCAAAGTGTATCGTAAAGAGAGTGCAAATTGATTGTATCAAGAACACAAGAAAGTGTATTGCAAGAGAGTGCAAAGGGTTGGGATTGTATTGCAACACAACGTATCAGACAATGGGTGTGCAAGTAGTTAGGATTGTATTGCAACACAACAAATTGTATTGCAATACTTGTACAGCCGGTGACTCAAGGGCTAGAAAGGAAATTGTTGTATCAAGAAGACAACAAGGGGTCGCCGTGAAATGTGTTGCAATACAATTTTTGTATTGTGACCACAAGAACTGCGAATGTAAAGAATTCAGTGAACAAGAATCCATGAATAGTAAACGTTGACCACAACCTGTGAACGCACTTCAAATTTTTTTTTTTTTAAAAAAAAAATCAAATAAAATAAAATTTAATAAAATGAGACAACATTTTCAAAAAAAAAAAATGAAATTTTCAAAAAAATGAAATTTTTGTTGATAAAAATGTTTTAAATGCATAATTAATTTCCTCAGACATTTGTAAATGCATGACAATGTATACACCGATTTATGTGTATGAATAAGGTCTCCTGGCCGTGCTTATGCCTTGTAGACTGTATTGTATTTAACTACCATTGAAATTGTGATTGCGCGGTAGTTACAGTAGAAAATTATAGGCTATGCATGGTGTATGAGGAAAAGGGTGAATGCTAAGGTTATGAACTATGACCTTTAGGGAGTTGATGTCGAAATGAACAAGAGAGCCTAGAACCTTCTTGAAATAAATAAATTGAGTGGTTGGAATTTAGCACCACTTAGGAAATGAACGAGTCAGTTCATGGTTGTCAAGTCTATTAGTAATTGGCATGTGCATTTCTAGTTAAACTGAAATGAAAATTAAATGATTCTCGGCTGGCCATCGGGAAATACGTAGATGGCTAGTCGAGGACGAGGACGAGGAAGTTCGCACAAGGCATCGGGGTCGAACACCACCAAGATTTGATAAGCGTTTCCTCATGGAGGGTCGTAGGTATTGCAGCGCTACGCTATCGTGACAAAGCAGCATATAAGGTGTAGTCGAGAGGTCCCTAGTATGTAAGTTTAGGACGCACATCCTCCGAAGCATTCACAAGTGGGAGGAGATCCACGGTGGCAGATCATCGTTCATACAGATTGAGAAGGTGGCATGGGGAGGTTATGGAAATTACTTTAGACACTACCAAGATTAAACTAGTTGTGTTCCACCTAGAGAGATGCAGGCCCAAATATGGTGGAAATGGGCAAGACCCTAGAGACCTTGGGAGTGGAGACTCTTCTTGTACGTGAGTTCTCCCTAGGATTAGGGCTACAGAATAAGGATTGATAGTGTCGAGGTCATGAAGTTAGAGATCTCAAATTCTACTCACAAAGGGACTCGAGGATTCGACATGCTCGAGTCTCGAGGTCAACTCGAGGATGGATCACCGACAAAAATTCATACAGTGGTCGCATCGATTGCGAGCCGTGTATGGTTATCGCCACACGCAGACTTTACTGTGTGCATAGTGGGGACAGATATTTTGCCCCATATGTGAGATATGAGTCCGTGTCGTGACGCGAAGGTTGGCTACGAGCCTTACCCGAGGACGAGGAGAGACCGCACTTAGGATCTACCTCCAAGATATGCGAGTATGTGGATGTATTTCCGATGAGTTACCCTGACCACCTCCACATAGCGTAGATCGTCGAGTTCCCCGGCATTTCTCCCATCTTTTTATGACTGGGTGATAGATGGCACCTGGGCTGGTCAAGTAGAACTCGTGAGTCCAAATACAGGAGCTAATGGACAGGGGTTCATTAGACCGGAGCACTTCACCATGGGGCGCCCGGTTCTATAAAAGAAGTGACAAGACTTCTACTGTGCATTGACTACGTGCAGTTGAATAAGGTTACGATCAAGAATTGGTACCCATTACCGGATCGACGATGATTGGACAATGAGAGAGCGCGAGTCTACTCCAAGATGCACCTTCTCGCACCGCTACCATCACCAGCTCGGGATGATATCCCTGCCACGCTTAGACGAGCAGCACTTCGCCATTTCTGATGCTCTTTCGGATCGGGACGGCACGCGCCAAGAAGATTCATGATCTCTACGCATAGATATCTAACCCTATTTAGATCGATTATCGTAGCCTTCAGGATGACATTTTGATCTACCCCACGAGTGGGAGCATGAGTATCACTGAGGATTGTAATACAATACGAGGCCATCAACAGACGCTGCCCGCAAGGGCGAAGCCTGGCCATCGAGGAGATTTTTTGGGACACGATGTCGCACCAGAGTGTCACGACCCAGAAAGCGGTCGGTGCGCGATGAGTCAGGAGAGACCGACGTCAATCTTCAAGATAATGCCAGCTGGGATTGGTCGGGTAGAGATTCGAGAATGGCCAGTCCGTCGGCGTGATTGGGTAGATTTCGCCTACCGGACACATGGACTCCATGGTCAGCGCCTCGACTATGAGAGAGATCGAGGATACTGAACACCGGGATACGTGTTGGTAGCAAGAGGGAGGATCAGCTTTCTCCTAGTTCGGGGAAAGAGAGTAAGACTTCTCGTCTCACACTAGCTCTCGTGAGACTGGGGCCAGATCAGCATGAGTGACTGATTGCCCTGCAGACAGCAAGACTGGGGACAAAGACAACCTGAAGTAAATGTAGAACAGAGATACGCACCATTCCTCCACACCCTGCAAGGGTTAGAGGAACCGGGGCTTCGCTTCTAAGTAGCTATACAAGCACTTCCAAATGGCTACCGCATAGCTGGGAGGGGCCGTAATGTGGGTCGGCCGTGACGATCGTAGTTGCGCAAATGTAGCAGAGTGGACCTTTAAGGTGGTGACCTATCGCTGCTGGATGTCGCTTGACATGGATGAATTGACAACCATCGGTTGTCGGGCACTGAGACCTAGGCCTTCAAGCACATACTCGACACAAAGATTGGATTTGGGCTAGAGGTTAAGGCCTTTGTGGAGAAGCCAAGCATGATGTTCTTCCCTAGGGCAGCGTAGTGGTGAGCTGGACTCCGATAGGTCAGATTAAGAGTGAGAGATCCTCCAGATTCTCGGTCTCACGGTGGACCCGGGATGGATGTCACGCATGGCATAATTGGCGCTCGTGTGCACGTAACATCGCTACGAGCCCGGTGTGGGTGCAAGGTACGGCCATTCACCACTCGCGAGCGAGGGTCAGAGTTTGTCTTGGTGACTACATCCAATGAAGACTCTGCCCGATTCAGAATGACGAGTAATTAGAGCGTGCCGTGGTAAAGCAAAAAGTAACGAACTCCCCCTGTGTGAGAATCCCGGAGTTAGGTGTAAGAGACCCGTGGAGATATCCCGACCCTGTGAGAATGTACAGCTCAAGTGTGTCGAAGAATTGCTCGCCTCGAAATGAAAACGCACTGGCCAAGTATCACAGACTTTGGGGAAGGAGTGATAGAGTCAGGAGTGACTCGAGATTCGATACCCCCTTGGAGATTGCATTGGTGTCGCTGAACAAGAAGGGCTCTGTGATATGATGTCATTCATGACATGGACTAGTCGACTACCCATTGGATGTCGCTGATTGTGAGCTTGAGAAGGTTAGTGTTTACACACCAAACAGGGGTTGTGTAGGGTTACATGTTGTATGGATTATATACAGGTGTTAGAGGACATGCTACGAGCATGCGTCCTGGATCATAAGGGTAGCTGGGAGGAACATTTGCCCTTAGTGGAATTCGCCTACAACAATAGTTATCAAAGTAGCATACGATGGTACCGTATTGGGTAATCGTATGGGAGGCCATGCAGTCGCGCTGGGGTCGACCGAGGTGGAAGAAAGATCCATCACTCCGGTCCTCGATTCGACAGAGACACCTCAGAAGGTGAGTTTGATATTTAATAAATGTTCTCTCACGGCCGCAGCCTAAGAGCTATGGACGCAACGCCGACCCTTAGATTTCGAGTGCTCGGGATCGCGTTCTTGATGGTGATGCCTAAGAGAGGAGTGGCTGTTCTAAGTAGCGGAAGCCATCGCGAGGGTTATCGGACCTTCGAGATACCGAGATGATAGCACCGTGGCGCACTGGCAATGCTAGGCGTCGCTGAAGACGTCAAAGTCCACGAGGTGTTTCACGCGCATGTCCGAAATATATTCCGCATCCACCATGTGGATCGGGGGATGATAGAGGTCGGTTACTTATGGACCTTCGGCGAGGGACCAAGTGGTGCGCATCGTTGGATAGCCGCGGATCGTTTTGCAACGCAAGACCGCGGAGGCAGCGAGAGCAGGCGGGCGGCACCGTGGAGCGGAGGAGTTAACGTGGGAAACATGAGACACGGCGGGGCCACTTATCCCTTCTTGTTTAGGACGAAGGTACGTGGTTTAGTCGCTTAAGATTTAATGGCTAGTTACATGCATGATAGAGGCGCTGCTGCATATGCATGTAAAGTGATTGTGATTGTCCCTCGACTTCGGATGAAATTCCTTTAAGGAGAGAGAATGTAAGACCCGAGAAATTCCAATTTCTGAAAATGCAGAAATTGTAATTTTGATTACAAAGTTACCAAGCTAAAATCCGCACTTATTTCTAAATCTCTGGATGACAAAAACGGATTAAATCGTTGAATCATCTCGCGAAATCTAGTTAGCATGTAAAATTTCGTAATATTCTGAGACAGTCGGAGTTGGCACGTTTTACGAGGCATCGCGTTTCGGGTGCCGTAAAATGATTTTTGATGCGACGAAAGTCACATATAACATGTACTCATGTGCCATAAGTGGTATGAGTAGAGAAATGATGAAAATGGACGGCCGAGATAGTGCCGAATATCGAATTTGGGAAAGAGGACATATTACTTCGTGAATTTGTTAATGATAATGGGGGACAACAAAAAAAGGAATAGTTGTCTTCAAATTGGAAAGCCGAGCTAAAACTAAAAACGTGCAGGGAGATGCAAAGAGGGGTGAGATATGATTTTCTGTGAGAGCAGAACGCCCACCTTCTCTCTGTGGCTGCAGCAGATCCGACCGGGTCGGCAGCCTTCGAGACAAGAAGGAGAACTGCTCTACGCGGAGAGGGCTTCTCAAGGTGGGCACCAGATTATGGAGTTTCTTCAAACTCCTGAGGTAGGATTTTCCTCCCTACTTGAGTTTATTCTATTTTAAGTGTTTTGTCGATGCTTGAGCTCGAATGAGGCCGTGAGGGGCTGGCACATCCGTCCCAAACCTTGGGACCGAATTGATATAATTTTGAAACAAAGATCGAGTAGCCGCGGTGTGGGTAATGCGTTGGTTGCGTATTTTGTGATAATTTGTGCATTAAATGTTTGCTCGATATGCATCGTGGGGCCTGAATGGTCATGGAATTGCCGGTTCACTAAGGGAACCGCTGATTTAGATTTTTCAGAATAGTAACCGAGGGTTTCACTATTCCCGAAATTAAGAGTTCTCAAAACATATTTTTAGAAAATATATTTTTGCGGTGAATATGTGCTCGTCGAGTGATTTAAATTAAACAAAGCCAGTGGCTTGATCATTAGCCCAAGTGAGCTAATTTTGATGTATGAGTTGTAAAATTACATAATATGATTGTGTGAGTTGAATTATGCGAGTATATTCATGTTTATATATCTGCATGAGATTAGACTGTATTGGAACTGGCATACATGCATTCCATATGCACTGGAACACCCTAGGATTATAGGAGTGAGTGCATGAGATGAGTCTGTAGAAACCCGCTCTGGAGGGTCGTTCAAAACATTAATTATCTGAGGGTAGTCCAAATTTAAAATATCAATCGCCTGAGCGGCCCAATTGATATTGACCATCTGAGGGTAGTCCACAAACAAATAATATATCAATTCCGTCTGAGCGCCCAATTGGATATATATATATACACTGGGAGGGTCATTCACTAATAAAAATAAAATTCTCATACAAGGCTTAGGGCGAGTGTGAGAGAGTCTGAGGACTGGATACAAGTTGGTCATGTGTAGACATTCAAGTAGATCATGCATTTGCTTGAATGTGTGTTTAAATTGGAACATTGCACCGCACTTAGGTGGTGAGCAAATTTAATTTTAGGGCGATTCTCCTATCGAGAATTACTCACCCCGTCGTGGGATCCCCTTATTTTGCATGTGTACAGGAGCGTGCGAGGCCCACTGGCCCCAGAGAGATTAGAAGAAAAGCCGGCTTGTGGGCTTTGGCTTTGATGTGAGATTTATGTATTAGAAATTGAGCATTTTAATATATGCGGTGCATGAGAGTAAACATTCGAACTCTCAGAACTATCGGCATATAGTCGTACTGCTATCGAAAGTAATCGCTTTATGGGCCCAAGTGGTCAGATATATAGATATATATTGCATATATCTGATCAAGTTTGGGACAGGTAAATGTGTTTTATACAAAGATATTAGATTTCAAGTAGTAGCCCCTGCAGGCAAAGTGAGACTCGCTCTGATTAACATACGCAACCTCGACATCCACTAGATTTCCAGTCACTGGGTAGTCAACTAATTCCCCTGGTTTAGCGCCACATAAATCATTAAATTATATATATATAGTTGAACCCAATCTTCATGGTTCATGCATGTACAAAAAGTATATATATATATATATATATATATATATATATATATATATATATATATATACATATATATCACAACCACTGTTATCGCAAATGGCGCCCGCAAATGTCTCACATGACACTTTCGAGACCCAAACGCCACGCCACACCTCTTGCCTTTATGCTGACTGGTTTCACTCCCGCTCAGGGGCTCATCTCGGGAGGAGCGGCCCAGCCTCGACCGCTTTGTGCAGTGGCAGCCTGGCTTTCAGTTCAAGACCGCCGACAAGCTCCCCAAACTTAACCGGGTCGGCATGCCTGGACTCCAAAGAATCTTCACCTCAATCCACTTTCACGCACCTTCTGGAGTGTGACGCCCCCAACCCGGCACCCGATGGGGTGTCAAGTGAGGGTGTCATACTTCGGGACTGGGACTCTTCAACCTTTTCTTTCTCAGAGCTGACACATGTACCTGTTTTCTCATTCATATGCACAATTTCTGTAATAATAATAAAAATTCTTTAACATATACATTATACATACCACCATAGTGCTATTCATGTTCTATACACCGAGTCCCATTACTTCTCAATAAACAAAGCTTATACCTATTCAAAAATACAGAGATTGCTATACAGCCGCGGGTGAGCACCCATCTCCCGAGTCGCCCCGGGCTCGCCGATGTGGGATGTCCCCGTCCTATCCTTGTCTTCTACTTCCGTACTCACACCTGATTAAACCCGTGCTGCTTTTACGCCTAAAGGGAAACATATAAGGTTGGGACGAATTAACAACTATGATCGTCTCAACAAATACACTTATCTTATCATTTTCATATAACGTACACTTCTATCATGTGACATTTGACATATAACCTTTCATATCATTTATTTCTTATTCTAGTACTTATCATTTGATCTATTCTTCTAATGGTTCATATTACATATCCTATTCTGTGTATGTCATATTCGTATACATATATTACTTTCATGGTTATATACTATACCAGTTGTTATGTTCTATTTCTATGTACTCAAGAATATAATCGATTCATGTACTGCTCATGTACTATTTTCATGTTTTCCTCGTTATACTTTTCATATACTTTCATATTACTTTCCTCATGTACTGCATCGGTTCATATACTTTGTGTACTGTACTTTGTACTTTCTATATACTGTATTCATATTAACCTTTCAGATCATTTTACATTCTTATACATTTTATATATCATATCAGATCGTATAATTTCATGTTACAGAACTTATCATCACATAGCGTTGCTATATTTCTCGATCATGGTCATCTTTCACATGTCATATGCAAATCATTTGTTTTATGTTTATGTCTGCATAAACCTTAGAAGTGGATAAAGGAAACTATAAGGGCCCGAAGGCGCTGTACTCACTGTGCGAAACAGTGGTCTATAAGGGTCCGAAGGCGCTGTTATCATTGTGCGAGACAATGACCATCTATAAGGGCCTAAAGGTGCTGTTATCATTGTACGAGACAATGACCATCTATAAGGGCCCGAAGGCGCTGTAATGACCCAAACAAGGCCAACTGATCAGTATGCTGCAGACTTATTTTTCCCTAATAGGCATGCCACTCCATCCTCTACTCGTGTTCTAAGCAGCATAAATCCATTTTATTACATTTTTTGTACATATCTCATCTACATGAATAACTATTGTTATCATGTATGCTGATGAGATATACACGATACGTATTTGGCCCTGTGAATACCTTCACATATTTTTAGCTTCAGATGGTTGTTATCATATTTCTTACAATACGTATATTCATATCTTTTCTATCATTTAGTTTTGTCTTCGTATCATATATGTAATCCTATCATATATCATGAATTACTCCATGCACTCTTATATTCATATATCTTTATATATATATCTTATCTATTCATATCCCTTTATATCATTTATTGATCATATCCTTTATATGCTTTTCATCATGATTTAGCTATTCATGTAATTTCATATTTTTAGTATCATGTGCTTTTTACTATTCATGTGTTCCTATCATGTTCCATCTATTCGTTTATGTATGACAATCATATTCATATCATATACCTTATATTCATATCATGTCCTCTACTTGTAACATCTTATATCTTGTTAACTTATATCTTCAAGTGTACTTTATCGGACTATCATATCTTATGACTTATACCTATACATTTTATACTTGTATGTTTTTCTTGTTCTTATCATATTTGTCCTATCTCCCGTAGGGAGCAATGTGTAACGTAGACTCTTCCTTTGATACCTGTACTTTTCTTATCTGCTCTCCTTTACATATCAAATCTACATATATTGCTATTTCTTGTTCATATCTATCCTTTTTTACCATGTATTCAATTAACTTTAACCAGCGATTAGTACACTCGAAACAACAATTCAATTTTCAACAGACAAGATGTGGGCACCAAATGCCATTTAAATAGCATATGGTTAGATTCTAGACTTGATGAGCTTTCCGCCAGATCAAGAATACCCATAGCAGTCTAGAATGAGTTATGCAAATTGCAAGCCATGAAGAAAATCAGCAACTTAGTACCTGCATTAACAGCAGCAACTTCTGCTGTTTTATCTTTCCGAGTGTATTATAAGCTCAATATTGTAGTAAAGATATATATGGATGGATTAAGACTCAAGGGCTTTCCATGGGAGTCGAACACCCAGCAGTCTAGCAGAGTTATGCAAATTACAAGCCATGAGAAAATCAGCAACTTGTAGCAACTGTGTAGTAGCAGCAGTAGCTACTGTCTTTTGTCATTCGGACTTATTAAAAAGCTCAAGATTGTATCAAGCTCATATTTTATGGATTCTAGACTGTGGAGCTTGCAGGTGAGAACGGCAGTCTGCTTGAAGGAGTTATGCACATTGCAAGTCGGGAAGAAAAATCAGCAACTTGCAGCAATTGCAGTAGCAGCAGCAGCCAATGTATTTTGTCATTTTTGGACTTCTTGTAAGCTCAATATTGTATCAAGCTATATATGGATGGATTCTAGACTCAATGGAGAAGCACTCCATGATCGAAGAACACCAACGAGTCTAACGAGAAGGAGTTATGCACATTGCAAGTCGGGAAGAAAAATCAACAACTTGCAGCAACTGCAGTAGCAGCAGTAGCCACTGTCTTTTGTCATTTTTGGACTTCTTGTAATCTCAATATTGTATCAAGCTATATATGGATGGATTCTAGACTCAAAGGGCTTTCCATAGAGTATAAGAACACCCTAGTAGTCTAACGAAGAAATTTTGTGATATCTCCCCTAAAACTAATATTTCCTTAATACAAATATTCCTCAATTGAGGACTACAATCAATCAACCCAAGTCAAAAACACACAACCAATATACCAAGTAGGGTTCTTTTATACCCAAATTCATCAAAAATGGGTTTATGGTAATTTTCACATAGATCTTCAATCCTCACCTAATTAAGGTCGCCTTTTGGTTATTTGGAAAGTTCCAATCTATTCCTAAGTTGATTGTAGAGTTTAGAATCCATGGAATTCAAGTTCATTTCAAAACCACTTTGCAAGTATATCAAACAAACGGCATGTTTGGAACAAATCTCAATTCCATCCAACGACAAGGTCTTCCAGTTAACTACCTAATTGGATGAAAACTCAAACCATAGAAGTGCTCCCTTTGAGTATAGGAACTCAAATATATTACGAAATCATGAAATACCCCATGTCTAATAAGGATACCATCCATTTCAAAATTCTTTTCTTTTCTCAACTTATTGCACGAGAGGTGTAGGTTACTAGGAGATGTATGAAACTGAAAATATAGCTCCATAATTGATTCTTCTAAACAGTTTAAAAACAAACCCACATCATTTTCTCTCCCTAGGTATTTTCAAATAACATTCAATCTTAACTGATCCTATACTTAAGTGTGAAATGATGATAGTATATACCAAACATTCCATACTAAGTACTATCACTTTTATACTTTTCCATACAAAAAAATAAAACCTAGACTTTCTCTCTAACAAGTAATTTCACTCTCTAACACCTCAAATCTTAAGCTTAATAGAGATTTCATATAAAAGTCCACAAATTCATAGCCCATAACCATCCACACAAACATATAATTCTTAAAATTTATATAAAACCAAAACCACAAATCAAAGAGGAAGAACCTATACGAGTACAAATCTATAAATCCACATATTCTATATAAAACCAGGATCATACAATTTCCATACAAGAATCCATACCAAACTCGAATCCATATGAGTTCTACTTATATCACGTCATTTTACATCTTGTATTTCTATTCATATGGCATTTTATATACTGTACAGTATGATGTCTATGTATTCACATCATTCATATATTGTGCTTATTCCTTTATGAATATACTTTACTCAGAAATTGGAATCATTCCAATTGAAGCATCAAACTAAGATTATAATGTTGCTGTGTTAACTAGTCGGTTTGCAGAATTTGCAGAGGACAGTTTGTAATATTCATTTTCAGTGCCTAGTCTCCATATTTGACACTGGTTCTTTGCTACTCCTTCGCTAAGGTTCTAAGGGTTCTCCTCAACTGGAATCCCACCCAAATCGAATTTTTGAAACTCAAGTTACGTCGAAACAACCCCCGGACTACTCTATGATCAAAACTGAAGCAGAATTTGGCTTGCACATGGCCCAACTTGGAGTGAATTTATGGGCCACTTAGAGGCAGAATTTTAAGGTACCTATTTAAGGATGTTTGGTTCTACTTGAAGTCTATTTTAACCAGAAACTTGAATCACTCAAATCGGATAATAAATGAGAAAGTTATGGCTAAATAGAAAACTAGTCGAAATAAACGAGGGGCACTACATGTATAGGTTCTCGATTTTGCCGGAATGTGTAGGCTTTTCCTTTTTCCCATATTTTTCCTACCCAATTCAACTCTATACTTATCTTACACCTCAAAACCACACCAAATTCATCTTATAATCTCAATTTTATAATTCATCTTTCATTACCTATCTTTCTTCAAAACTTTTCACTTGAATTTATCCCAAAACCATTCTAATATGGTTGTACATACTCAAACCAAATATATGATGATTAGTTGAAAGGTTTGTTCTAAGCCCTAACTCAATTACTCTCAATTAACCCATGAATCCAAATTTAAAGAGGATTCTATAACTATCTTATACCATATGAGGTTTTACCAACCTAAAATTTCAATACATCTTTGGTTAGGATGAAATCTAACGAGCCACAAATTTGGAACTCCTAAACTTTTCTAGAATCCCATACAAAATCCATATGATCCATAACAGAATCCATACCCAAGGTTAGTTCCATACCTTTTTGATCATGGCCTCTCTTCTTCTCCTCTTCTTCTTCTCTTCCTCTTCCTCTTCTTCTCTCCTTCTCTTCTCTCCCTCTCTACGGTTCTCTCTCTTTTTGGAGACGAATTTGATCTTTCTCTTGTTATATTTGTTAAGGCCATGTTTGGCCAAGTCAAAAACTCATTTTTACTTTTAACTTTCATTTTGCACTTAAGCCCTTTAATTCATTATTACTTTCTATTATGTCTTTCTCTAATTGCCTTGAATCCCATAGCATTAAATTTCTATTTTATCAATGCATTTAACTTATGACTTTTTAAGTCCCTTTTGGACAATTTACATATTTGTCCTTAAATCTTGTAAATTTCGGGTCTCTCGTTTCCATGTTTAGCATTTAACTCACGAACTCATTAGTGTTGCTACAAAATACCACCCCAAACATATCAGCGCTGGGGTATATTTTGGGATTATTACATGGAGCACTCACACCATTAAGCTCAAAACGTGACGCCTTGATATTGATAAAGTCTTCAAGCTGCGGTCACGGGCGCCCACAATAAGTCAGTGACATATATATATATATATATATATATATATATATATATATATATATATATATATATATACACTCTATATATATATATATATATATAATTAGACAATCTTCATAGTTCATGCATGTACAAAAATTAAGTCATCTTATTCAATAGTATATATATATATACATAGTTGAGAACTTTAATCTTACCAGTTTCATGCATGTGCATAAAGTCAAATCATCTTAAATGAATAGTATATATATATATATATATATATATATATATATACTATAGTTGAACCCACGATCTTTACAGTTTATGCATGTACATAAAGAATCAAATCATCTTATGACGGTATATATATATATATACATATATATATATAGTTGAACTCAATCTTCATGGTTCATGCATGTACATAAAGTCAAGTCATCTTATTGAATGGTTTATATACATACATACATACATATATATATATATATATATATATATATATATATATATATATATATATATATATAGTTAGACTGATATTACATGGTTCATGCATGTACAAAGTAAATCATCTTATTCAATGGTATATAACCTTATGTATGCTTGCATCATTGATGTACTATGGCTTAAGTGAAAAGACTCAGGTTCAACTTACATATAATGGGTTCAAGACTTTAATTTGTTCATAATTAATGTGGGACACATTTCATTTAAAACCCGGGAAAATGGCAAAGCGATAATTTGCCATTTGTAGTGCGAGGTTGGAAACTTGAAATTTTTCTAGATCTCAGATAATGAAATGAACTTCAGTTAAGTGTCAGCAAAATTCTGATCACTCAGCAGATTGTTGATTTCGAGATGAGGTCGAGATTTCATGTTTTAAGTCTTGGGTGCAGAAATTGTCTAGACATGGAATGGTGTCACATGGCATGACCATGTGGATGCCATATAGCCCCTTATGAGGAGTGCGCATGGCATGAGAGTCATGTGGTGTGGCATTTGCCACCTAGTGCATGTGTCCATGTGACACATGGCACATGGCACATGGCAAATTGATCATATGAAGGACGCATGTCAAGTGAGAGGAAGTTTCCTCTTTTTGGATCAAACCAAAGAAAATAAATTCAGTGGAGGAGAAAGGAAGAAAGAAGCGAAGGAAAACAAGGCAGAGTCCTTAGTTAGTCACCTTTTGCAATAATGAGTATTTGTTCCACATTGATGCATTGGTTTTTTATTTCTCTACAAGCGGTGGTATAGGGCCACACGTTGAGGGAGGGTGTTAAAAAGCATGATACGAGTTTTTTTAAACAATTTTTGTATATAATTTTTGCAGTGGATATACATGTTTCTAGTATTCTTCTACCAGAGAGGCAGCCTTGGTGTGAGTAATCTTATTTTAGGTTCTTTATAAGTAAATATTGAGTTTGAGTGTTTTTCTTCTTGCATTGCTCATGTTTGGTACCAAAAAAGTACTTAAAGAAAATAATAATAAGAAGAAGAAGAAAGAAAGAAAAATTTAATAATTTTCTGATATAAAAATCAAGAAAAGCTGTGAAGAAAATGAGAGATTAGAGAGAATAAGAAAGAATAAAATTCTTTTTATTCCAAAATTCGTGCAAGAATCTATGTTATGGGTTCTCGCCATTACAATATGAATTATGATCATTAATGACAAGAATCCATATAGTCATTCTGATATGTAATTCATGTAATTAGATTGACTGTGTAATTCAATGGTTATTATCATTATTTATAACACTCTCCTTGTGACCATCACTTTAGGATTGTTAACTTTGCCTCGTAAAACCTTGTTGAATGCCAGTGGGATAAAACTTGGACAAAGGGAAAAAGAATACAATATCATAACAATGCTTTCCTTATGTGACATAAATAGATATCTTCAAATTTCATTTTGAGTCTTTTATTAAACTTCATACCAATTTGGTGTCTGATTTACTTGATGCGTTGTCTTCATATAATCTGATTGGATTGCTCTTAATAGAGGGTAGTCCGCTGGATTCTTGAATGTCGTATCATGGATACACCAACCAAACTCACTCTAAAGCTAACTTTAAGTGCATAATAGTATTTTTGTGATGGAGGAAGTGACACCATTATTTGTTTGATGATTTCCAAGATATTGCAGTATTTCCAAGAGTAAAAATGTATCTTGTCTGTGATCGAGCTTTATGGGGGTTCGAAAGGTAGCATGCATCTGTATAACCAAACAATTGTGGTTCCAATATTTTGGAATAAAATAATCCTATGTCAATTGTCTCACAGAGATATCTTAATACATGTTTTATTCTGTTTCAATGCCTTATAGTTGGAGCTGAATTGTATCTTGATAATAAGTTAACTGAGAGAGCAATGTTTGGTCGAGTATAATTTTCAAGATATATTAGTGCACCAATTGCACTAAGATATGGTAATTTAAAGACCAAATGGTCATCATTTTCTCTTTAGGCGAAACGGGATCTTTAGTCACTTCAAGTAACCAAATAACCATAGGGGAACTTAGAGGTGAATTTATCCATATAAAATGTTTCAAGACTTTTTAACGTATCTATTGATGATGGATAAGACACCATTTGAACAATATTCGATCTGCAAGCGGAGACAATATGTTTTACCAAGATCTTTCATTTCAAATTCCTTCTTTAAGTAATTATTTCTGTTAATGAGCTCTTCAGGAGTTCCAATTAAATTTAGATCATCTACATATCTGCAGTAAGGATTCGCGAATCCAACTACGAGTTTTCGCATTAAAACACATGGGCAAATTCTGGATCGATTAACATACCCTGCTGTTGAGTAAATCTTGGCTTAAATGATTATACCACATTCGACCGGATTGTTTTAGTCCATATAATATCGTTTAAGCTTGGTGAGTACATGCTCGGGTGGTTTGAGTCATTACTTCAGGCAGTTTGTAATCAGCCCGGGTTTCATATATACATCAATGTCCCTATATACTCCATACTAAATGTTTGTGACTACATCTATTATTATATCAGTCCTTCGAATCTTGCAAAACATATCAAATAGCGAAATGTTGTTGCATCTAGTACAAGAGAATATGTTTCCTCATAATCAATTTCAGGTCTCTGTGAAAAACCTTGTGTCATAAGTCGTTCTTTATATCATAGGATTTCATTTTGTTCATTTCATTTTCGTACAAAGACCCATCGATATCCAATAGGTTGTATATTTGTAGGTGTTTGGATTATTAGTCCAAATACCTTTCGTTAAGATAGTGATTTCAACTTTGTTTTGATTGCTTCTTTCCATTGTAACAAGTCATGTCATTGTCGACATTCATTCATATTTTGTGGCTCTTGCCCTTCATCAGTATTTATGATGTCCATAGCTACTTGTAAAGAAAAAACATCATCTGTTAGGGTAATTGCCGATATCATATTTTACCTTATATACAGTCAGTGGGGATCTCTTCATTGTTATGAACATGTACAGTCTCAAAAGATAAATGTTTGATTGGTACCTTTTCAGTGGTTATTAGTTCATCAACTTGAGGCTCAAGATATATTTCTTTTAATTCCTTTATATTTATAAGCTCTTCAGGAGCATGAATTTGAATATTCTCCTTTTTCTAGGAGTTGTGTCTTTTGAGCCAAGAGGTCGTCCACATTAATGTGACAGCTCAATTAAGTCATTCTGCCTTCAAATTTTTCATTAGATTTCAATTCATTGATGGGACATTTGCAATTAGTATCTTTCAGATTTTATGCTTATATTATTTCATCGTCAAAAGCATCAGGCAATCTATTTGCAAGATCTTGTAAATGAATTATCTTTTGAACTTCTTGTTCAGATTGCTTTGTAGGAGGGTCGAGATGAGATAAAGAGGATTCATTCCATGTAATTTTTCGTCATTCTTCTGGAATTGGCTTTCCTCCCCCTAATGGTGGGAAAACATTTTCATCAAAATGACAATCTGCAAAATGAGCAGTAAAAACTTCACCTTTGAGAGGCTCGAGATATTTAATAATAGATGAAGATTGAAAACCAACATAGATACCAAGACGGCGTTGAGGACCCATTTTAGTTCGATGTGTGGGGGCAATTGGAACATAAGCTTCTGACCCAGCTGCATATGTGAAATATTAGGTTGATAACCTAAAGTAAGATGTAATGGTAATAAATCTTGATTGGCTATAGGACGAAAGCGAATTAAATTCGCAACGTGTAAAATAGCATGCCCTTGTGTTGATATACCTTGGTGAACGAGGATATTGGAGGAGGTAGCCACCATTGTTTGTTTTGATGATTTCCAGGATATTGCAGTATTTTCAAGAGTAAAAATGTATCATGTAACGTGATGTCGAGCTTTGTGGGTTCAGGGGTGGCTGCGGGCATAACCAAGCAATTGTGTTGATGTTTTTGGACAAAATAATCTGCCTGCTTCGTGGAGATATCATGCGTGTGTTTTGTTTTGTTCCAATGCCTTCTAGTTGGAGTTGAACTGTATCTTGTTAATAAGTTAACTGATAAAGCAATGTCTGGTCGAGTAGAATTTGCAAGATACATTAGTACACCATGAATACGTTCTAGAAAAGCAGGGGATTCATATATAACAGCAGTGAAGCGATGACTATAATAATCAATTTACCTTAAGGACAAACGCCTGGTAGACTTAGGGAATGTTATCACCTTAAATGGGTGCCATTGGTACCAGCTATGTGACACATCATGGAGGGTCCCAGATGACCAAGTTGTTCATGTCAAAATATAAACGTTTTGGAATTATTGAACTTAGTTTCATGGTAGCATAGAATCGTTAAGTGTTGTATTGTTTGATATAATCCATGATAAAAGAAAGTTAAGTTGTTCTAATATTTGGTTTTTTAAGAAATAATATTATTAATGAGTATACTCAAGTCGAAAGGCGAGTTGTGGATTTCAGCGTGATATCCCGTTTCGGAGAATATCCCTTGAAACTAAGTAAATTTCTATTAGATGCATCGAGTAAATGAGTGACCGTTGGAGGCGGAGTGCCCTTTGTGCAGAATAATAGTGGCTCTTCCAGAGCCTTTAATGAGGCCAACAGGACCTAATATAGTATTAACATTAGATTGAACTAATGTTAGAACTCATAATCTCTATCAAAATTATGATGAGGTTGTAACCACAAATCAACAAACTGTTATCTCAAACATATGGATCATTATCTTCAAAAATAAAAAGACAAAAATTTAAAGAGAAATAAGCATTCAGGTACTCATTAGATAAAATAATGTGGTTGAACATAGAAAGAAAATAACACTGAAAATAACATGATAACTAGACATTGCCATTGCCATTTGCCAATGAAATGATCAATTTTTCACTAGGGTCTTAAGAAAGAAGTCGGAGACATGTCGAGATGAGTTAATGGCATTGCATTATACACCATCGATGAAATTGCCATAATATAATCCATATGCCTTGACCACTAATAAAGTTGGTTTCAATTTGTTTCCCTTTTCCTTTTACGAAGGCCTGATAAAGGTCAACCATATGTTTAACCGTGCGGCAGTGCGTGACGGTGGTCTTTCATCTCCCACATCTATAGCGTCGGAGTCCCACCAAAGCATTTTGCAACATGGCTATATATTTGCGAAGACCTCTGGAATAGATTCAACACGATGGTGGATGCTTTTCTTGTTTAGGGTGGACCATGGATATCCACGATTCCAAATTATGGCGATATGTCCGCATTTGACCTGAAATATAGTAGTATCTTAATCCGTCTATGATTACCAAGCGGAGTAGCATTGGCTGGTAGTGTCATGATCGATGGGATGATTGGTAGTTTTTCAATAAAAAGCTCATTGTTTTGCTCTGACTACGAAGACATGTGAATTAACTTAGAATATTTGGTAAAGCGGCGTTCTCTATATTGTTGCATGAGCATATTAGAGCATGAAAGTAATGCCACCTATTTACCCAATCATATACTCCTTGATCTTTTCTCCATATTTAAGTTGAATAATTTTAAATAATAAGTTGTGTGTTTAATGGGTTTGAAATCTTTATGTCATAAATGAAGCTAATCATAATGAGGTCTCGAAAGTATGACGGTTTTTTGATGATCATATCTTTTTTTTAAATTGTCTTAGAGGATCAATGAGTCCTTGACCGTAAGATATTCACTTTTCAAGGCTTCATCAATATGATGTCGAAGAAATATTAATTCCTTAGCGCGATCTTGCATGGATGCGGTATTTTCTTTTTTGATTGTGTTTCAAGTTGCGTATCAGTGGTTTCACTTTGTATCAAAATCAGATAAATAGTTCTTGCAAGATCATTAAGCGTAAATTCAAGCTTGGTAATATTATGAGTATTGTTTTGAAATAAGTAACAATATAAAAATTAAATAGTATATTTTTTTTAAGCTTCAGGCAATGTGAAAATTTAAAACTTTATATTTCAAAAACTTCCAGGATTAAAAATTGATAATATAGCTTAAGGTTGAATAGCTTCATAACTTCTAGTTATGAAGATTTTTATAACATGCTTTGAACAACATACTTTTAGTTATGAAAAACATGGCATTAGACTATTCGTATGTAATTTTAAAATTAAAATTAAAATTAACAAGAAGTATTTGGAGATGGAGATGGGAACATTGGCGGAGGGAGAAAAATAGGGCAGTGGGGGCAAATTTAGAATTTTTTATTTCAGTGGGGCAACATAATTGAAAAAATAAATATTTAAATATTTTTTAACTATAGCTATAGTAAAATTTTAAAAGTCAGTGGAACTGTTACCATTGGGCATATAATTGAATCATACTAGATGAGAAGATATATGCTTAGGTTTGTGAGTTTGATCTTTCGAGCTTGTAAGATGAGTTGAAACTTTTAGTTTCTTATCGAACTTTTTGGTTTGCCTTTTGAAGAACGTTTGTGCTGATAACGTATTATAAAAATAAAGAAAAACCATGAAGAGAAAATGAGAGATTGAAAGAGAATAGGAAAATGAAGACAAAATTCATTCATGATCATTTCATATTTATGAGTTCTCATAATTACAATATGAATTATGATTATTAATGATGAGAATCCATATAGTCATTCACCATTATGGAAATTTATTTGGTCATTGACTGTTATGGAATTCCAATGTAACATTACCATTATTTATTAAATTTCTTATATTTAGTTGTCTAATGAAATATTTTAAAAAATAAAATATAAATAAAATTACTTAGAAACTTACAAATTCTTAAATTATTTTTTATATTGACAAGTTAAAATAAATAAAACTTGTTTGAAATAGTAAGTAAAAAAAAAAGTGAGACTTAACTCAATTTTTATGCGTAAAAAGAAAAATAGTTCACATATTTTTTTAAGTATATATATAAATAAATAAATATATATCATGGGCCACAGAGCCCATAATTACGAGGAAATCTGGGCCCATCTTGGAGTAAGACGGCCCATCAAAATTAGAAAGTACGATTTGTCTCTCTGGCGGGATTCTCCTCTCTAGTCGATTGGGTAACCCATCTCTCGGATTTCTAACGGGTTTTTATTGGCCACTTTGGGATTTTCCGTTTGTTTCCCTAGAGTGAGTGAAGCGGGAATGTTATTCTTTTCGGTTAAATTTCGACCGTGTTTCGCATTGTTTTTGTTGCTGTTAGGATTTCTCCATTCCTAGTGTGACTGAAATTTCCAATGCTCAGGACTAGGGTTTCCCTAACGAATCTCTCTGTTGTGATGGTGAGTTCCTCCAATGGAAGACATCTCAAAGTTTTTTTATATCATTTTTTGGCACCCTTGTTTTTGGATTTAAGCTTTTTTTCTCAAGCGAAATTCATGAATTCAGAGTAGTGAAATCCTCTATAATAATCTGAGAAATTCTTTGTTCCGTAGCTAAGGGAGATAGTGCAATAGGTTGGTTGCAACTCCCCTGCTGAACCACCACTGATGAAGCTTGGATTACGGTACTTTGCCTCTACTCTGATTTAGAATTTACCATCTAGGGTTTGTAGGGGCTTACATTGCTCCAATTTTGTGCTTGTTCTTGGTAAGAGATTATGTGTGCTGAATCTTTTGACTATTTTCCAGATTTTGATTCTTTGCTAAATACTTGATCTCATCATGATGAGTGGACCTTGTTCGGTGGGGCCGGTTTTTAGGAAGCCAGGCCGGTGAAATTCGGATCTGCCAATTCTTTTTCATTCGCAAGGTCAAGATGGGCGGCTCAGGAGGAATCTCTGATTGAGGCATTCGCTTCCGGAAGTATTACCATAATCAAGACACTCTCGACTAAGAAATCTAACTGCCCGGGATTTGGTACATGGGAGTTTAAAGAAAATGATTGTGTTGATATTTTGTTCTGATTTCAGTTCTATCGCAATTTACTCTTAGGATTTCAGGCTTTTGAATTTTTGGCGTTTGTCACTATTTGCGGGGTTTATAATGACTCCTTGGATATTTAAGAGACCATTATGGGGTAACTTATGTAAGTAAGGTGTATCTTGAGGTCTGATTACAACCAAACAACAGTTTTTCAATTTTCAGCCCTTTAGGTTTTATGGAGAATAGGGTGGGATGAGGTCTTAGGAATGATTTAGGAGTCATATTGACTACGGCTCCAGTGCCTCTTATGAGTTGCAATAAGGAAAAATGGTTTGGATTCATCGTGACTTTTATTTGAGACTTGATAGGTTTATTAGATGTAACATTCTTAGAGTTTACGGTTAGCTTCTTGTCACACCATAGTTTACTAAAAATTATTGTTAAACCATTTCTTGCGTACGGAATAATTTGTCATGGATAGATCTTAAGGGATTAATATGGGTGTTTTCAGGATTGTTATCTTGGCGACCTCTCCATTGGTTGTTTGGCACTTTGTGTTGTTTATTTTTAGCTATGAGTAATTTCCTATGGGGTCATCGTTTGTTTCCTTTACCTCTCTATGAGTCACCACTTTAGGCTACTTGCACTAGAATATATTCTTTCTTACTTATAAAAAAAAAAGGGATTAGCCATGGAAGAAGGTTCATCGGCTAAAAAAGAAAAAAAGTATTAAAAATAGTTTTGTATTTGCTTTTTGCTTTTTGTTTTTTGGTGGATTTTGCTTGCTTTGTTGGCTATGTAGTTGTTTTACTATCATTTTGTCTATATGCTCATTGAAGGGCTAATTTCTTGAATAGGCACCCTCATATCCCGGCTTTAGCGTTATCTTTGGTCGACTCTCCTTACAAGACATGCACTGGGAGGTGAGGTGTAGACTCCATTTCAATGGAGACTCAAAGTAAATCCCCAAGTAAAAGGATGAAAGCAAATGATCCCAAATCTACAAAAAGGCAAAAAATAAATAATCACAAGAAAAAAGAAGGTATGGATTAAGATTGGTACATAAATTTTTGTTTTTTTAGAGAATTAGGGTTGAAAGACCATTGAATTAGAGATATTGTTGTACTACTCTAATTAGAGTTTGCACTCTAAAAAGTTCAACTAGCGATGCGGGAATGAAGGTCATGAGAAGGCTTCAGTGGAAGAACCATCTGATGGGGAGCCTAATGTAAGTAATTTCCATTTTACTGATTGCTTATCTAATGTTTCATGAAGTCATCTCTCCTATCAATATTGCCTTTGGTTCCTTTCTTGCTCTGAGCCTACAATTGTTTGTCCTTAAATTTGTGATGTAGATACCAATTATTCTCTCTTGATCTGCAAGTCTTCCCAAGCAATCCTAAATATAGAGAGGTCTTTGTAGTGCCTAACCGGAATCTTTCTTTTCCTTTTTTGCTTTATGAAATGGTAAAAGAACAAAGCACTAGACTAAAGTATTCATATTCATGAGAAAACATTTAATAGTCATGTTTGGGAAAATAAGATCGAATTTGTTTATTAGTTCTAATTAAAACTGAAATGAAAAGCAAGTAGATGCCCATGCCTATTGGTATCTGCTTGGTAGGGAAAAAACAATTATGATACCGATTAGGCATCTATTGTACGTTTTTTTGGGTGCTCTTTTATTGAATATATATGCTTTTACTCATCAAAAAAAAAAAAAGTATATAGGTTTGTTTATTTTGATTTTTTTTAGAGTATAAATGGTTAAGTTGAAAATAACCATTATCAACTTCTTTACCCAAATGAAGCAGGTAAATAATAATTTAAGTACACGAAGTCCAAGTAGGTAGTGGCGACTATAGGCCATGGACAGCAAAGTCCGGTTGTGCTCTTGTCTCATGAATAACATCCTAAACTAAAATCCTTGATGAGGCCATTTTGATATAATTATTATTAACTTCAACTATCGATTGTTCTTTTGTCATCTGACATTTTAGTTAATAAGCACACTTATTGTGATTTATCCAATGGATATGGATACACTTTTTTCCGGGGAAACATAGTAAGTGGCATCAAATTTTAGTATTTAAACTCCTTGATGATCACCTCTCTTTTGTCTTCCTGCACTCAGGCTGTACTGTTACAATTATCTTTGTTGGCCTTCTAGTTTACTTTCTGGCAATGTGAGATTAGAAAGATCCTAGTGTTTCTTATCCTTCTATAGTAACTATCGTTACGTTAAGGGGCTTTAAATTCTTTGACAACTTGTTGATCTCTTTGTCGACTTTCTATAGATTTTAATTTAAAAATTTCTAGCTGTTGAGCAGGCAAGAAATCATTCGGTCGAATGTTCATCATGAATCTGATTTCTAGATAATAGCCCCATGAGAGAAGATTATACGCCTCATGAAGAATCATTTGTGCGGAAAACAACTCAAGTTCTGGACAAAGAAAATGATGCAGTTCTTACTGAGAATGGTTAAGAGCCCTTGTTGAATGAGGTTTCAAAGGAAAATTCACCAAAACGTGTTAAGTGAACTTTATCCACTAAAAAAGAAAGAAAACAAAAGTGAAACAAAAGTAAGAGCTAGACAGTCAATCTCATGTTCGTAAATGACATAGGGTTGAAATCTGAAGACGGTCGATTAAACAAGCTTTCCTCTTTTCTTTTGCTCTATACTATTTTTATTTTTATTTTTAATTTGCATTATACTGGATATATCGATGAATATAGGGCATGATAATTGTACAGGAACTTTTGGAGGAAGAAACATTAGATAAGCATCACGAACCTCAGTAAGAAGCTTATTATGTTGGAAGGTTCTTAAATACAATCTTTGTTACATTGATTCATAAAAGTGAAATTTGTAGGTCTCCTCCTCAGGACTACCTCTGGTGCTCTCTGACAAAGTCCATCGATCAAAGGTAGACACATATTTTTATCTTCGTCATGGCACACCAATTTCTTTGAACTATCTTCTCTTATGAATTTGTTAGAGATTATGAGTTGTAGTTTGAGAATGACTGACAAGCTCTCTCCAAATCATCAGGGAACTGCTTGTCTTGCCCCTTGTAAATGCATTATAATCAATAGTGCATTTTTGTTAGAATGAATTCTAAAAAATATGGATTTTCTGGGGATGAATTCTGAAAATAGTGCATTTGGTTGTTATTTTCTTGCTTACTGCTTGTTTAAAACCTAAGTAAATATATAGTATGCTCTTAACCTGCATTCTTGGTAAGTTTATGACCGTTTAATATGATCATATCTCCATTTTTAAGCCAAATTTTCTTTGGTATATTATTTTATTATTGATCAGTTTGTTGTATCAAAGAAGTATTTCTGCCATTGCACCAGCATGTTCGCTATCGGCCCTATCCCCATAAAATATTGCTATAATGGCTATGAATGATAGGCCAGTGAAAGCGTGCCATCATTGAAATATTCAGCAGCGCATCGAATTGTGTTGTGGGAATTTATCAGGACCACGGGGTTGTGGTGTGTTTAAGTAGATTTAGAATCATTGGCATCTTAGGAGAAGCGTTTAATGGTGATTCTAAAATCGCTGGATGTGCGCCCAATTTTGTCACCATCCGCCTTGTCACGATGGTACTTTTATAGCTGAGTAAAGCCAGTTGAATTAATAGTGTTTAGAGATTTGTATGTGGTTCTAATAATTCAATCAATTTTAGATCATGTTGAAAAACTTATTTTCCTGGAAAGGCTTTGGTTTTTCCATTGAGAAGGTATTCATGCAGGCTAAGTAAGCTGAACCATATATATTCTAAATCTTACCTTTGCTGCTGGCGTTTGGATTGAACCACAATAATTCTATTGAGAGGCAGTTAAACGCCATGAAACATATGCCACCACTGTTCACTATGGCGGTATTGTTTGATAATAAACTCGTGCATTGGAAGTTATTGATAATCTTTTGAGCATTTTGATACATTTAGTGAAGATGAATCTATGAGTTTGGCAGAGATACATGGTATTGTAGAATGAACCAAATGATGTGGATGTCCCGTCAGGGAAATCATGAAATGTTCTTAGATTTAAGGTAATGTTATATGTTTTATAATCTCATGATTCTTTTTATTCTGCCAGATGCCAATAAGGCCTAGCTCAATGGTTAGGAGCTAGCCATAGGCCACGAGGAGAGGGGACGGGTTCGAGTTTGGTAGAACAGGGTAGCGCCTTATAAAAAAATGATTCTTTTGTTGTGATGATTGATCCCATTCGGTGTTTACGTTCAAATCTATAATATAATCTCTTTTATATCTAATGATGTAAATCGTGATTAAACTATCTTAATGTATCTATTTTCACATTGGGTTTCATATGAAACCAAGAGCTAGTAGTGAACTAGTCATGCTTTAGTATAAATTGCTCGAATTTTTATTGTCTACCTCTTGATATAGTTGCTTCTTTTTTATTTAAGCACTAGTAGTTACTTTAGAAGAATTTGGTTAATTTGCGAGACCATCTATGTATATGGTTGCCAGGACATTACGCATTGTAAGTCACATTTTACAATTTTGGCAGTTTCCTCATTCCTACCTGAATTTACATTTAATGGCTTTAATGTGTAGCACAAACCCTCATCTAATTTTGTATTCAATTCGAAGCAATTTGGTTGCTGCCATTTAGCATAATTTTCTTCTTGGTCGGCTTTGGGCGGTCGAAGCAAGAGTTTGTCATCGATTTGCTTACTTTTATCTTTTTAGAGTTCTCACCTTTAATATCTTGAAAATAGATGATAACTATTTTGGGGGATTCTTTGTATCTCGTTTGTTTCCTCACGGGTTTAGTGATTTTTTTCATGTTTGAAACTCTCTCCTACCTAGTTTCGGCTTAAAAGTACTAGGAAAAGGTGTACTTAATGTCTTCTGGAGAAAATGGCATGAATGGTTTTATTTTGTTTATTGACTTGGGATTGTATATTTCTCCATCAGGTGGAGGCTGCTATGAATGACTTTATTCATCGTTACAATAATGTTCTGAAATTTGAAACAATGTTTTAAAGTTGCGTTCTTTTTTTTTGAGTATTCGGTTAAGTGATTGTTGGATCATTTGTTTTTCTTTGTAGAAATGCATTTTTGCTCCTTTCCAGCTGTGGTTTGTGTATACGGGGGATAATGAGTTTTCCTTTGGGTGGAAGATGAGGCTGACAGAGTGCCTAAAGCGGTACTCGTCAAGCGATCAAAAATAGAGGGTGATGAACAAACCAATGGAATAACCAAGGAAAGCGAAAGCTTACTAAATCAGCCCGATCAAAATGACAGTAAATGAAAGCAAACCAATGGAAAAACCAAAGGAAGCGAAAGCATGCGCATGCTCCCAAGCTCCTTGATAAGTGGTGTTCTTCCATGAAATTATAAAACTCTACGCCTTCACATAATATATTCATATATGTAGTTTGATGGTTCACGAGGGGTTATAGGAAAGAAGGAGTAAAAATAAAGCTGCGGGGTGAAGGCACCAAAATGAAAAAGCTCGAGTTGAAAACAAAGACCGAAATAAGGTTATTCATGTACCCTTTATTCTTTTATGATACATACCATGAATCATTGAGTTATCTACAACCCCTAATGACTTACTTCCCGATTTTCCATAGTCAATAAGAAAACATGGTCTCGAGTTGTGATTTATTATTCTCTAGTCTCAGTTTCTTTTACTTGGGAGGCGATTATTCCATGTCGAATCTTTGTTTGTGATTGATTTGTTTGCGAAATTCAATAGGCGGGCTCAAAATCTCCATCCCGTCATCCATAGATCGAATCAATTCAAGAGATTTCTCTTCATCTTGCATTTAACCTTCTAGATACAGTAGAATTCTTAGCAGCCTAATAGTCAAGTGAACTATCTTGAATCAGTTTTCATATAAGCGAAACCCTGTAAGGGAGTAGAAGGATCGACAATGAAAAGGAGTAGGGCGGCGTTTGAAACCAGCCCCTTGATCTCTCAGTTGTTCGCCCTTAAAAATAATGGACTGGAAATTCATCACTTAGCCTCTTCTTCTGCATCATAAACATTCGAGAGGAAGAGAATATGGATGAAACTGACTAATAATCCATGGCTGTGAAGTGTTGCCTTCTGTAGGAAACATTAGAATGGGAGAAAGGTGTGTTTACCCTTTGGCATTGGGGCAAAAGATGATGGCATACTCATAAGCCTTGCATGTAAAGGTGCTAAAAGTTAAAGTCATCAAAGCATAGCGTAAGCCACAAGACGAAGCTCTTTCCTAATACCCCATTTGGTCATTTACATTTGATGAGATCTCCCTCTTCTTTGTTATCCATCCTTGGGATGATGTTTTATTATTTTGATTCCAAGAATGATGTTTTGATGTATGGTTGTTGTCAGCCTCTGGTTGCTTGCTAGAGAAGAACTTGATCACCAACCAACGTGCATTGTCATTGTTGAAATAGTGGAAGTTTAAGTGGCCTACGGGTCCCGTGGTTTTTTCCTTTTCATATGGGGGTTTTCCACGTAAAAATTGTTCTTATTGTGGTTGATTTATTGTTACTTGGTTTGCTTTGTTGTTGGATTAATTGTTTGTTGAATCTATTTTAGGCACACAATGAGGGAAATATCATTTTTAGAATAATTGTATTTGGTAGTCTTTCCCAACACCATATCCAAATTCCTCCGAAATATCGGCGTAATTTTCCGACATTTTCATTCATGAACATGAATGCTCTTATCATAAAATTGTGTTCTTCTTCTATTCTCATTATTTTAATGTTTTTCTTCTTATTTAAATTCGATTACTTTTTGAATTTACATTATATATTTATGGTATTAAATCATATGGTGTTATTCATTCAATAATAATTATTAAATTACTATGAACCATATATGAATATGTATTCATTATACTTAATAGTATAGATATATATATGGTTATTAGTTACATATTTATTATATGCTTACATTATATGAACCTTGAAAGAAGAGTTATAGGCCACACCTGTGCCTCTATATTACAAAATATATAATATCATAGGAAATAAGCTACATTACCTTCAACTTAATGAAATTGTACCAATGGAATTGCTTGAGAGTGATTCTTGCTTCTAATGAGATTGCTCATATGTTCCTGTGGAACATTTCCTCGGGTATAGAGTAGGCTTAAATGGCATTTTAACAGCTGTAACCTTTCCTTCTAACATCTCAGGCTTTGCTGTGAAGGGCTGATCTGAGGCTTCATACAGTATACACCATAGTCTGACTATCACATTCCTAACAAGCTTCTTTTCATTTTCAGTGGCATCTCCCAAGTCTATGTTATCCCCTTGGTGACATCTATCATAAACCCATGATGGAAAATATATTTTACTTAGGTATTAGTATTTGATTCATTCTTTCTTCTTGTATCTCCATTAACAACATTCCAAAAGCGATAAACATCAGCCTTGTATGAGACACCTCCAATGTTTTTATGTGAATAATTCTGACAAGTATATAATAACCTCGATGCGACGTTGAGAGACACCATACTTTCATCATTGAATATAGCTTTGCAAGGCAATCGACTTTGGTGTGAAGTCCTCATCGAAGGATATTATGTGGCTTGATATCAAATGTAGAATTTGCATGTCACAACCTTGATGTAGGTATTCAATACCGCCCCCTACTCCAATTGCGATCTTGTACATCTTTTCCCAACTTAATAAAGTTTTGCTTTCTTCTTTAAGAAAAATGAACTTATCGAGAGAACCATTTGGCATGAAGTATAATAAATTTTGACCCTTGTACACAAAATCCTACAAGTTTCACCACATTGATATGATGAATTCTTCCTATTGTAGCAACCTCATTGATGAAATCTTGTCCATTGGCTTTTGACATGATCAATGCTTTCACGACTCTGATCTGACCACTTGGGGGCACATATACAGAGCCCCAAACCTCCTTGACCTAACTTATTCGCAAAGTTATGAGTCATCCTCTTTATGTCTGAGTAGGAGTACTTGATGGGTTGGAGATTTTTGTGTTCGTAAAATTCCTTCGATTCATCATCTAATATTAGATGTCTTCGATGAAACTTGTAAAATCAAATCTGTGAAATAGGCACAACATCTGAAGAAGAGCCTTCCTATGACTAAACACAAATTAAATGTCATGAAAAAAACTGAATATCTCAAAAAAAAAAAAAAAAAACAAAGATAGATAGCAAAAAATAGGTAGTTGTGTTGTTAGAGAGCCACGCTCAATTGGAGGTGGCAATTTAAGTCCGGTCCGTTGGGTTACGCTCGATTATCGGGAGTCGGATCGGGATGGGGTGTAAATTTATAGGCACATAGAACATCTGTTGGCCCGGCCATCAGATCAATTTTGGCTTTATAAGGCAATTTGGCTTGGTCGCGCTCGGTTGGGCGTCTTAGCCTTATATTTTGACCCCGAAAAACCATGCCAAATTTGGTGCAACCACACAATTGCCACCTCTCACGGCTCAATAGCTGCTTTAGAAACCACTTAATTCGATGAATAACCATATATCTTGCTCATCGTGCATGAATTGAATATCTTCTACCAACAGTCTCAATTCTTGCATAAACATATGTTGGAGATGAGGGAAATAGTAGTAGTAGTAGTGTTGCATGGAATAATAGGAATGTAGTAAGTCGTGTGGCCGACTCCTTGCATTCATCAAAACTATTATATGGATAATGTCTTGTTGAGAAGACAAATTATAACGATAGGCGCTCCACTAGAAATAAAATGAATCATGTAAATCGAAACACAAGACAAGGATATTGAAATTGATCTTGTTGAGAATGCTGTAATATGCGGCAATTGAATGGAAGGGTGGAGATCCAACGCGCCTTGCAGGCCGGGATCCACTACCCGCGATGGGTATAATCATGGTAGTTGATGCAGTATGACAAGAATTTCCTGTCTTCCCACCTTGGAGGTTTATGGTCACCGATACGATTGTTAACTTCAAATCAATTCTACGCCTTTCGGGAGTAGCAGCGGTGGAGATCGCCACATGTCGGGAAGGGTGGGAAATGTTCCAAATATCGCCGCGAGGGGAAGAGGGTTTGTCTGGGTATGTCATCCTGCACCTTTCAAGAACCTGGCGAAAGGAAGAAGACAGGAGGGTACTATTATCGAATTGCTCCCGATCCATGATTTAATGTAAATGAGAGAGAAGAGTCGAGCCCCTGCCTTTTTGTGTTGTGAGTTCCAAAGAAGTTGAGTGACTAAAATATCACTACTTCTTTGCATTGTTCCTTGTATTGGATAGTCGAAATTTCGACAAGACAACGGGCGTTTTGACGGTAGGAGTATAATTGAGCTATCGAAGTAAATGTCAAAGTATCTTGAGACTGGAAAAAAGTTTAGAAGCAAAGTGGGACATACACGCAAAACTCAAGGATATTTATACTTCTTATACCTCTATCTATAATATATAATGGGAGAAGCAGTTGCTTAATTAATTAAAAATGGGAATCCCTTTACTCTTCTTCTTACGCTAGCACATTTATGAGGTTGTTCAGAGGAGTTGATGGAGGGATTCAATATGATGGTGCAAGGCGTCAAGTGCAGCCACCATGGTGAGTTGTGATTTCGCTAGGCTAAAAGACCGGCCCGGAGTTCTATTGTGGATAATGGGGTTTGGCAGTTAATATCAGAGAGAAGCGAGCCATCTTTAGAGCTACCTAGTGCACTTGAGCTACGGGTGAAAAATAAATTACACTTCTCGGGAGATGTTTGTCAGTTACTCACGATGATGAATATTGCCTTGAAGTCGGATTGTAAACCTTAATTTATGCGCCTTCCTTTGATTCCTGAACTCCACACCGTCTCCTTCTTCAATTGTTCGAAAAAATGTCAGGTCCTATGGGTTTGAGAGTCCATCACATACTTGTTCCTCAGTGACCGGTTTATTTCATTCGTTCCCATTACCATCTCGGTGAGTGGACTTAGCCTCTTCATAGGAGCAGATTTTCAGTGCTACAATTCCACAATTTATACTTCATGAAAGGATTGACAAGGTCTTCAATGATTTGGTCAAAACATGTGCGAGTGTGAGCGAAGGAGAGAAATGCCAGCGAAGAAGAAGAGTAATAGAAGGGAACCAGAAATCAGGTGCGTTTAAACCGTGAATTGCCAACAATCTTTGCTTAACATCATCTTCGCTGAATTATGCTAATTAAATCAATTGAACTGCATGAAGCGCATGAAACTTCAGGTTAAAATATTAAATTCACGTACAAAAATGAAACTCATGTTACATCCTCATGTAAGCTAATAAATTTATTTTCTTTTACAGGTGCTCCGATGGATAAAGTGCTACTTACAGGTTATTTCCTTTTCATCTTTTTTTCAATTTGGTTTGTTTCTTCTCTTCCATTTGCTAACAAAAACCTGTTTTCCACCTTTATATATGTGCAGAAGTAATCCTTGGTTTCCTTCACTTCACTCTGGGAATCTCTATAATCGTTATTTATCACTCTATTAAGTTGAAAAGAGAGCATAAATTGAATATTCAAAAGTTTTTGGAGATTATAGAAGCACCAAGCCCTCGGGCTCTCCTATCTTGATATTAAAAGGATCACAAATAATTTCAAGGATAAAAGCTAGATCAAGGAGGGTATGGAATTTGTTTATAAAGGAAAGCTCTCAAATAAAGTTTTTGTTGCAGTAAAGATCCTTGATGATTTCAAAGGAAATGGAGAAGAGTTTATAAATGAAGTGGGAACAATGGGCATGATACATCATGTGAATATAGTTCACTTGCTTGGGTTTTGTGCATATGGCTATAAACGAGCTTTGATTTATGATTTTCCAATGAGTCACTATACAGTTTTATATTTTCAACATTCGAAATAATCGATCTGAGTTATAGCTTCAAAGATATTACTATAGGCATAGCTAAAGGTATTAGTATCTTCACCAAGGTTTTGTAATCAAAAGTCCTTCATTTAAAGTCATCAAGCTCCATAATATTTTTGTGATCATAACTTTAATCCAAAAAGCTCTCTGATTTTGGTCTGGCAAATTACTCAGAGCAAAGTGTGAGTATCTATGTGGCGACAAGAGGACATGAAATTTACATTGCCTTGGAAATGTTATCGAAATTTTGGAAATGTGTCTTCTGAGTCGGATGTTTATAGTTTTGGTATATTTATTAATTGAAATGGTTGGGGAAGAAGAATATTGATGTTAGAGTGGAAAATAGTAGTGAAGTATATTTCCCGAGTGGCTCACATAATCATGCACGGATCGAAACACACGAGGTATGGTAAGATTGAGGAAAGAAAATGATAAAGCAAAGAAATTAAGCATCATAGGGCTTTGGTGTATTCAATGGTATCAGGTAGATGCGCCGCTATAAAATGTGATTAGGATGTTGGAAGGAGAGAAGACGAATTTAATTATGCCTCTGAATCCTTTTACTTCTATGGAACATACAATATCAAGTGTTGAAACTGACATAGAAGCATCGTCAGACCCGAGTTAATGGCCATGCCGGAAAAAGAATAAGGAATTTGCTAATACGACCATTTATAACGCAATCATGTTGTAATAAATTGTAGTAATGTTATGTTTTTACTTATTGCTATAGTTGATAAAAGAACCTACTTTTGAAAGACCCGACCTTTACATCGGACAAATTGTACTCACAAGTTAATTGTTTCTTTCTTTGCACTAACCGTTCTTCTAGTAAAGTTTGTAATTAATTACTTAGATTAGTTCTTTGAGGTTGCTGATTGTTATTATAAGGTTTTCTAGCTCAATGGTGGACATAACTACATTGAAGTTGAATCATGTGACCCTTTGTATTGCGATAATACCACTTTTCTTATATATTTTAAAACTTATTACAAATCTCAGTATCTATCATCACTCGATAATTTCAAGAGTAAATTTGTGTAACATATTTTTCTCACTAATGATCATAGACCATCTAATCCGTATATACATGAGGTGATTTCTCTCTATGTTTCACTTTTCATGGTCCATTATATGTAGGATCTTTTTTTAATTTGTGTGATCCAAACAACTATATAGTAATTGTAAGGGCCCCTGCCCACGGCCCACTCAGACGAGGGTGGTCCACTCCTGAGTATAGGGGCATCTTCTGCATCTTACTTTTAACTCCTTTCCGTGGCTGAGCGGGCGAGGGCGTGAAATAGGGCGCTCTGCGCTGCCGTGACTAATGGCGAGATGGTAGTGAGTGCTCACGTTGTATGTCACTTTGTGAGTCCAGCTTGTAATCTTAGCATGGAACTATGCTATAACTATGAGTGAGACCACCCCTAAATCGGGCCCGAGTGGATACCTAAGGAGCCTTTTTTTGTAAGGGCCCCACCCCTGTCCCCACTCCGACGAGGGGGTCCCGCTCCTGAGGCTATACCCTGGCTCGCGGGGGGTTGCTTTTACTTTCCGTGGAAACAGAGACGGGACATGAGCAGATGGAATTGGAGGTTGGTTCGCCTGGTGGGTGTCTAGCTCAATGGTCTGTCAGCCAGCGGGCAGCTCTTTTGTGTTTGGGTAACTGAGTGGGACCACCGTCGAGAATGAACTTGAGAGCTCTCATGGAGCGAAAGAAAGAAAGTGAAGGGACATTACTTTTTATGGCTGTGAGTGGGACCGCCCCTGGGTGGGGTGGAGCAGGTGGAGCCCTTACGTGGTGTATAGCGTGATCATTTTCTCACTATGATACATTCATTGTGTGGTTCGTGTATGGAGTGCTCGCTCAATTTGTGTGGTCCGTTATATCTGGGGTCCACTATATTTATATATGAAATTCATCATCGTTTAATTTCTTGATACTAAAAAGGAGATTTGTCCTTATACTTTTAAGAGCATGATTTCTTTGCCTTTGGAAATATCCAATGAGCTGGATGAGATAAAAGGAAGAATCTATGAACTTCTCTATAAGGGATTTGTATGAAAACATAATAGAGGAAATAACTTTCGCAAACATGATAATTATTACTATTATTATTATTATTATTATTATTGGCTATCTTGTTTGACTAGCATTAAATCCACCCAAGCTAGTTTATTATATAGTTGATTTTTCTGAAATTTTGAACTACAGCTTTTCCATGAATGCTGATACCAATCATGAATCTTATCATACTTTTATATATTGATTATGACGACGAATGGTGATTGGCCTTTAGTCTCTCAATTAAGCTTGACTAGTTTAACGTATATGTCCCTGTGGGTCCAATTATAAGGAAAGAAATTGATCGTGTCATTTTGGTATTAAATGAGCATTATGTACATTGACCTCCCAAACTTGACTAGTTCAACATACTTGTCCCTATAGTTCCAATGAGGAAAGAAATTGATGTATGAATTATTTTTTAGTTATGAGGTAGCAACTTAGACTCATGAGAGATCATTTTTAATTTGTATTGTATATCTTTCTCTTCATGTCTACTTATAGAGTAATTTTTTAAAATAATCTACTATCCACAATCTTCAGTAATTGTCCTCATATTCTGCCTTTAAACATTGAAGGCTCTAACCAATTGAGCTAGACATGTGGACGCCTATAGAGTAATTTAGATCATGTTTCAATAGGTATGCTACCTTTCTGGAATTTGGTAATTTCACATTTCTAGTAGAATCTAATTTGGTATTTCTTGCATTTTCTAATTGGGAAAAATGATGCCTTTAATTAATTAATGTAAGATCATCCATAATCTGATTTTTATTTTTTATTAATTTCTTCATAAATCTAACAGTTGATTTTAATAATTTCTCTTAATAAGGATTGAGTAAGCTCTCTAGGGCATCTTATTTCTTAATAAGAATATTAATAATGCTATGCTCTTGAGGTCATATTAAATAGATTAATTCTATTTATCATATCAAATTTAACAATAGTATGGAAAAAAAATGAAGTTTACATATATTTTGGATGAGAAATTTATTTCTCATATTCATTGGATTTCTTAAATATTTTCTTACAAAAAATCTCATGTCAATAATTGAATAAAAAAGAAAGAAAGTCTAGTTTTATAGGACATTATGTGCTAACTGTTTTTTCTTTGACAAAGATACTATTTTGTACATCCACCTCGTACCTTAGCCTAACTAAGTTCATACCTCAACTTCACCAAGATTATACCTAAAGTTCACTAAGTTCGAACCGAAGGTTCATTAAGCTCATACTTGAAATTCCTATGGGTGTGATTTATAATATAGTTCTTAGGCTTTCGATAATATTGACCTCGATTCACTAAAATCATCTCTGATTCGTATGGTCGTATCTCAACTTCACTAAGATCATACCTATGTGTTGACTATTTTTTCTTTGACAAAAATACCCTTTTATACATCCATTTTACATGCTAATTAAGCTAATGATAAAAACAAAAACAAAAAACAAAAAACAAAACAAAAAGAATGCGAAAAAACAATACTAAAAGAATGTAAAATCTATCATAGCCCTAAGCCCTCATCGTCCTTCTCTCTACACCCCTCTTTGTTCTTCTCTTTAAACCCTAAGTCACAGTTGCATTTGAAATACGAATTGAATGAGAAGGAAGAACAGTGTTCCAAGGTATCAAGAAAGCTCGAGAATGGAAATTAGGAAATGTGAAGCCATAATTCCCTAATTTTGTTTGACAATGGGATGCGAAACCATCATTCCTAGATTTCGTTTGACAACGGAATGTGAAGTCATCATTAATCTAGTTAGCCCATTGTGGAAGGAAAACTATGACAAGTCTTATATTGGTTTACCCAATTTAATTTAAATCTGGTGATTAAGGTGCTACATTATATATCTCATTGAATTGGGGAACCATCTTACAGGTTAGATATCAATATTTGTTCTGTATGATTCATGAGAAAATAAATGTATGTATAATTTTTTTCTATGTTTGTTATTCAAATTAAATTCTAAACAACCCAGTGAATCGGCGTATGATCTTAGTGAATCTAAGGTATGATCTTAGTGAATTTGAGATACGACCTTAATGAATTTGAGGTACGGTTTTAGTGAACCTGAGGTATGATATTAGTGAGCTTTAAGAACAATATTAGTGAAGTCAAGGTACAATCTCAGTGAATTTCAGGTACAAACTTAGTGAACTTTAGGTACAATCTTAGTGAAGTTGAGGTACGAACTTAGTTAGGCTGAGGTACGAGGTGGATGTACAAAAGGGTATCTTTGTCAAAGAAAAAACAGTCAGCACCTAATGTACTATCTTATAATATTTTCTGAAATTGACATTTTGTTATTGGGTTATAAAAAACTTAATTCTTAAACTCATATTATTTTGAAATTGATAGCCCATAACCTACTTTTCCCAATAATTAGCTTTTCCCCAATATATAAATTAAACTATATAAAAATCAGATGTTCATACACCAACTAGAGAAGAAACTGCAATCACCTTTACATAAAAATTTGGATTGCCATTCTTATTTGCTAGTCAAGCAAGATAAAACCAAAAAACTTAATTTAAAAAATTTAATCACTGCATATGTTGAAAATTTATAAGACGATGATAATTTTTCCTAGTTATTTGAGGAAGTTGACTAATTCTTTGCTAATATCTTATTTTCTAAGAAAAATATTTCATAAACTTTTTCCATAAAATTTATGAGTAATAAATCTATGATGAATTGATAAAAAGACCTATGAATTCTTGGTTTCCATGAAAAGATGAGTGTAATTGTTGAAAATAACCTTTAAGGAAGGTATCAACAAGAAAAATTAAATATTGTGGGGTAGTTGATATTACAAGCATAGAAAAGCTTGACTAATTCTTTTGCTCATTTCTTATTTTCCATGGAAAAATAGCTCGAAAAAAAAGTCTTATTTCCTATGAGAAAATGAGTGCTACTGTTTTCAAAAGAGTTATTATGTAGGACATATCTGAATGGCATCAATGTAAAAATATTAAACATTGTGAGATGGTTGATGTATGAAAGGATTGAAATGAGGGTACATGGAGAAGCTTGACTAATGGTTAGATAATTTCCTATCTTTCATGGAAAAATTGGCTTTGAAATTTCTGTAGAAATTAGGAGAAGGATAATATCTCAGAATTAAGGTCCTAAAGAGGAACATGAAATATTGTAAGATAATTTCTATTAATAGACTCTTAACCAAATTCATATCTAGTTTGATCAATTCTTTAATTGATGATTTTTTTCATGTGGAAATTTGGTTCTTATTATTAGTCTCTTCTTGGTATGTTTACAGTCAAGATGACTTGATTTTATGTTTGTGAAGTGTAGACTGGGTTCAACTTGATAATGAGTTCTAAAACTATGTGGTTCTCCATAATTAATGTGGGACACATATGCAAAGTCTCTCTGGTTTCCTTTTGCGTAAGGCATGGGCATTTGTAGAATTTCTACACTTCTAATGGACAATTAAGTGTAAAATCAAGACCACAATTAATGGATGAACATATATCCCTCCATTAACTACTTGTAGAAAATATTGCACATAGTTCCTTGGGTGAATGAAATATCTATCTAGATCTTGTTATTTTTTCATGAGCAAGCCAATCTCATCTTGAGGACTTATAGTGTGTGGACGTACGTCAACCAAGCACGTCCAAGGACTTTGCATGCAGTATGGAAGACATTGCCGTCAATCAAGCATTTCCAAACAAACGAGTGGCCAGTTTTAAGAATTAGGGCCATATTACAATGAGATTTGTGAATGTTAGCCCATAATTTTATAAAAAAACCATGAAATATATCCCCTGTCGTGTATAGAGCACATAACATCTTATCTAATCAACGACACCGCGCAGGCTTATTCGGCGCATATCCTGCAACGTGTTCCGTGTCACACGTAGACCGGCTACCCATTTAGTCGTGTCCATGCTTCATGGTTAAAGTCTAGCAGCCTGTCAGAACCTCTTAGAATTGGGTCTTTCAAACAACAACCTCAATGGTTCCATCCTAAAGAATTATTCAGTCTTCTCTTTTAATTTAATAAATTGCACTCGACTTAAATATTATGATTGAAACTCATCATGTGCTCAGTTTGGGCTTATACTTTGTCTCTTTTATGTTGGCTTATTTGGTGTTTGGCTTAATGTACCTTTCCATGCTCTTAAGGAAAAATGCAAGGGAAAGAAAATAGAGGAAAAATGTAGAAGAAAAGAAAAATAAAATGATGGAAAAATAAAAATATACTACTTAAATTATCTAAAGTAGTATCTTTATTTACTACCTCAAAGTTTTTTTATTTATTTTAATTGATCAATACATAAATAATTTAAGAATATATAATTTTCGACATAATTTTATTAATATTTGATTTTCTTTGAAAATTTTAATTAAATAACAAAATATAAGAAAATCATTTTTTGGGAACCAAATACAAGGTCAAATTTTGTGGACAAGATATCACTTGGAATCTCAATGCAATCTACTACTTCACCACATGTGAGGAGTTTAAAATATTCCACACAAGTAGTCCTTGGATGTGAACGTATGATACATACGTTATTTGTATCCTAACCACAAATGCACACATGTTGGATTCTCTTCCAAAACAATACCAAAGGCAACAAATGAAGAACAATTTATTATTTTGTTTTGAAATGAAAAGAAATAATTCTTAGCATATATATATGCTTATATATATATATATATATATATATATATGTATGTATGTATGTATTTATATATCCAATGACATGGGGATGATTGAAAAGTGTCTTAAATGTTCTTATCGGTCTATTTTTAAATCTTTAATATTTTCTTAATGGGATAATACTTCATAGTTTTTCATTTGTCATAATGATTCTTTTCTTATGTAAACTATCTCTATCAAGTCACATGAGAACATTGACATAAATTTTTTCAATATTCTTTTTTTGGTTTATTTAAGGTGATATCTTTAGTAAATTTATGCACATTACCCTAATATCTTTGCTTTTTGAAAGTACCTTCTTTTATTGTGATAAGTGTGCTAAAAATCAACTCTACGAAACAATCCTCACTTATAACTTGTAATTAATTAGTATTAATTTTGAGGAGAGTTTCTTCCCTATTCTAACAATGATGTAATGCTATGATTAATGCTTTTTAGTTAAATAAATTTACGGACTCGGACATCCTTAAATTTGATGTAAAGATCCTTAACTCTGATGGTCTAAGTTCATGAGAGTTGTGTTGACTCAAATGTTATTCCAAGAGATCCATATTCTTTGTCGTTCATTAATCACATAACCTAAATTTATGCCAAGAAATTTATTTAACCTTGAAAACTGAATTGATCACAACCTTTCCATCTTGAGTGCGATAGAAGCAAACATGGCACTTGGTTTTTGGTTTAGCGAGGAAAGGAAACTTCATGACAATAGACCATAGAAAAATGAAAAATGAAGAACAAAAGGGATGCTGACATATGAAGCTCGCGCTCTGGAAGTTAATACATATGCCATTGCTAGATATGTATGATGCGTGTTCTTCTATTGTATCACTTGCTCCTACATTTCCCTCTCAAGGCTACTCCATTAAGAGGAGGTTCTTGATCGAGCACAATTCATTGACTGCCTCACGTATCTTCCATTGATCTTTTGGTGATTCCGCTGGAACATGTATTCACCGATTTCTAGGCCTTCTGTGATGATTGCCAGTCAGTTTACCATTTTCATCCTGACTTTAAGCAAACTTTGATCTATGACTCATGAATACATCACGAGCAAAGGCAGTTTCATAGTTATGAAAGTATGATCTTGAGCTAAGCCAAGCAGAAATAAAAATATTCTAGTTAAATCTAATGCTGATATCTTTATTTACTACCTCAAAGTTTTGGTATTATTTATTTTAATTCATCCAATATATAAATAATTTAAGAATATAAAATTTTGAAATAATTTTATTAATATTTGATTTTATTTGAAAATTTTAATTAAATAGAAAAATAAATAAAATCATTTTGAGAACCCAGATACAAAGATTTGGGTCAAATTTGTTCTGTCAAACAGATATCACTTGGAATCTCAATGCAATCTACTACTTCACCACATGTGAGTTTAAAATCTTCCACACAGAAGTAGTCCTTGGATGTGATTGTATGATGTATTATTTGTATCCTAACGCTGAAACTACACTCATGAGCTGAATTCTCTTAAAACAATACCAAAAACTGACAAATGAAGAACAATTTATTATTTTGTTTTGAAATGAAAATAATTCTTAGCATATTATATATATATATATATATATATATCAGCATGAGGATTGAAAAGTGTCTTCAAATGTTTCCTGTCAGTCTCATGCACAATCTTTAATATTTTCTTAATGAGATAATACTTCATAGTTTTCATTTGTATAATGATCATTTTTCTTATATAAACTATCTCTATCAGCTCACACTAAGAATATTGACATAAATTTTTTTCTATATTATTCTTTTTTGGTTTTTATTTAAGGTAATATATTTGTAATTCTTGCACATACCCCTAATATCTGCTTTTGAAAAGTACCTTTACGCTATTGAGATAAAAGTGCCATTCTTTAAAGATCAACACTCTGAAACAATCCTCACCTATAACTTGTAATTAATTAGTATTAATTTTGAAGTTTCTTCCCTATTCCTAACAATGATACTGTATATCTTAGGATTAATGCTTTTTAGTTAAATAAATTTAAGGACTTGGGCGTATTAGAATTTGATAAGATCATAACTCTGATGGGTCCTAAGTTCATGAGAGTTGTGTTGACTCATATTATTCAAAGAATTCATATTCTTTATGTTCATCAATCCATAACCTAAATTTATGCTAAAAATTTATTTAACATGGCTTGAATTTATCACAACCTTTTCATCTTGAGTGCGACCGAAGCAAACATGGCACATGGTTTTGGTTTAGCGAGAAAGGAAACTTCATGACAATAGACCAAAGAAAAATTGAAAATGAAGAACAAAAAGGGATGTGACATATGAAATACATCTCCATGCTCAACAACTACCCCTTCTGTCGTTGCTAGATATGTATGATGCGTGTTCTTCCATTGTATTTGCCTCCTACATTCCCTCTCAAGGGTCTGCCTCCCTTAAGAAGAGGTTCTTGATCGAGCGCAATTCATTAGCTGCCTCACGTATCTTCATTCGGTCTTTTGGTGATTCCATGGAACATATGATACCGATTTCTAGAACTGCAGTGATGCATTCCCTGATCAGTTTACCACTTTCATCTGACTTTATAAGCAAACTTTGATCTATGACCTCCATGAATCGCCCAGGCAAAGACATTTTCACATAGTTTTGAAGAGTATGACCATCTTGAAACTCGCTATCAGTTGGTCTTCTTCGATGAAACACATCTTGATAAAAAGGATTCCATAACTATACATATCTCTATCTGTTGTCGCATGACCATTCCTTTATGTATTCTACATAATTATTATTACTAAGCATATGTAAAAAAAATGAAATTTATTTATATCCATGGAAAATACTATTGAACGTAAAATGAATAGAGATATTTAATTACTTGTAGCTGAAATTGGTACCTGGAGCAATGTAGCCTATGGATCCTTTCATTGTAGTTGAGCTATTTTTGTCTGTGTTAGTACTTGTAGCAATCGTAGTGCTACAAATGACAGAAGTGATCTTTGATCTCCAAAATCACTGATGTAGTATCATATCGTCCAAGAAGAACATTGTTGGGCTTCAGGTCATTATGAACAACAATGACGTCACATTGAGTGTGAAGATACTCAAGTGCAGAAGCAACGTCAATAGAGATATCCAGTCTCTATAGAAGAGTAAGCCTTTGGGGTTCATCCTCTATTGTATCTGGATGTAACCATCCATCCAAGTTCCCTTTAGACATCAACTCAAACACTAAAGCCTTAAAATCATTCTTACCTCTGATCATTTAGAGTGTAAGACCCAGAAATTGAGTGAATAAGGGCAATACGTAATTAAATTCTAAAAGAATTGTAATTCGGTTAAAAATCTGTAATTCTAATTCTCTCTAGATCTCGGATGTGGCTTGGATTGTACGTTGGAATCGTCATGAAATCTAGTTAGCGTAAAATTTGTGATTTTGAGACGGTCGAATTGACACGTTTTTAGCGTCGTTTCGGTGTAGTAAATCGATTTTTCGATCGATGACCCAGCATATAACATGCTCGTAATATATGAGTGATATGAGTAGATAAATGAAGAAAATGGACGAGATAGTCTTGAATCTCCGATTACGTGAATGAGGGATATAAAGATCGTTTAGAGATTTGTTTTTAAGTGACTAAAGGACGAAATGATCAATAGTCATCATCCTCTTCATTTAGCAAGAAGAAAAACGTGAGGGAACTTCGTTTTTGAGTGCAGTAGCAGCCGAATTGTTTTTTAGAGAGAGAAGGCAGCCTACTGCCAGATTCTGCTGTCGGTGGATTGGATTTCGACGAGCCGAGGGAAGCGTTCTACGACGGAGGCGAGAGCTACGCGTGGGCTTTGGGTTTGCAGTTTGACAACTCAGAAGGTAGGATTTTCTCCTCTTGGGTTTGATAAGATTTTAGTGTTTTTCGGATGTTTGGTCGTTAAGGAAACGTTAGAGGGCATTTAGGATCGGGTCCCGAAACATCCAGGACGAATTAATACAAAATTTTGAAGGGGAAACCAAATGGGCAGCCATTAGCTTAGCAGCGTGGTATGAGCATGGTGGGTAGTGGTTTGAATCATGTATTGGTTAGTTCAGGACCGGTAGTGGCCATTGTCTGGGTTGAAAACATGAGCGCAGGATTAATTGAGTGTCGGGAACTGATATAGCGCAGGGTTTCTTGTTCCTAGATAATGACCAATGTATTTTCGGAAAATAAGGTGTTTGGTTAAGTAATTAGATAATTCTTTGTGTTTGGGCAGTCGCGAAGTGGTAATTTTGGTGCTTGAAATGATAATTTAATAGCATGCGTGATTTAATTTTATTTATGTAAATATATTCGTGTTTATATATTTGCGTGTGGTTTAGGCCCCGTAGTGGGCTTGGCGTCTGTCCGTTCCATATCGCAGCGCAGAGCAATCACACAGGATAATGGGAGTTAGTCACGTGAGACAGTCTCAGAAAATGGTTCGGAGGATTGTCTAATAATGTAAAATGATGAGGATTAGTCTAGCCAAATAATATATCCCGGCCCAGTCGGATGGCAGGTTAGTATATATTCATCAGTCATGAGCAATTTATATATATCGATCGTCGGGTAGTGATTGATATATATATCGTCGGAGGAGTTATCCACTTAATAAAATATTAATTACCATCCCTGAGGGCTTGGCGAGTGTGAAAGAGAGTCGGTGAGGGCTTCGGGATCTGAGTTAGTGATGTGCAGACGATGATGGGATCGCATTTCTTGAATGTTTGTTTTTAAGTGGAACTGTTCTTATTCTGTTGGTGGTGCTTGAGTGTAGCTTAGGGCGGTTGCAGTCAGGCTTTAAAGCTCATGCAGTGGGACCCCCTTATTTTACAGATGCGGGAGGCGTGCGAGGATGGCTCATCTGGGAGTCGAGTTTTGAAGAAAGCTAGGGTGTGGCTTTGATGGTTTTTCCATATGTATTAAAATTCTCACATTTTTGATATGTTGTACTCAAGGCCATTCTTAACTCTTGAAGCCCCATGGGACGTGGTTGATATGGTTGATGGATATTGTTTTATGGCACAGTGGCCGTTTATCCATGTTGTTATCTTGGGGATATATTGGGTACTTGGGACAGGTTATATGCGGGTTTGTAATTGGGTAGAGCTCCTGAGTCAAAGGGACTGGGTCCCTCTAAAGTGTGTCCCGAATGCCGGCCTCATATGTCCGTGAGGTTTGGCGGGTGGTGTGATTTCGGGTTTTGGGGGCGTCACATGAAGCGAAGCACTGAGACTTTGACGAGATTTCTATGCGGGTTTACTCTCAAGGCCTTGCAGACCATTCAAGCTCTTGGAGCTCCCCTTCTAGGAAGATTGAACACCTTTCTGCTTGATGGCTATTCCATCTTGATCAAAGGATTCCTTTGTACCGCAGGCCATAGCTCCAAACCTTGCCGTCTTATTAGACTCAGAAAGCATGATGGCTTTATGGAGCTGAAATGAAATTCGAGGTACTCATTGGAAGATTGTGCAGAAGAGGCCTTATTCCTCATTTTCTTCCTCCTCAAACGGATAATGAAAAACAAGGCCAACAAACTCAATGATGAGGTTCCAATGATTACTGGAATGAGTAGTTTGGCATAGGGACACTTTCTCTTTTTGCGGAGGAAGAGGAGTGACTACTATGTGGGAAGATGAAGTTTAGGAAGCCTCCACATAGATTATTGTTTCCTTCAAGCCCCGAAATGGTGACGTGGCCTCAGCGGGGTACTTCTCGCTAAGTTCATTGAAAGACAAGTTCAAATAGGTCAAGAACGGAAGATCCCCAAGAAACATTGGGATCCTACCAAAAAATTTGTTGTGAGAAAGATCCAAGTATTCTAAACCTCTAAGATTTTGCAGCCGGGTTGGAATCTCACCTTCAAAGACATTACCACCAAGTCGAAGATCCTGCATTTCCAAACAGTTACCCAAAGAATTTGGAAGAGCACCTGATAATCTGTTGTCGGAGACATCTAATTCTCTGAGTTGTCGAATGGCCAGCTTCCGATTAGCGGCGCAGAATAAAGGCATTGCCACCTAATTGAAGGAATACAAGCGAGGAAAGACCTATAACATCGTTAGGAATTGAACCATTAAGGCTGTTGTTAGAAAGATCCAAATATACTATAGTTTGGCCAGTACTAGGCCCGGAAGGTACATCCCACATAAGTTATTTCTTTAGCAAACGAGATCGAATAACAAAGGTTAAGTTACCGATTAGGGACGGTATTCCTCCGAGTTTGTTTCAAGCAAGAAATAATGCTTGCACATTTTATAAACCTTCTTGGAGTGTTAGGAGGAATGCTGCAGTGAGGTGATTCATACCCCAGTCAAGGTATGTTAGATTCCTGAGATTCTCTACTTGAAGGTTGTTCCATGAATTTGGTTGATTCCCAGACCTATCCGTGAAAGTTGGGTCGTGAAATTAGCAATTGTGCTAACTGAATGACCTTTGAGAAAATTATGGCTAAACTCAATTACTTGTAATTGAGTGCAATTTACTAGAGAATTAATGAAGCTCAAATCATCTCCTCCAGACCAGCGAGTTCACTTGGCCACCGTAGCATGGCTCGAAGGTTTTGTAGCCTTCCCAAATTCGGTGGTACTAACCCAGTGAAACTGTTTTTAAGGAGAAAGATAGCTTCAAGCATTGAAGCATTAGATAATGAAATGGGAACATGCCCTGTGAATCGGTTATTTGCAAAATCTAGATGCCTGAGATAAGGAAAGGCGACACCAATATCCTGACTAAGACTTCCCTCCAGTTGGTTTTCTCCAAGGTCGATGGCGCGCATGTTTGAGAGATTGTCTGAGAAGAGAATCACACACATTAATTTGTTGAACATTAAATGAATAATGTCTAAACTTGTTCTACAAAGCTCCTCAGGAATGCTTCCTTCTAGGTGATTGTAGGTTGCTGACAATAAAGTGAGAGATGAGAGGTTCCCGAGTGAAGCTGGGATCTTTCCTGTGAGATTGTTCAGAGTAAGGCCCAGAGCTCTCAAATTCAAGAGGAAGCCAAGTTCTTTTGGGATTTGGCCATCAAGCTTGTTGTCAATTAGATTAAGTTCCCTGAGCTCTGAGCAATATGTGAGATTGGTAGGGACCGTTCCTTGAAAGGAATTGTTGCTAAGATAAAGAACTCGCAAGCGGAATAAACGACCGATCTCGGAGGGTACTTTCCCATGGAAGCTGTTGTTTTGGAGGACTACTGTTCTAAGAAAGGTGAGGTTCCCGATGTGGGGTGAGAGGGATCCCTTTGATCCATCAGAAAATAGATTTATCAGACGACTCGGTTGACATGCCCGTATTGCAATACACACCCGACCATCGGCAAAAGTGGAAGTATCATTCCAAAATTTCCGGCATCAGGAATTGGATCGTGGGTGATTCAGTATGAAAGCAATCCGCATGGTCGATACATTTCATTCTGGCGCATACTAAGGCGCGTGACGGGACACCATAGATGGAAGCACAACACGACTGTGTACAGCAAAAAGAAAGACGCGAAGGCCTTCATACTCCACTGGAACATTAATTTTAGAACCCTCCTATATATGTTTCCAACGAACATAGAACATTAATTATTAAGTACAGTTATTATTTATACAGAAAGTGATTAGTACTTATTGTTGGTTTATTTCACAGTTCAAGATGACTTGACTTTATGTTCATGAACCGTGTAGACTCAAGTACTAGATAATGGAATCTAAAATTTTGTGGCTCACCATAATTAATGTGGGACACACTTCATATACCAAGTTTCTCTTGTTTCCTTTTGCGTAAGGCATGTCTACACACAAATGACTTGAACTTAAATCATAAAATTAATGAAAACAATGGATGAAATTATATATATATATCCCTCCATCGAACTGCTTGTAGAAAATATTGCTTAGAAGTTGATTATATATGTTGCACACAAGGAACAAAATATTGAAAATATCATCGATATTTCGGTTATCGGTGAAAGTCGATAGGATATCCTTTACCGATAGTCGGTTAGAAGAAATATTTCGGATTTTTATCAATATTTCGGTAATTTTTCCGATTCTTTTAAGTCTATAATGGTTTAAAACCTGCAGAATTTCAAAAGCCAAGTGTAGTTGGGGGGTTTCGAACCTGCCCAAAACCAGGAATTAATGCACACTTCATCCGCTGAGCAACTTTTGCACTCAATATATATAGTGCAAATATTTTTTATATTATCTTATTATTTATGATTATTTTTACTACTTTACATTATTTTTACATTATTGTTTTAACATTATCACTTAATTTTATTTTTTCATAAAATCCTTTCACCTGTTCAAAAAATTTAAAATAAATATATTATAATGAAACCGATATTTTTATAAAAATATCCATCCGATATTTTACCTATATTTCCGATATATTCATAAAATCCAATTTTCGATATATTCGTATTTATCGAGATTTTGATCTTCTGTTGCACATAATATCCTTGGGTAAATGAATATCTAGATCTTGTCATTTTCATGAGCAAACCCAATCTACACGCCCAAAAGTCAAGAAGATAATAACTTATAGTCCACGTCCAATGACTTTGCATGTAGTGTGGATGACCCGGCACTCAAAAGCAGTAGCTCCTACTCATTATCTGGGCATGCAATCTGCTCCTTTAATTATAAACCGTTGACACTTTATTTGTGTGGAAATGTACTGTTACTCTCAGGAAGAAGACCATCTTCACTTGGTAACCATGTTAAACTATATGTCTACTATTAAATTACAACAACTTAATTGTCTGGGGAAATCCCTCAGTCAGTAGTAACTGTCACAACTTCTTAGAATTGGGTCTTTTAGAACGATAACCTCAATGGTTCCATCCCCTAAAGAATTCTTGGGTCTTCATTTCTTAATGTAATAAATTGCACTCAACTTAAATATTATGATTGAAACTCATCATGTGCTTAGTTTGGGCTTATACTTTGTCTCTTTTGTGTAGACTTCTTTGGTGTTTTGTTTAATGTACGCTTCCATGCTCTTGAGTAAAAATGCAAAGGGAAGAAGATAGAAGTGAAATGTAGAATAAAAGAAAAAAAATTAAGAAAAAATTAAAATCGCCTACTGACAATTGAGAGAGAGATGAGAGGTTCCCAAGTGAAGCTGGGATCCTTCCAATGAGATTGTTATTAGCAAGACCCAGAGCTCTCACTTTGGAGAGGGAGCCAAGTTCTTCAGGGATTTTGCCTTCAAGCTTGTTGTCGACTACATTAAGTTTCCTGAGCTCTGAGCAATGTGTGAGATTGGTAGGGACCGTTCCTTGAAAGGAATTGTTGCTAAGAAAAAGAACGGAGGGTACTTTCCCATGGAAGCTGTTGTTTTGCAGGACTGTCGTTCTATTGAAGTGGGTCATTTGTATAAAGTAGAAGCGGCTTTGGTCACATGACCAAGAATGACCCCTGTTTTTTTTAAGGGTAACTGTTTAAAAGGAACAAAAAATTAACCTAAAAATAAGTGATATTTTTACATTATTTTGATAAATTTACCCCTCTAACCATCATATAAACCTGAACTTAACCCTTTCAAGTTTATTCAAATATAACTTAACGTTGGTAAGTCCAACCTAAATAGTTATTATGCCTGATACAAATCTAGACTTAGTTCCTTTCAAGTTTGTTTAAATGTTAATTTAAGGATGGTTAAGTCAGACATGTAAATAAAGAGATTAAATTTGCAATATTTTTTTGGTTTTAACATATTAAAAGGTAATTTTATCTAAAATGATGATATTTTAAAGCTATAAAAATAAGGAGTTAGTTTTACGAATAACTTTTTACTTTTTTTCCTTTAAACCAGTTCCTCTTTTCTTTTTTTAATATGGAACTTAGGACACCCGGAAAGTGGGTGGTCAAGAAGGAGGCTTATTATTTATATTTATATTTAATTTTCTGGGTCAGACTTTGGTTTTGACCGAAAGGAAACGTGTTAGAGAAAAGAAAAGATAAAAAAAAAAGTGGTAAAAGATATTATATTATGGGTTATGTTATGAGAAATTATATTTACACACACAGGAATTCTACTATACGCCAAATATCATATATGGCCGCAATTTCTGGCATCTCTCCTAATGGGGTGTATAGAGAAATGGATGGGGTGTAAATAGAATCTCTCTTATGTTATTTGTTTCAAAGAGACAGATGATAGATGTGGGGATCAGTCCTTTTATACTCTCAAACTTTTTCTCTCCAGTTACAAATATATATTGAAATATTTTAAATTATTATTTTAAATTTTAAGCAGGAAATGAGTTTTTCGATTGTGATTTTACTTTCAAAATTTTAAAAATAACCGAACCAAAACCGAGAGAAAAGAAATGTTATGTTTTTAAAGTTTTATTCTATTTTTTATGATTGGATTTTGGAACAGGATAAAATTAATTTTATAAATTTGGATAATTTTTAAGAATTTGAAGGATCAAATTTGGATAATTTATTCAAAAAATTTTAATTTAGATAATTTTTAGGAAGTGTTTTAAGTCTGTCGTAATATTATATTTTAAATATTTATTTTGATAATTTGTTTATAATTTTGGAATATTTGTTTTTCTTTAGCTTTTTAAAAAATATTTATTTTGATTTTTAGCTTCATAAATATTTTAGAAGAATTATATATTTTTAGATTTTTTTTAAACGTTATGATAAATCTTATATTTCATTTAAATTAATTAGATTTATAATTGTCTTTTAAAAAAAATAATTATAGCTTCTTTTTTTCAATATATCTGTTATTATTTTTATAATTTTATTAATAAGGTTAGTGAAAATTGTGGATTTTTTATAACATTAAATATATTAGTTTTATTTTTATATTTTTATATTTTTATATTTTAATATTTTATTCGTTTTTTAAACTGACCAATCCAATAGCAAATTACTTCATTAGGTTATTATCTATAAACGGAATTGAACCGATTTTATATTTTAAATTATCGGTTTTGGTCTTAATAAATTAAAAGCGATCATTATTGGTTCAATTATATTTTTATATTAAAAATTAAACCGAATAAACCGTGCATAATCTTAATCACAGTAATACTTTTTTTTCTAGATGTCCTAAACATGCCCATACACATACATAAAATGTTGTCATAAGGGCTTTAATATGTCGATCAAACCGCTCAGCTTGAGAATGAAGGCAATAGCCCAACTTCAAACCTATGTAATCTGTAGCACATGTCAAGTAACAAATGAAGTAAAGGTCCTCTAGATGAGTTCATGAGATCCCGCTCAATAATCTTAGGGATACCAAAATAATCAACATCCAATAAAAAACCAAAGAGAAAAAAACAAAGAGGTTACTACATTATAGGAATTTTTCATTAATGGAATGACAAGCCTCCCATCTTCTAGACATTGTTAAATTTCAATCTAAGATTGTCACAAGTAAAACATAAAAACAAGGACTAGAACAAAGATTGTGTATGCAAAAGATGAAATAGTCCATGCTTTGCAAAATATGGTTGAATAATTGATTGCCAAGGGCAATAACATAAAGTAAAATAGAGAAGGAAAAGGTGAAAGAAAAAGGGTGACAACTAGAGACTTACGCTATGAATATTAGCAAGATGATTAAGTGTTTCTCAGGCGTGATCAGATTTGCTTTCCACATAAGAACTTTCCCATTAAGGATGGATGGATTCTCATAAGGTCTTCCTCAAGTCTTTATATATATGCAGGACTCCTAAAACTACTCAGAAAGGGCTGGGTGGATTCAATTAGTCCACCTAAAGAAGAAATATCTCCAAGAAAATAAAAGGGCAGGGATATAGTAGAACAGACATGGTCGAGCCAAAGAGAACTTGCACTTTAGATATATGAATATCCAAAGCTGGCTGGCGGTGGGTACTGATGTGTGTTCCAACCCCTCAACATATGCATTATGTGCCAAGTCCCCCACTTTCTTTTTTCCTTCAAGCCAGACACTATTTGGAGGCCTAATGCAAAATTCACCCCTCACACCCACCTTCCCTTTAATTTTCTAGGGTCCCATAATAAGGGCTGCATCAAGCCATCTCGATGTCTTTAAAAGCAAACTTACCCTAAGGAAAGGGCAGAGATATGGAAGGTGGACTCTTTTCGTTTCGCATTTGCTCCTATCCTTCTTAACAACTCCATATACATCTATGCATGTGTTTTTGGTAGGTCACAAAAAGAAGAGTGACCTAAAAAGCCCTTGTTTTACTAGCCATGAATAGAGAAATTTAAAGAGTAAAAAAATAGGGGAAAAAGATAAAAACCTATGTGTTTTGCTATTTAATTGTAGCTCCATAACTGGGGTAGTAGTTATATTTACTAGATTCAACATTTTCTCGCCTCTCTTCTTTACTTTTTCTTTTATTTCTTTCGTGACTAAACAAGAGGAACAATTAGCACATAGAAATGGAGAAAAGTGGCAAGCATAGCTCATATTGAAAAACCTGCTTCATGCAAGCAGCCTAGTTTTCTCGATAAAAATGATACTAGCCTTATCTCTTCTTTCACCCAACACCTACAACAATCCACATACTACTGTCCATTAAAATATTGCGCACCTCCTCATTTTTCCATGCAATTGGATTTTACATAGCAATTTACCCTCTTATCTAGTCTTGATCCATAATGGTTGAAATGAAATGTAGCCACACTGAGCCTTTTCACCCTTCATCTTTAACTACTGTACCATATACTCCATATTAAAAACATTGGCAATCATCTGTCAAGAACCAAATGAATTATTGAATTAAGTAAAACAAGCTCAAGGTAACCAACTGGCAGGAGACACATTCGTGTATGTTGTGCGATGTCGATTCTTGTTCTGAGGCGACCGTCAAGGTGTGATTTCACTTCGATCTCAAGCCACCCAAAACTACACTTCCAACAAACTACAAACACCCGCTCTATGTTGCTAACAAGTCACAGGTTCAATCATCTATCAAGCACCTATGTGAAGCCGACCATTTTTTGCTTTTGTATTTTTGTGTTATTTCCCATTATTTTGTGATTCCACATTTATTATTTATAAAATGTATTCGATGTAAATAAGTCAAGGAAAGTAGCGCCTAACATGATACAAAGCTTAATTCTGATTTTTTGCTTTAGTAAGATAATTAAGTCAGGTAATCAAGTTTTAAGAGACTTATCCACCTGATTGACAGTGGTGTGTGTATCCCTGTTAGATTGGGTCCCGGGTTTCCACTATTTTGCGCACTCTCTCTATTCACACTATCCTCTCGTTATTTACACATACTACTTGGACTCCGTGGTTTTCCCTATAACACAATTCTGTTTGCTTTAATACCATGGCCCAATTTCGGATTTATGAATTATGAGAAATTGTAAATCCCACACACAAACAAATTGCTCATGAAGAACATGTCAATCAGAATCACAAAGATCTATACACCATTTAGCATTAGTTCTCGGTTATTAATATTGTCTACCATTAACTCTTCTTCATCTCTATTTTTAAATGAAAAGTATACCAAACAAGCCCTTAAATATGCACATCAAACTAATTTGTAAACGACATTTTTTCATTTTTAGATCTTGATTTGAACAACAAATAAGAAACATTATGAATCAATGTTAATCAACGAGCAATCGTTTTCACATCTTAAACATTAGTTCTGTGATACTCACAATGTTATCTCCATCGACTGACGACTTTTAAGCCCTTTAATTTGATTCATTCCTTCTGAACCAAAATCAACAAATTGGCAAAGTAATCGCATGAGAAGCCAAAAATCATTTATTACAACTAAAGAAATAGCATTTGAAAAATCAGTCCAAACAAAATCTAGCAAAAACGGAGAAGAAGAGAAAATCAAAATCAGTCCAAACAAAATTCAAATCAAATTCTAGAAAAAACGGAGAAGAATGAGAAAACAAAATCAGTCCAAAAACAAGTGAAAAAGAAGACAAACCAAAGATTAGAGAAAAGGCTAGCTGAAGATTCTTCTTCGACGCATGCATCTCGCCTTACTGTGTGGAAAAAGAACCCTATGAGCGAAACTGCATTACCCGTGAATTCGCCATTTAAATTATTTACAATTTTTAATATTTATTTTGAATTGTTAAAATATTAATTAAAAGTTGACTAAGGGTTAAATGGAAAAGGGGGGCAAAACTACAAAAAAAGAGGTTAGAAGACCTCTTCTTCTCCCCGACATTTCACGGCGCCGCCCCTCGCCAAATACCGATCCGCGTCCTCCACACCGATCCGCTGTTTATCCGACGGAAAAGGCAATCCCATCACCACACTTTGCCTTGCTCTCGATTCGCCTGAATCTGCCGTTCTCGCGAATCACGCCGTCCTCTTCCTCTTCTTCTCCAGTGCTGCTGTACTCCGTCCGACCACCCTGAGCCACCGTCGCGCCGCCACCACCACCCCTTCTCGACGCCGGCCAGCTTCCTCGACACGCGCAGCCCGCCGTTCCTTCCTCCCCGCGTGGCGTCGTCACCGGCGCCTTGGGGTGGTCACCACCTAGAATACCATGAGCCGCCAAACAAAGGCCATTTTGAGCTCAGGACCCCCAAAACCTTAGTGGGGAGGTATGATTCGCCATTTTGCTTTAATCGTAGTGATTTCTAGAGAGATAAACTTAAGAAGAAATTTTGTTTTTGGCGCGCTTTGAGTTGTTTTTAAGCCGTCAAAAATTATGCAAAATTGTTTCACCCTAATCCCGATCTACGCTTAGGTACCCCTCGGATTTACCTCCGACGGTTGAATTTTTCCTACCACCGTCGGGCTACGCCACCCTGAAGCGTGCCCTGACAGAACGTTTCGCCCCGCTCCGTGGTTCCGACTCTGGCAGACTGGCCCGCATTCGGAAGGCTTCAGAAGAATCTACAGTTCCTAAAACGTGTGGGACTCTAATCGTGTAATTGTCCGATAGTCGATTTTAATTGTTCAATGATGTATGTTGAATATGTCCACTGTATTTCGGACTACGTTGAACTAGTTACTTGTATTGTATAATCCAAAGTAGTTAATAAGATTGATTGTGTATATTGCGGATACAAATTGTTGATTTGATGGATTGGGACGAGTGAATATAAAATTGTAATTATGTGGCGGCTCGATGTTCTTCTTGTGTATATTGGGAATGTTATTTGGCGAGGTTACATGGACTTGTTTCTGAGGAGTTAAGTCCAGGTTTTTAGGGAGGTTCTGCGAATTTTAGGTAGAATTTAAACGTCTTATATCGGTCTAGCACATGAATTGTCTATAGTCAAGTCTAGAGTTAAGCTTAAACCTCGATCTACGATGTGATTATGTCTTTTCTATTACAGATTGTCCAGCCTTGTGGCCTCTGCAGCTAAGTGACTGGCGAGGTGTAGAAGTGGCTGCGAGACCCGATTCTTCAGTGAGTTGATATCATATAGTTTATGACACATCATCTGCATGCATTGCATAGCATTTATGGTATTAGGCTACACCCCATCATCACGACATGATTATTACTATTGGAAATTGTATTTACTATAGTAACTAAATTATTTAGTTGTTATGAAATATATCTGCATATGAGACTGTTATGATGATGGGTGTGAGTGTGCATTGTTGGGAGTGATGTTGCTGTGCATTGTATTGAAATGATTGTAATAAGAACTACAGTAGGACATACCACCTAGTGGGTTATATAAGGACCGGTATTGATCAGATTATGTTATAGGTTTATGATGGTTATGGACATGAGTTCCGCAGTTTGGCTTTTCTCGGGGGATGCGGGAGGTAAGGTCCACCCGATTAAGGCGTTACTCTCGGGCGCCGAAGCTTATGGATTATGATATGTTAGTTCTTTGGGGTAAGGACCACTGGTTGAGCATTCTCGGGCCGGCTATAGGTTATTGGATTAAGTGTCGACTTGAGTTAAGGACCCTGGTCGAGCATTCTCTCGGGGCGCCAGTCTCATCGGATTTGGAAGAGAGCCGTAGAGCTTATAGTATTGGAATACAGGGTCCTACTAATGTCTCGATTGATGTGATATTTGTGTTATGACATGAACTATGCCGTGTAAGTATACATGATCACGTGAATTTCCTTATTAATATAATTTTCGTTACCATGTCTATATTATGAATTTCCATAGCTAGCTATAACACATTTTGGTTGTGGATGGTATAATTTATATGATAATTAACTCACTCTCGAGACTGACAGTCTCAATTTATTTTCAGGTTCTGTCAGTCCTCCTTCTCCAGATCCTTGATAAACCGCCGAATTCTCTTCCTTCACGGCGGTTACATGTACTATTATGATATTATTAATCTTTGTCTATTTAATCTAGGTGTCACTGCAGTACTTTGGAATATTAGTATGTTTTGTAATTCAGACAAATTCTGTTCATTTTGGGTACGATGACGGTGTATGTGGGATCGAAACTTTATTTCTCCCTATTGATGTTTGGCATCTGAGCATATTATATATATGTATGTGGATATATAGTCAGGCGATCGTATGATAGTCGGCATGAATATTTCAATAAGGCTTGCTACGGGTTTCGGTGGCCTTATGCCTTCCCATTCCCTAGTGCCGGTCACGACCCCAAGATTTGGGTCGTGGCGAAGTATAGAGTGAGAGAGAAATGGGGCCCGGGTGAAGGGGTCGAAAGGGTCAGGTGTTCAGCGATGATGGATCATCTCACACATATGTGAAATTTTGGGTCGATCTACCGAGAGCAGAGTGAGAAAAAATGCAGAGAGAGAGGTACAGAACATGGATGAAATGGAAAGAAAGACAAGGTTGGGATTCCGGGAAAATTTTGGGAATTTTCTCGAGAAAATATATGGAGGAGCAGAAGAGGGAGAGGAGAGTTGCTTCAATTTTTGGGTCTCTGAGAGTTGCTACAAATTTCAAACTATCGAGAGAAAATGAGAAACGCAAAAGCTCTTGGACTGGCCTTGCACACATATTGCTTTAGTATGAAACGCAAAAGCACGCATGTCTTCCAAACACGTAGAATGAGAGGTCTTGTTGAAGCTAGTAGGTGATCAAGATGATTTCAAACATCATTTCAAAGCTCTTGTTTATGAGCTGATGCCACAAAGTAATTCGAAAGAATGGTTGCATCCAAAAAGTAGGTGATCAAGATGCACATGAAAAGCTTTACTTTGAACAGAGACTCGATATTGCCATTGATGTAGCTTCAACACTGCAATATCTTTATAGTCACTGTGATGGAATTATTGTTCATAGTGATCTTAATTCTTAAGCCCAACAAAGTTCTTTCGATAGCGATTATGAGGGTTGCTTGATCCCGGTGATTTCAGGCTTGCGAAGATTATCTCTATTATCTCTAGTGTTACTAGTACCACTACAAGGAAGAGAGCCTTTAGCCGCGATCACCGATCCGGGCTAAAAGTAGTATATAATGCAACTATAAAATATAGTTGCGGATGAAGACAACCGCGACATGGCATGGCTATAGGTGGTGCGGAGAAATTCTATAGATGCAGCCACTTCATAAACCGCGGATATAGGCTCTTCAATTGATCAACAATTTGACATAGTTTATAGCCGCAATTTGAGGTTGACATAGTTTATACCCTGGCCATAGTGATCGTTTATAGCCGCGGCTTTTGGTTGACCCCGGCCATAGGGATGGTTTATAGCCACGGTTTGTGGTTGACCCCTGCCATAGGAATGGTTTATAGCCACAGTTCTTTGTTGACCCTTGCAATAGGGATGGTTTATAGCCATGGTTTGTGGTTGACCCTGACCATGGGGATGGTTTATAGTCACGGTTTTTTGTTGACCCTTGTCATAGGGATGTTTTTTAGCCGTGGTTTGTGGTTGACCCCGGCCATATGGATGGTTTATAGCCACGGTTGGTGGTTGACCCCGGCCATAAGGATGGTTCATAGCAGCGATCTTATTTTGATCATCTAGCAGGGAAACTCAAGAAACAACCTGGTTTGAATAGGTTAGTAAATAGTTTCATAGTGTTGTTTCAGGGAAAAGAGTACTAGAGTGCTAAGTCGAGAGTGCATGTTAACGATCTTAGGGTTTTTGGGTTAAGTAAGAAAGAACATAGCTCATTCATATTGGATGCAACTTTAACTTTGAGTTCCATCCATGTCCAAAGAAGCCGAGTATTGTCCTTGTTGCATAGATTAAAGCTCGAAAAGTCTACTTCTAGTGACCAAACTTTCTATTATTTGTTTGGAAACCATAAAAGTAATACCAATCTTACAGTTCTAGGCATTTTGGTTACAGTATGGAAGCATTGTATTTGCTCAAAGTTATAAATATTTAGCATCTTTGACTTTTGAAGAGAGTAAATAGGGAATGAAAGTAGGCCCTTGGGAGAATTAATGTTAGGTAAGATTTAAATCCAACTAATGCGGTGAAAAATTAGAAGCATTTGAGGATCAAAAAATGCTATCTAGATTCTCCAGTACAGCCATGTGACGAAGGATTGAAGTATTATTATGAGTTGAGCCAGCCATGGCCAGAACTGGTGGCTTATTTCAAAGTCACGAGCTTCTGGATTTCTTACATTTGGAGATACATACCAATGGGGTTCTTCCCTTGGAGTCCTCGATATCAGGTTCCAATTTGAAAGGCTGCATTGCCAGTGTTGGCAACAATCAGCAAGTTGAAAGCCATGTTGGGGTCAACATCTTCTTCCCCATACTCCACTAGAAAATCTCCAATGTTTAAATCCTTAAGCCTTTAGTGATGCTGCAATTCACCATTATATACCATAAAAATTAAGTCTCATATAGTATATCATATCAAGAAGCAGAGCATGCAACTGATCTAGTGTATAAATAGAGCCCATTCTCCAGATGATTTGATAAAGGAAATGATTAATTGCAAACTGAAGGAAGTTTTTAAGGATAATCACATTGTCTTCCTTCCCTAGTGCATTGCTTCTATTAGTGTGATCTTGACCTCGGGAGTTGTGAATATGCTTTGAGGTGCGACCCAAAGTGCACCGACTTCTCAAACATGTCGATGGGCTGTAGAGTCCCAGCGACATGCTCTTTCTCTCCTCACAATCAATGAATTCCAACTTCTCCCGAGATGCATATATGTAGAAGCATCATCTGAAGCCTCATTCTGCAGTATAACATCTTCTCTTGGAAGTGTGTACTCGACCTTCATCTTTGACTTTGCTCAATATGATTACATTGTTGAAGATGTCACTAGGATTAGAACTTTAGATCTTTTCCCAAGAGAAAGCAAGTTCAACAGAAATGATAAGAAATTTTGAAGCCTTGACTTAATAAGCAGCCATATACAAATTCTTCCCCTCATAACCAATTCATGCCAAATTCTCGATAAGAACAGCCCAAACAAAGTATCCAGGAGCAAAATAGTCTCCAATCTAACTGCCATAAATTTGGACTCAATGTGTATCTATGAACTTGTGATAAGAAGATAACAACACTTCTTCAAAGGTAGAGATGTAACCTGCATTGTTCTTTGGAAATCTCTCTCTCTCTCTCTCTCTCTCTCTCTCTCTCTCTCTCTCTCTATATATATATATATATATATATATATATATATATATATATATATATATATATATATATCTCTTTCTCTCTCTTATTTGGTTGTTTAATTAAAGCACGTTTCCCCCATCCTAAGTTGTACTTGTAACAAACATGTTAAAGGAGAAAACTGTTTTTAAAAATTGTTCTAAGAAACTATTTTCCGAAACATTCTCAAATAGGATTTTTATTTTTCCTAGTAATCATCTTCACTACTCAGATTGCAGGTTTGAGACATATTGTTTAACTACATTGGTTATGCAGTACTAAACTTTTCGTTTCAGAGGAAAAGAAACACGAATGGAAATAAAACATTCATCAATCATGTTCCAACAAAGATATGCATGAACATTAACTTGAAAGAAAGAAACAAGAATAGACAACATTCATTAACTAAAAAAAAGAAAAAAAAAGAATTTGAACAGAAGATCTTACCCAACGAAGAAACCTGCAAAATGCAATAATAGCACTGAAAGCATCACCAGCCCAAGTTCTCCAGATAAAAGGGATTGGATACACAAAAATGGAGACCCATCAGATGCTAATGATGCATTGACCATCGAGGATTTGAGCCAAACAACATTTTCTGAGAATATACTGAGAAATAAACAATAAAGAAAAGAAAACCTAATAGAGATCAGCCTGTGGAAAAAAAGCACCATCATGGTGAAGATAAATCATATGTTAACAACCAAAACAGTAAAAAGTGGTGAAAAAGGTGTAACCACTTTCACTACTTGATGAAACATGCTCTGCATATAAGAACCTAGCAAAAAGTGGTGAAATTTCCAACATGTATGATCCACCAGGTAAAAAACTATAATGGAAAAATCAAGAATACATTCTTGAAATTTTTTGAAGTCGTTGCTTGCTGCACAACATACAGAACATATATACTAAAAGTAGTAATATGAAATGGAAATGTTATCACCTCAACACTCTTCTTCCCAAACCCATGTAGCAATCAGCGTTCCTCTTTATCATCTCAGGGATATGAATACTGAAAGATGTAATAATTGCCAGCATGAAATTTTGCTGCCTCGTCGAAGCTGAAAAAGAATCTTCTCTTGGCCATTAACACGACAAGCTGAACAGCAAAATGAAAGATCCATGATGATAATCTAGAAAGTAGAAATCTGATTGCAAGGCAATCTAGAACAACACTTTAAATGCCCAAGAAGAATCCACATATGACATGGAGACAAGAAGCAGGGCGACCATGGAACCAGCTTTAACATGTGTTGTTCATCTCATCTCAAAATTATCAAAATGGAATAGGGAATGGGGGTTTGCCTCATAAACTATGCCCAAGCGGCAAGCTTTGCTCACCATTGCTCATCGAGAATCGGTAATAAAGATTTATCACATAAACGAGACACCAAGGAACAATGGAATGCCACATACCATCTTCTCAACAATGGATAGACAAGTTGGATTTCAAAACAGTTTCTATAGATATGGAATTTGAGTGGGGTTGACACCAAGGCCAATTAATCAACTTAGGAATTAGGATATATATAAATTGTTCTATCCAAGTCAAGAGATAATTTGGACTTGAGGATGTAGGGTTGCATTATTTACTTTGTTAAGCAAAACAATAATGTCTTTGTAGGCTGGCCCGTCTCTATTTATCATGTGGGGTTGGGGATTTTGATAAAAGTATAAAAATTTTAAAGTTAATTTTTTTTATAATTCAATACATTCAAAATTGTAAAGTTAATTGTAAAGTATGAATTTGTTACTTTCTGTTACATTCAAAAGGGTCCGTGTGTTCAAGACGCACCTTTCATAATTTTTATATCATGACATACATTAAGAAAATTTGAATTTGCACTGAAGGTTTCTATGCATCTACTATTTCCCAAATGCATCTCTTTATTCAAAGACTTGGTATTTTCCTTTTTTTTCTTGAAAGGTCAAGACTCAAGGAAATTAATGTTGTTGCTCCATCATGTACCCCACAAAGCTCACTGCAGGTCTTCATGCTATTGCCTCGTCTCGGCTGTGTTCAAAGATAGAGATAATTCCGAGTTTTGTCCCAAAATAATACTTTTAAAATAAAAAAATATCAATTTAGTATAGGTTTGAAAAAAATGTCCAAACTAATGCGTCCTCGTCAAAACCGTAGTTAGCAACTACGGTTTTAAGCTTAAAGTTAAAACCGTAGTCACCAACTAGGGTTTTAAAACTAATTTGGACATTTTTTTTCAAACCAGTATTAAATCGATATTTTTACTTCCATGTAAGGACAAAACTCGATAATTCTACAGCTTCTCCTCTCATGGGACAAGTTTCAAATTTTGTCCCATATCAATGCTAGTTAAAACTTTGAAATGGAACTACAAGATCATCTGAATCTTTTTCGTGATTTAATAATCGAACCTCTCGATGTAAATCTTTTGAGGCGGGAGGCATGCGTGTGAACAAGAAATATGCATAGAAATATGACGGAAGAAATCTTTGAGAAAAACAAGAAAGTTAGTGGTTAAATCAAAATCCAAAACAAGGATATCCAGGACATTGGCACCTTTTGTGGTGGCGGGATGCTTTCATTAGATTTAGAAATTGTGCCGGTGACTGCATGATTTCTTACAGTCCCTGTTCTGGTTCTCAAATGAGATCTGGGTGACATAATACAGGAAGCGGTAATTAGCGGGCATGAACAACTATGGACACCAATAAATGATAATAATTGTGAGATCATCTAAAACCGACAAAGTGATAAAAAAAGACACGAGAATCAATGAACCATCTCTCGATAACTAACATTAACTCTTCCACGGATCCCACTTCTCTGATAAATCTTCTCACTTATTCAGCTTACGTTCTCAAATTTTAGTTTGAGTGGATTATAGCATACACACAGTACACAAGACAACATTCAGTGTCCTCTCTATGTCAAACAACCTAATGGAAAGCGAAACATATTATACTTGTTCCACCTCTCCAAAATGTGGGTGAAAAATAAACAAGCAAAAACAAAAGAAAAAGAAAGAAAAACCCTGATATTGAATACAGTAGAGTGACCTCCTCTGATCACTTTGTTTTCTCTGCATTATCAGGTAACCTGAGGAGAGAACCATTTCTTTAACTCTTACACTGTGCTGGCTTTCTCCCCAATTAAGCTTTCTAAATAAACCCATTGCACCAAACTTTCTTTACTAGACCTGTGCAAGGACAAATGTTGTGTGTCGCTAAATTAAACATTTGCCCCACCCCTATTTCTTTTCTGTTCAAACATTTGTCAAAACATGTGTAACATGCATACATAAGCGTTAACCCACCAAATTAGAGGAATTCCTAATTAACCACGAACTCATTCAACATTTACATTTAGATTCTACGAAAACAATGCTAAGGTTTGCATTAGTGAGCGAAAGAAGAAAAAACAGTGAAAGTTGAGGCCAAGTACATTTGTAATGAGGAATGGTTCAGCAAAGGCAAAGCCGAGATTATCACACCGGTGAAACGAGGTCAACTGGGTTTCTTCTCAAGATGAAGGCGAAAAAATGATTATCATGGGGAGAGAGATCGCCTGCTTGAAAGGGGAGGGAGTAGAGAGAGGAAATCACAGAGTGAGGAGAGAGATGAGAGGGGGAGGAGCGGAAGTGAAGTGTCAGTGAAAAAAGAAGAGGAAGGATTAGATTTTCTCCACATATTACAGTGTTTTTTTAAAACAAATTAGTAAATAGTTTTGAAGCAGAAAATAATAATGATACAAATTATTAATGAATACTAATATTATCAATATTCAAAATCAGCTACTTGGGTATTTAAATATATCAATGTTGCAGTTACTAATTATGGTATTTAAATGTTTTGAAAATTTTTCAAGTTAATGTCATAATTAATATCTACGGTATTACTTGTTACGCATTAATTTAAGCATTATTTTGTTTAAACTATTTTACTCATTTTTCATTAATTTTGCTTGAAGAAGATGTGAAAAACTAAATGTCTCAAATGCAAGAGAAATTAGGGGAGCATGTCATCTACGGGGCTATATAGTACTTGATCGGATGTGACGTGTCTAATTAGCCTTCTCCCATAATAGGGATTTGTTTTTTAGATAAATTCATGTTTTGGAGTTAGAGCCGAGACTTCAATATTTGTAATGATCCATCAAATGCTAATTAAGCATAAGGAAATATATTTTACGATTGGACAAAAATATCATCTTTACCGCTCCGCTTTTCCACATGCCCCAAACTTACCTTAACCTTTTTTTCTTTTTTTTTTTTTTTTTCCCAATTTGACTTCAGTTTTTTTTTTTTTAATAGAATTATATTTTTATGATTTTTTAATTAATTTATATATCATATCTTATTTTCAAATATTTTTGATTTTTTAATTAATAAAATATTATTTTTAAACTGTATTTATTATTTTTCTTTGTCCTTTTATTTTTAGTTTTTGTACTATTTTCCCAATAGAATAAACTATATCCAAGAGTAATTATTTTTATTTTTAATTAAATTTATAAGATAATGTCTTATTTTCACTTATTTTAAAAAATCTATAAATAAAGTTTTATTTTAAAATTTTTTTATTTATTGATTCTTTTTTATTTTCTTTATTAGTTTGCTGTTTTTATTGTGCAATAAATATATTAGGTAAGAAATTGACTTTTAGCATATTTTATAAAAACATTACCCAATAAATCATTTAATAAATATACTAATAAATACTAATACTTTCTATATAATATTTAAATATCTATAATTTTCATATGTATTATAATCTTGTTTTATACTTTTATATTTTAAATTTTTGTAAACCCAAAATTTAAATAAACCACAAATTAAACTATTTTAAATATTAAAAAAAAATAATATAAAAATATTAACTATGTTTAACAAAAAATATCGTAATAATCATTTTTAGTATTTATTTTTAAAAATATATTAAAGTGTTAACCCATATTATTAAATTTTTAAATATGAATTAATGTAGATCGTCCATAATCAATTTTATTTTTATTAATTTCTTCATGAATCAACGGGTTTTTTAATATTCTCTCTTAATAATAAGGATTAGGGTAAACTCTTTAAGGCATCTCTATTCATAATAAGGGGCATAATTAAAATAAATGGTCAAACATATTTGTAACCTCTTGAATCATTTATAAATCTATTAATTCTATTTATCATATCAAATTTAACAATAGTATGGAAAAAGAATAAAGTTTATATATATTTTGAATGAGAAAAAATCATAATATTAATCATTGAATAAAAAAGAAAGAAGAAAGTCAATTTTAAACTAAAATATATATTTTGTGTGAAAAAAAAGCTTATATTTCTTGGCTATTTAAACACAAACCAAAAACACCTTCACAATATTCAAAGACTAATTTCATCACATTTGCATGTGTTTTAACATTCGTAAGGAAATAAAAATTTAATGTATATTTTCCCACAATAAAGTAAAACTAAAACAACTTCAATAAATTGAATGTTCATATGACTTGAAAGGCTGTCAAAGCACATTTAGAATCAAGATGAATTGCTGTTCTTATTAGTCAAGAAAGATAAAACCAAAAACTTAATTTAAAAAATTTAATCATATTGCATATGTTCGAGAATTATAAGAAGATGATAAATTTTCTTGAGTTACATTTAAATGGAAGTTGCCAATGCACCCTTTATAATCAAGATAAATTATTTTTTTTTTTTTTTTTGTCTAGTAAAGAAGAACAAACCAAGACAATCTATGTTTGAAAATACTCTTTCTTTTTTGTCTACTTTATCTAAGGATAGATTGGCCTTTTAAACCAAGACTAATTATGTGACAATATCTTATTTTCTAAGAAAAATCTTTTAGAAAACTCTTTCACCAAAATTACGGTAATAGCCGTGTGAAATACTATCTGGAGCCTCATAATTCTTGGTTTCCATGAAAATATTGGTTCCTGAGAATCACCTTTAAGAAAGGTACCAACAAGAAAAATTAAATATTGTGGGGTAATTGATATAGCAAGGATGGAAAAACTTGACTAATTCTTTTGCTAATTTCTTATTTTCCATGGAAAAATAGCTCGAAAAAAAGTCTTTTATTTTCTATGAGAAAATGAGTGCTTTTGTTTTCAAAAGTGTTGTTATGTAGGACCTCTCCCAATGACATCAATGTAAAAATATTAAAAATTGTGAGATGGTTGATATATGAAATGATTGAAATGAGCGTAACATGAATAAATGTCTCATAATTAAGGTCATAAGTAGGAACATGAAATATTGTAAGACAATTTTTATTAATAGACTCTTAACCAAATTCATATCGAGTTTAACTAATTATGCATCTAATTAGCTATCTATACTTAGAGATTTATGTTTAAAAGAATTATGTTTTAGGGTTAGACGGGACTCATATTTAATAAAAAGTCCATCAAATCACCTAAATTAAGCATAAGAATATATATTTTGATGGGACAAAAATGTCCATCTTTACCATCAATCAACACACATACTACTGACTTCCCCCTCGCCTTTCCTTTTTCTTTTCTTTTTTTCAATTTGTCTTCCGAGTTTTCTTCATAAAATTAGGTGCTATGATTTTTAATTAATTCTATAACATCAGATCTTATTTTCAATTATTTTATTTTTTAATTAATATAAAATTATTTATTATTATTTTCTTTATTATATTTTGTTTTTCATTATTTTTCTTATTTTTAATGAATAAATGTTAAAATTAATTATTTATTTTTAATTAATTATAAGATAATGTCTTATTTTCACTTATTTTAATCACTTAACTAAAAAGTTTATTTTTAAAAATTTATTTATTCATTACTATTTATTTTCTTTATTGGATTTTTGTTTTGTGTAATAAATATATTAAAGTAAATTGACTTTAGTATTTACAAAAACATTACCCAATAAATAATTTAATAAATATACAAATAAATACAAAGTCTGCTGCTATATAATATTTAAATATCTATAATTTTCATATTATAATCTTATTTTATATACTTTATATTTTAAATTTTGTCATTAAGAGGTACAATAAAACCTAAGTTAAACTATTTTAAATAAAAAAGTAATATAAAAAATATTAACTATTTAACAAAAATAATAATAATCATTTTAGTAATTTAATTTTAAAAAATATAATACAAAAATGTTAACCCATATCATTAAATTTTAAATATGAATTAAAAAAGATAAACATAATATTTATTATTTAACAGCATATCAATCAGCGTTATTGAATTAACATATATACTCAAAATGCCTAAACTCTAAAAAATATCATGTAATAATGTCTAATTGGTGCATTAGCATATGGCTACCATAAGATATTTTGGATAAAAACATTCAAAATTTTATAGAAAAATAAGCTTGCTCTCTTATGCAGGTTAGTACATTTTATGCACTTTACGATTAGTGTAAAATTACCTTGTACATTAAATAAACTTATATTTTTCCTTATTAAATAATAATACATGTATATCTTCATGGTAATTAGTGAAATAAATAAGAAAAAGTAAATCAACCACTTTTTAATTGTAGAAGTTTATGGCAAAACATATACTAGGTTATTTATTATGTATGAGTTAAGTGTGACATCAATCAATGCGTATAAATAATGTCATAGGTTGGTGTATTAGCATACTACCTAGGAAATTTATTTTTAATTAAAAAAAAATTCAAATCTCATGAGAAATGTAAGTTTGTACAACCCTTATACATTGTATGTTGCTGTACTGAATATAATAAACCTTTGTTTTTCCTTATTAAAGAGTAATTGTCCATTATCTTGATGAAGAATATATTAGGTTGTTGTATCAACATAGGAAAAAGATTTCGGATAAAAAAAAAATTAAATCGTATGAGAAATGCAAGCTTGTATATCTAATACATTTGTCTTATATAATTAGTGTTATTACCTTGTATCACTATAACAAACCCCTATTTTTCTTTATTAAAGACTGACATATGCATATTTAAGTTTATAAAAATTTAAAATATAAAATTATAATTGCACACACACTATATATATATATATATATATATATTAAAGTATAATATTATTTAAAATGTTAGTACTTATTTATATATTTACTGATTATAGATATTTATATATTAAAAAGTAAATTTGCTTTTCAATATTTATACACAAAACAAAAAGTTTAATAAAAATGAAAAATAAAAATTTTAAAATAATAAAATTTATTTAGTATTATTTTTAAAATACGTGAAAGTAAGATAATTAAAAATTAAAAATTAAATTTATTTGAAATATGAAAAATAGAAGGTAATTTATATGGAAAAAGTATAATCAAAAAAGAAGAAAAAAAAAACCTAGAAAGAGAAAGAAGAGTGGGTTTTTGGATTGGGAGGGGTTGTACGTGCATGCTGAGAATTTGAGTTTAAGGTGTAGGAGGCGGAGTTTGTAATTTAAAATTTATATTTTTCTCATTAATTTTAGTTGTCATAGGTTTTGGGCCAAATTTTAATGCTTTTATAACACTTTTATTAAATCTGAATTCACACAATTCCCCCTTTATTTTTTTATGTGATTAAAGGAACGTATATAGTAGGAGCCAATTAATTCTCCTGGTGATAATAAAAATTTCCTTTGGCTACATTAATTCAATAAACCTAGCTATATTCATTTTTAGTAAGAAAATATTAACCTTACTAAAACTGTGTTATACCCTTACTCCTGTGTAGTGTACTCACACAAATCAAAGTAACTCGACCACGGTGAAAAGATGAATAGGATATGTTGCCCCATGTATGTATCAATTTTATTTGAAAGTTCCATCGCAAGATTTTTTATATATACGTTTTTTTCAAAATGTTATCCTTGAATTATTAGGAAAGCTTCATCCAAAACAAACCTATGACGGAATATGGTGTTAGTAGTCGTAAAGTGTTCGTAGAGAAAGATGTTTACTTTTCATGATTTTGTGAAGAAATTAATCTTTGTTTGAGCGAGTAATGGAAATCATGGATCCAAATTTAGTTTTATGTGAGAATTAACTCAATTTTCAAAAGACAGCTTGTAGAGTTTACTACATTTTCAATAAAGTTTTTATCTTAAAAAAATAGTTCACATGTTTAGTATATATAAATAAATATATATGTCGTGGGCACGTGAGCCCGTAGTGAAGTCCGAGGCCCATGCCAATAGGCTGACCCATCAAAATTAGAGGAGCACATTGTCTCTCTGCTGATTCTCCTCTCTAGTCTCTACTCGGGTGGAGTGATATCTCCCAGCGATTTCACTTGAGTTTTTCATTGATTGTGGGGTTTTAGTTTGGTGCATTTCCCTAGAAAGTGAGTGGAAGAGGGAATGTTATTCTTGTATGCTTTTCACTTAGAATTTCAACTTCATGTTTCGCATTGTTATTCTTTGTCTTGACTTCTCCATTCTCTTGTGTTGTGAAATTCTTATGCGAGGGCCAGGGTTTCATGTAACAAATCTCTCTGTTGGGATGATGAGTTCACTCGATGGAGGACATCCTATTCACCCCTCGGGATTTTATGATTTGATGATACAGCGCCTTCTGGTATGGATTTAAGCTTTTTCTCAAGCGAGAAATTGCATTGATTTCAGGTAGTGAAATCTCCCTAATGTTCTGAGAATTCTTGTTTTGAAGCTGGGGAATGGTCTCTGGAGTTGAAGTTTGCGGCTCTTTACCACTGACAGCACGGATTACGAGCCTTTATTACTACTTCTTTAGAGATTTAGTATTTACCATCAGGGGTTTGCTTGGGGAGTTGTTCCTCCACGAATTTTTTTGTGTTTGTTACGAACATGGATTACGCTGTCCTGAATCTTTTTGACCATTCACGGATTTCGGGTTAGTGTTAAATCGCACGGTCCATCTCTAGTAGTGGACTTGTCTGATCGAGAGGCGGTTTCGAAGCGGTGATTAGGTGGATCTTTACGTATTTTTTTTTCGTGCGCAAAAGGTCGAAGGTGGGCGGCTCCCGAGGAGGAATCTCACGATTAAGGCTGCATTCCTTCGGTATTACCATAATCAAACGCTCTACGACTAAATAGGAGTTTAAAGAAAATGAATTGTGTTCCCGATCTTTTGTTCTGATTTAGTTTGTGCAATTTAACTCTTACCCAGGATTTCATTCTTTTGAATTTTTGAAGTTTATCAACATTCTTGGGGTCTCCTAATGGCCTTGGAAATTTAAGAACTATTATGGGCTATGTAAGTAAGGTGCATCTTGATATGTTTGCAATCTGCCTTAGTGTCTCCCAAGCTCTAGTGACGTGAAACCCTCCCGGATTGTTTATCTCATACAACCAAACAACGAGTTTTCAATTTTCAGCCCTTTAGGTTTTTATGGAGAGGGTTGTGCGGAGTTAGGTCTTAGGAATGATTTAGGAGTCATATTGACTGCGGCTCCAATGCCTCTTATGAGTTGCAATAAAAAGGAAAATGGTTTTGGATTCATCATGGGCTTCTTTGTTAGGTACCATTGAGTTGATTGGTTGTAACATTCTTTAGAGTTTACCTGGTTAGCTTCTTGTCACACCATAGTTTACCAATGTGTCAGAGCCATTTCTTACATTAGGAATAATTGTCATATCATGGATGATCTTTGAGGATTAGCCATATGGAAGGCTGTCGGTAAGAAAAAAAAAGTATTAAAAATAGTTTTGTATTTTTCTTTTCATTTGTTTTGGAGTGATTTTGCTTGCTTGGTTGGCTTTATAGTTGTTTACTATAATTTTTGTCTTTCCATTGAGAGAATTTGTTGTTGGGCGATGCGAAGCTAATCAACTTTGACATTATCTTGGTATCTTGATTCGGCTCTCCTCCACGAAACTGACCCTTTAAGGGAGAGGCAGATGGAATTCTCCATTCAATGGAACTCCAAAAGTAAAATCCCTAAGTAATAGGCTGAAAGCAAAAGATCACAAATCTACAAAAAAAAAAAAAAAAACATAAAATAAGCAATCACAAGAAAAAAGAAGGTATATCTTAGGGTCAGTACATAAATTTTATGTTTTTTGCTAGAGAATTCAATTGAAAGACATTGATTCAGATAATGTCATACTACACCTAATTGGGTTGCACTCTAAAAGTGTAAGGCCAGAAATTGGGAATTTTGGAAAGACGAAATAGTAATTTAATTCTGAAATTATGTAGTACGATTAAAAATCCGTAGTATTCTCTAGGTCACCGGATATGTGAAACGGATTATCTGGATTGGAATCGTCTCGCGAAATCTAGTTAGCACGTAAATTCCGTAATTTTAAAGGCGGTCAGTCCTTTTCGAGGCATGTCGCATTTAGGGTCTTGGTAAATCGGTTTGATCACGACGAATATAACAGTACTCATGTACCATAAGTGAGTATGAGTAGAGAAATTATGAAATGGATGGCGGTAATCTGAGATATCAAATCTGGTAAAAGAAGGAATTAATTGGATTAATGAGGGGCAAATTTGTAATTTTGTGAAGAAGACATCATCTTCTCCACTTAAAGAAAGGCAAAAACGTGGGAGCTCATTGGGTGGAGATGCAGTGGCTGCTGGAACAAAAATGGAGTCTTTCCTAGAGAGGTCTTCGCTTCTCTCTCTAGAAATCTGGGGAGATGGGCCCAGATTGGATTTCGAGCGAATGAGAGGGGGGGAAACGTTCTCATGGGCAGGCTACAGCTGGACCGGGTTCTGAGTTTGACAACTCCAAGAGGTAGGATTTTATCTTTAGTTTATTACAATTTAAGTGTTTTGGCATTTCGGTTGGTTTGGAAGCGTGAGGGGCCGTGATCAGTCCCAGGCAGGATAGGAATTAGTTGAATTTATTGAGCGATATTGAAGCAGTGAGCATTACGGGCTGTTGGGTGTTTTAAATTCATAAATATTTGCTAAATCATGTATTTGTATGGAAAATGCAGGGAATGGGGTGTGGATCGGTCTGAAAACATGGGGCAAGAAATTGTAAGTATTTGGAGACTTTATGGGTACATCGTGATCCATAATTTAGTGAATTAATGGGTTGGTTTAACTTGTGTATTAAATGGTTGTTTAGTATGCGTGATAGGGAATGGGCCGGTAGTTGGAGTTCACTAAGTGATAAATTTGTTTTAATGATTTTTAGGGAATAGTAAGCAGAGTTGCTATTCGGAATAATCTTGAAAATATTTCGTGAAAATAGGTGTTTCGGAGTGATTTAAATTAAATTGCTCGTGTGTGATTAAATAGCCCATGTGAGCTAATTTTGAGTTTGAAATGATAATTATAACGTGTTTGTGTGATTTAATTTTATGCAGTATATTCATGTTTATATATTTGCATGATTATTGGCCGAATTGGAATGCATACATGCATTCCATATACCTTGAAACATCCTAGGAGTATAGGAGTTGTGCATGGTATAAATTTAGAGAGGACGGTTCGGATAGTCTAAAATGTAAATTCATCAGTCCACAAATAAATAATATATCAACCGTGGACGGCCGGTTGATATATATTCATCGAAGAGTAGATCCGCGAGCAAATAATATATATATGTCAATCGTCGGGCGGCAATTGATATATATTCGCGAAGGGATTGCCAGCTAATAAAGCAGTATTCCTCATACGAGGCTTAGGCGAGTGTGAGAGAGTGCGGTCGAGGACTCGGGATCCCAGGTTAGTCATGTAGACATTAGTAGGATCATGCACGCTTTCGAATGTGTTTACTTTGGAACATTACCTTTGCACTTAGGTGGTGAAGTGGCCGCAAAGGCTTGATTCTCCTGAGCTTTAGCTCGCGGTCTCCCCTTTTCACAGTGCGGGAGCGTGCGGGAGAAGGCTCATCTGAGGCCGTGGATTAGAGAAAATGGGATTGTGGCTTGGCTTGACCCGATATCTACATGTATTAGAATTTTCCCTAATTTTAATATATATTGTATAAAGTAAAACGTTGAGCTAACATGGCGTGGGTATATAGTTGAATTCATAGTTAGTATGCATTATGAGTGTCGTTTGTAGGCCCCAGTGGCGAGTAATGCTCATGTGATTTGATCTCTAGGATATATTGAATATATTGGGTTGGGACGGGTTTCATGCAGGTATTTTAATTGGAGTAGAGCTCCGTACAAGGGACTACGCCTTACTATTTTACAAAGTGGTGATTCGGGTAGGCCCTCCACTTAATATTCCGCGGGTGTGGTGAGTCAACGGACCCCCGGGTTTTGGGGTGTCACAAAAAGTTCATTGAAAGTGATGCAAGATGAAGGTCTTAGAAACCGAGTGGAAGAAGCGGAAGTCGATGGAGTAGCCTTTAATGTAAGAAGTTTATTTCATGATTGCTTATCTAATGTTTCATAGATTCATCTCACTCCTCGATATTGCCTTTGGTTCCTCTTATATATCAAGCATACGATTATTTTCAATCTTAAATTTGTGATGTATATATCGATTATTCTCTCTTGATGCAAGTCTTCAGCGATCTAAATGAGAGGTCTTTCTTAATTGCCTAACCCGGGAATCTTTTCTTTTTTCTTTTTTGCTTTTATGAAATGGTAAAAGAACAAAGAAGCCTTGAACTAAGTATTCATATTCATTAGAAAACATTTAATAGTCATGTTTGGGAAAATAAGATCCAATTTGTTTATTAGTTCTAATTAAACAAAATGAAAAGTAAAAATCAGATACCCATGCCTATTGGTATCTGCTTGGTAGGGAAAAAATGATTATGATACCCTAGGTTTGTTTTCTATTTTTGATATTCTTTTTGGAGATATGAAATGGTTAAGTTGAAAGTAGCTTATGTTATCACTTCTTTTAAATGATGCAGACTGGATAATAATTTAATTACACGAAGTCCAACCGTTGTGAGTAGCTAACTATAGATATCTTTCTTCTCTTCCATTTTTTTGGAAGAGAAAATTTTTTTTCTTATGTTTTGTTTTATCTTTTTTTTTTTTTTTTTGTAAAAATGTCTTGTATGAGTAAGAAGGCTCGGCAATTTGCATAATTATGGCTATAAGGGAAATGCCATAAAGCGTGGCTGTATTTAGGTATTTAACATGGTGGAGAGCTCATCTTATTTTACGATGAAATGATGTGTTTGTAAATATTCGCCCCAAAGATTTTACAAGTCTTCCATATCTTTATGAATATCCGTGGACCATGATCGAGTTTTGTGCTCTTGTCCTCCTGAATAACATCCTAAACTAAAATCACTTGATGAGGCCATTTGATACAATTATGTTAACTTCAACTATCGATTGTTTCACTGTCATGGTGACGACTTGATTAATAGCACACTTGTGTGATTATCAAATGGATATGATTTGCTTTTTGGGGAAGCATAGTAGTGACATGAATTTTAGTATTTAAACTCCTTGATGCTCACCTCTTCTTTGTGCTCGCTCAAGCTATCTTGTATTACAGTTATCTTGGTTGGCCTTCTAATTTTGTCACGACCAATCGGGGATCGAAGGGCCAGGCGCTAAGGAGATGGGGAGGCGTAAGACCCTTAGAGCAGTAAACCTAAGCGAAATACTCCTACAAGCTATCATCGATCATGACAATATATCAACATACATATATACTGTATCTTTCGGATACCAGCATCAATAGGAAGATAAAATCTCAATTCCCACATATACACCATCTTCGTACACAAATAACTGAAATTATCCCCGAATTACAAAAAATATACTAATATTAAATCACTATGGTGACACCTAGATTAAATAGACAAGTTAATAACATCATAATAGTACGTATGGCCTTAGTGAAGGAAGAGGGTCGCGAATTTATCAAGGATGTCTGAAGGAGGGTGTGAGGACCTGAAGAATAAATTAGGGCTATCGATTCTGGTAGGTTAATATCATATAATTTATACCACATCTACAACCAAAATGTTATACATACTTATAGTAATTCATAATATAAACATAGGTAATGAAAATCATAATAATAAAGAAATTCACATAATCTGTATACTTTTGATATGAGTTCCATGTCATAACACAGACATCACATCAATCGAGAACACTAGCGGGATACTATGTATTGCTATATGCCCTTACGGCTCTCTCGTCGGTAGGCTGGCGCCCAGAGATGCTCGACCCCGGGGTCATAACTCCGATCGACACTTGAAAATCCAGTAACCTATAGGGCGCCCAGAGAGAAATGCTCGACCGGGGTCCTTACCTCAGACATCCAATATATCATGTCCACTGGCCAGGCGCCACAGGAATGCCTTTCGACCGGGGACCTTACCTCCCAGGCATCCACAGGAAGCTTCGACAGAGACTCCTTATCCATAATCATTAATACCGTAATATGTCGATTAATCTGGTCACGCCTACAGTCTGATGTAACCCCATCGGGTGTGGTATGTCTTGCTATAGTTCCCATTACAAACATTGCAATCTGATCTTTCGGCAATATCACATCCGACAGCTGCTCTCACATCCATCATCACGACCAATCTCGCCTTATGCGAATATAATAATAATAAGTAATAATAATATCGTGTATCGGGATGGCCGATCTGTTTAATGCCACGAATACTACACTATGCATGCAGCGTGTGTGCCAGCTATATGATATCAACTCACGAATATCGGATCTCGGGAGATCGCTCCTGCCTTCAGGCATCTTGGCGAGTATGGACAATCTAGAATGGAAAAGACCTGTAATTAATAATAAGATTAAGATTTAAATATACTCTCTGGAGCTCGACGGACAACTCCACGGACTAAGCCAGTCATAAAAGCGTACTTATGTTCTAGAAAATTGCGGCGGGAACCTCCCACACTAAAGCGGATGCTCACGCAAAACGGGTCGGAACTTTGATAAAGATACACACTTCTAATATCCCACAATTTATCAAATCTTGGGCCTAGCTACGAGATAAATCACGGCCGACCCAATCGATACAAGGCGGCAAATCACGATAACACAATTGATACAATTTATAGCTTCCGGATAAATAATTATGTTCATACATTAATAGCTCGGATACAGCAAAATACGTTTTAATCAAAAGGCAGGTTAGAATTATACGAGGATCTGATTAAACCTGACATACAGGCGTGATATATATATTTTCCAGTTACATCTTCAAAACACGAACATGAGCAATTAAACAATAAACAAGGCATTTTCAATACTAAAATAACATTCACGAACAATTAAAATCTGATCTCGAACAATTATACAATTGGGGTTTCTACCGTTTAATTATAGAATCTTTCTGGGAGTTTAGTTGGAAACGATTACCGTCGGAACCACGGAGCGGGCGGGGCGTTCTCTGTCGACGCTTCCAGTCGTCGTAGCGGCAGTGGCCGGAAAAATTGGAGGTGGTCGGAAATTTGATTTTCGGGACCTCTTGCCCGAAGCCAGGCTCGAGGTTGAAAATGAAATTGTTTTCTTCGAAGGACCAAAGTGGCGGGTCGGCCTGACGGCTCGACTCCGTGAAGCTCCGCGAGATCTCAGTTCACTTGCGTGAGCGGCGCGGTGAAAATGGGCGTTGAGGTCGATCTTTGGGTTTAAGGGTTGGTGATTCCATTTACGGCCTTGGTTTGTTGAGGTGTGAAAATGAAGCGCGGGAGTGGCGGTTAGAGAAAGAGTGGCCCGGATTCGGGTGATTATCCGTGAATGAGGCGGTTTAGATGAATCCAAGGGTGGTCGAAGGTTGCCGGTGTCTAGGCGACTCTTTTAAGAGTAACGGCGAGCTTAGGGTGGTAGAAATGGCCACGACGGCGGTGGCGTAGGGCGAGAGAGAAACTGCGGGCGTGATTCGGCGAACGGGCGGCCGAGTGAGCAACAAGACAGGGTGGCCGGTGATGGGGTTACCTTTTCCGTGTGGACGGCTGATCAGTGTAGGAAGCGGGCAGGCTTGTGCTTCGAAGTGGCGCCAGCGTGGAGAGGAGAGAGAGAGGGAGAAGGGTTTGGTTGGTAGTTTGCCCCTTCATCTTCATCACTTCCAATTTAGCCCTTCATCTACTTAATTAAGGCATGATTGTGCAATTTAAACTTTGATTAAGGAAAATTAGTATTTAAATAAATAACCTTTAAATTAACCTTTTGATAAATCAAAATAAATATTAAAACAAGTATGTAAATAATTTAAATGGCCAAAATAATTATTATGACCCAAAATAATTTCTTAAGAAAAATTAAATATACATAATTAAATAATTGATAAATAAATCCGGAAATTAAAACTCGATAAATAAGAAATTTAAATTGCTTGAATTTACGAATTATTACAATTCTTATATAGTAATCAAGATTGAAAGATCCTAGGGTTTCCTAGTGTTTCTTTGTAAATAAATATATATTATATATTATGAACTTTAAAAATTCTTTGAAGCAACTTGTTAGTCTGCTGTCACCTTTATATAGATTTTAATTTCAAGAATTTGCTGTTTATGATACGAAATCATTCATTTGGATGTTGTGATTAAAGTCATGCGAATGTGCTCCATGAGAGAAGATTATACCCATCATGAAGAATCATACGTAACGTAAGCGACTCAAGTTGGACAAAGAAAAGGATCTGGTTATTAGTGAGAATGGTCGAGCCCATGTTGAATGAGGCTTGAAGAATTCGCAAACGGGTTAAAATTGGAACACATATCCATTAAAAGAAAGCAAATGGTGAAACAAAAGAAAAGGTAAAAAGTAGATAGAATGATCGATCCATGTTCCCCAAATGACATGGGTTGAAGTACGGACAATTCGGTGAAACAACCTTTCCACTTTCTTTTGCTCTATGTTTTTATTTTTTATCTTTGAAATTGTATTCATGGATATATCAATGAATATAGGGCATGATGATTACGGAACTTTTGGAGGAAAAGCATTAGATAAATAATAGACCTCAGTAAGAACTGATATGTTGGAAGGTTCTTCATCGAATCTTTAGTCCATTGATTGTTTGGTGAAATTTGTAGGGTCTCTCTGGAATTTGCCTACGGTGCTCCTACGACCTTAAAGTCAGCGATCAAAAGTAGGCACATGTTTATCTGGTCCCTTGGCATACCAATTTCTTTGAACTACCTTCTCTAATGAATTTGTTAGAGATTACAGTTCTGGATTTAGTCAAACAGCTCTCAAATGTCAGGAGGCAGCATCTGCCCCTTGTAAATGCATTATAATCAATGTTGCATTTTATTAGAATGAATTCTAAAATTATGGATTTTCTTGGGATGAATTCTGAAAATAATGCATTTAGGCCACATGTTGCCTTATTGTTTTCTTATCTTCCCTTGTTTAAAACCTATGCCAAATATACGATATGCTCTTAACTTTGCATTCTTGGCAAGTTCATATTTGTTTAATATGATTATATCTCCATTTTAAGCCAAATTTGATCACGTTATTTTAGTGATCAGCGTGTTATGCATCAGAAGAATGTTCTTTGTCGTAGTGCACCCAAAAGCAGCTATGTCTTCTTGTGTTCAGTTTATGGATTTGGGCGCCATGGGGTGATCATGACATAAATCTATGTGTTACGCTATCGGCCTATCCTGTAAAATATCTTTATATTAGGTTATGGGAACTATTTGTCAGTGAAAGCATACCATCAGATTATTAGACTACTTTTTATCAGTTGTGTTTGTTATCGGACCTTACGAAATTTTGAGTGCGGTTTAAATGATTAGAATCTTGTGCATCTATTAGGAAAGCATTCAATAATTTGTGATTCTAGATGGACCTTTTATATTTTAATAAATGCATCATTTATCACGTTGATTTTTCTATCATTTGAGTGAAGTCGATTTGAAATTATGGTGTTTGGAGATTGGTACATGGATTATCAGTTGATCAATTTTGATGTTGTAAAATGGCTTTCATTTTTCCACAGAAAGATCTTTCATTTTCCATTGAGAAAGAACACCTTTGCAAAGCTTAAGTAGGCGATCCATCTCGTTTTAGTCTTTAATGTCGTATCTTTAAGCTTTGGAGTTGAACCTATTAATCTTATTGAGAGCAATCAAGGCTTCCACCTCGACTTCTGTCTTTGCTTCCCCCTCCCATTCCTATATGCATTGCATTATGTTCTTTATTATAAATAAAGTACATTTAGGAAGATTTGTTGGTAATCTTCTTTTTCTTTTTTGTATTTCATGAACTCTTGTTGAGTGTGAAGGTGAATCTAGATTTGAGCGAGGGGATATAGGGTAACAGTGGGCTGAATGGTAGTGGATACCATCGAAATCATGAAATGTTCTTAGATTTAAGGTAATGTTCTATGTCTTATGATCTCATGATTCTTTATTCTTGATGATTGGTCCATTTAAGTGTTTCTATTCGAATCTATAATTTAATCTCTCTTTATATCTAATGACCTATGAAATAGTTACATTTATCCTTAGTAGTAAATATTGTCTGTTGTTTCATATGAAACGAATTTATAAGTTCTGTGAATTTGCTTAATTGGCCTTTGGCCATTGGTTCGTCCTTCGATTATAGTTGCTTCTTTGCATATTTCTAAATACTGTAGCCTTCATCCTGATTCTTCAATTTTGGTTACTTTTGGGGAACCATACTTAAATAACAATAGTTCCTTCTGGACATTCACGTTGTATGCTATTTTTAATTTTGACAGTTTTTTCTCGTACTAGCCTCGATTCACGATGTGGTACAAATATGTAACCTGAGCCCTCATCTAATTTTATATTAATTAGAAGCAATTTACAGTTCTTTGCCATTTAACCTATAATTTTTCTTCTTAGTCGGCTTTGGCGGAGTCATAAGCGAAAGGTTTGTCTACCGCTGCGCTCTTTTATCTTTAGAGTTCTCACCTTTAACATCTTAAGAAATAAAATTGGCTATTTTGGGGGATTCTTTATTTTGTTATTCTGTTTCCTCACAGTTTAGTGTGTTTTTTTTTTTTTCGTGTTTGAAAGTTGTCTCTCTTACCTAGTTTCGGCTTGGAAATCTTTGGGAAAATGTCTTAACATCTTGGAGAAAATGTGAATGGTTCATTTCTTTGTGATGGGATTGTATATTTCTCCATCGGGTGGCTGTTATGAATGACTTTCTTGTTTGAAACCACAATCTAATGTTCTGTTGAAACAATGGTTGAAGTTCTTGTTCCCTTTTTTTTTTTTTTTTTCTTTGAGTATTCAATTAGAGTGATTGTTGGATTAATTGGTATTTTTCTTTGTAGAAATGCATTTTCCCTCCTTTCCATGCAATGGTTTCATGTATGTAGGGATAATAGAAGGATTTTCCTTTGATTCGGAAGATGAGGCTGACAGGATGCGTAATCCATTTTCGTTAAAGCCCAGGGCAAATGAGGTTGAATGGAAAGCGGCTTGATGGAAAACCAAAGGAAAGTGAGAAGCATGTATGCTCTCCTTGATAATTAGGTCTTCTTCCATGAAATGATGAGCTGTGTGCACCAACCTGTTCATATACGTGGTTGATGGTTCCTGCAGAGTTATAGAAAAAGAGGGTAAGCGAAGTAGGAGCGAAGAAGGCACGAAAGAAAGTGAAAAGAAAGCTGAAGGATTCAAAAGCGAAGACCAAGAAATAAAAAAGTTATTCATGCCACCCTTTAATCTTTTGTGGTATACCATGGAATCAGTGAGTTATCGACAACCCTAGTGACTTACTTAGTTTCCATAGTCGATAAGAAGAAGCAATAGATATCGAGTTGTGATTTATACTTCTCTAGTCTACTAACTGCTTAGCGGTATTCCATGTCGAATGCTATTTGTGATTACGATTTGTTGCCAAAATTCAATAGACGAGGCTCGAATCCCAATCATCCATAGATTGAATCAATTCAAAGAGATTTCTCTTCATCTTGCATTCCTTCCTTCTAGATACAATTGATTCTTATGAGCAGTCTGTAGTAAATTTATCTTGTAAATCGGTTTTCATATAAGCAGAGCCACAATAAGGGAGTGAAGGATCGACAATGAAAGATGGGATGACGTTTGAAGAGGAAACCATCCCCTTGATCTCTCAGTGATTCATACTTGAAATAAGGACACGGAAATTCATCGCAATGGCCTACTTATTTCCACGCATCACATAAACATTCCCCGAAAAAAGAATATGGATGAAACTGACTAATAATCCATGGCTGTGAAGTGTTTCCTTTTGCAGGAAACATTAGAATGGGAGAAAGATGTGTTTACCCTTTGGCATTGGGGCAAAAGATGATATCATATTCATAAGCCTTGAAAACAGCATAAGTGCTAGTTAAGTCGTGAAAGCATAAGCATGGTAATCCACTGGGCAAGCTCATACGATAATCATTTGGTCATTCCACCCTTTGATGAGATCTTTCCTCTTTTCTCTTGATTTATCCATCATTGGATGATCGTTATTGTTTTGGTGTTCCAGGTAAAGTATTATTCTTGATCTTATGGTTGTGAACCTCAATTTGTATAAAAGACTTGCGTTAACATGTTGTCGTTGTTGAAATAATGGAAGTTTAAGTCAGCTTTAGAAGTCTGTGGTTTTTACCTTTTCATTTAAGGGTTTTCCACGTAAAAATTGTTGTCTCATTGTGGTTGATTTATTGGTGTTTAGTTGGCTTTGTTGTGGGTTCAATTGTTTTGTTGATCATTTTGGCTGAAGAGGAAGAATCATTTTTAGAATAATTGTATTTGATAGTCTCGACACAACCCCATCCAAATTCTCTGAAATATCGGCGTAATTTTCCGTATTTTCGTTCATGAACAGTGCAAGGTATATATCATAAGCTGTGTCCCTTCTATTCTCATTATTTATGTTTTTTCTTCTTATTTAAAGTTAGTTTACTTTGTTTTGTGTTATATATATTTTTGGTGTTAAGTCATATGGTGTTGTTCATTAAACTATAATTATTAAGTGGTATGGAACATGTGGTTATCATTAACATTCATATTAGTCTTCCTTAAATCATATAAGACATATATAACGGTTATTAGTTACATATTTATTATATGCTTATTTGCCTAAGGTGTCATGCCAATGCCTCGAAAATATTACATTATATGAACCTTGAAAGAAGAGTTATAGGCCACAGTATCTATATTCCACAATATATAATATCATAGGAAATAACTTGTAGGTTAGAAAAAAATACACATTCCATAATAGAATTGTACCATGGAATTGCTTAAGGTGATTCTTCTATTGGATTATATGGTTCTAATAGACATTTCCTCGGAGTATAGAGTAGGCTTAGGAGGCATTTCTAACAACTCAACCTCTCCTTCCTAGCATCTCAGGCTTTGCTCATTGAAGGGCGATCTATGGGCTTAATTTGTAGCCACACCCATAGTCGCGATGATATATTTCTAACAAGCTAACATCAACCCGTTGGCATCTCGATGCAGTTATCCCTTGGTGCTATCATCATGACCATGATGGAAAATATATTTTACTTGAGTGCTCATAATTTGCATTCCCACATTTTCTTTCTTCTTCCACCATCTCCATTAACAACATTCCAAAGCTATAAACATCATTATGGACACTCACGATGTTTTGTGAACAATTCCTCTAAATGATGTATCCGATGTTCCTGTACGTGATGAGAGACACCATACTTTCATATGTTGAATACAACTGCAAGGCCAAAATACGGGGAGGACTTTTGGTGTGAAGTCCTCGTGAAATCTTTAACTTTTCATACATTCCTTACTATGTCATTGATTTCAACGGCTCCCTTGCGATGCATGATAGGATAGTTTCAAGAGCTAGCAAACCGATCTACAAACATAAGTCAAAAGTAGAAAAGAGAGCAAGTAACATGGTGGTTTATTTATATGGATATAAAGCAGACAGTCTACACGAAGCCATAATTTAATTATTTCCGTCCTTTACCAATTACCAGCAAGACCTTCAGTTAGATCTTGAATGATGAATGCTGGAGGATTTTTCATATAAAGAGGAGGTGTATAGCTGATCTGGATTCCATCCAAAAACAACTTGTTGTCACAAGTACGATCTTAAGAACAGATCTTGTGTATCTACCTTTAGTGTCCTACCACAGTCTCCGGCCTGCTGCAAAACGAAACTGATGGACTTGCTTTGATTGCATTTAAAGATGGAATCACTCATGACTCACTTGGGATGCTGAGTTATTGGAACGAATCGATCCACTTTGCCACTTTGGTGGGTGTTCCTGCAGCCGCCCGGCACGTCCATGGAAGTCGTAGCCCATAGTTTAGACGTATGGACTCATTAGGTCCCTCTCACCACATATCAGAAACCTCATTTCTTAGAACAGTAATTCTCAAAATAACTTGGCTTCCATGAAATACCACACAGATTGGTGAGCATTTCATTACGTGTCCTTGTTCTTAACATAATTCCTTTGGGGAGAGTTACACAATCTGTCACATTGTTTGAATCTTAAGGTCCTCAATCTGATCGACAACAGCTCTGGAAAAATCCTGAAGAACTCGGCTCCCTCTCAACTCTGCAAACGTTGGGCCTGTCTATTAACAACCTTACAGGGAAAATCCCAGCTTCAATTAGGAATCTGTCATCCCTCATCACACTTTCTGCTGGGGATAACCATTTGGAAGGTAGAATTCCTGAGGAACCCACAGTGGTCTGTAGAGTTTATTCAATTACGTTACAACCATTAGCGATGCAAATACCTTCCTCTCTTTATTATCTTTCATCTTTAGACTATATTGACATCGCAAGCAGCCAACGGGAGCATTCATCAGACGTGGTGTGCTGCCTTATTCACTGGTCTCTTCGTTTCAGAAAACAAATTCTGAGTCCTGTTTCCAGGTTCATTATCAATGCTTCAAGCCTCATATGCCTCCACTTTGCTGATAACACTTTCATGGATCCAGTTCCTTTAAGATCTGGGAAGGCTTCAAAATATTCAAATCATAAACATGAGCAGCAATAGATTGGGTTCTACAGGAAGGTGATCATGACTTAAGATTTCTTACCTCTTTAGTAAACTGCACTAAACTAATATTGATGCTTGAGGACAATTCCCTCAAAGCTTCTTTAGTCAACTCATCTATAGCTAATCTTTCAGCTCAGATCAGCTGGATTTCCATGAATAAATGAGATTCATGGAACAATTCCTTCTGGGGTGGCTTAGTCAATCATTCTTGAGCCTCGAGTAACCAGCTTACAGGTACTTCTTCACAGTGTGATGCCATGAAATGCGAGCCCTGGTTTGGAATAAACTCTCTGGCACCATACCATTTGTCCTTGGTAACCTAACCTGTTGAATTACCTCTATTTATATGACAACAACTTGTCTAGAGAATTCCTTCAACTCTAGCCTCCCCTACCCTAGTGGAGTTCTTTCAAATAACAACTCACTGGTTCAATCCCTAAAGACATGGATATTTCCACTGGAGTATTAGTGTTCAACATAAGTGGCAATGCCTTGACTGGTTCACTGCCAGTGGAGTTAGGGAATTTGATAACGTTGCAGATGGATTGTTTCACCACAACAGATTATCACGGCAGCCTTCAAACTCTTTAGGTAATGCATTGTGATGGAAGATCTTCGACTAGATGGCAACTTCTTTGAAGGAGAAATTCCTGAGTCTTGCAGTTTAGAGGTCTAGAATGGAGTCTTTCTCATAACAAATTTTCAGGCAGGATTCCGGAGTATCTTGGGGAGCTTCCTTTCTTAACCTATTTGAACCTATCATTCAATCAACTTGAAGGAGAAGTGCTCACAGTGGGTGCCTTTGGAAATGCGACCATAGTTTCAGTTGAAGGGAACTATGGATTATGTGGAGGCATCCCCGAGCTTAATCTTTCCATATGCCCCACCTACTCCACAAACAAGCATCTTGTGGTCAAAATTGTCATTCAGTGTTGTGCCTTTGCTCATGCTTTATTTTGCTAGCGAGCTTCTTCATAATGTGGTCACTGGAAGAAAATCAAGGAAGAATATTAATGTTTCCTCTCCAGGCTTTACAACAATCAGTTTGGAGGGTCTCATACTTGGATCTTCTGCAAAGCTACTGGAGGCTTCTCGGGTCCAACACTAATTGGTACTCCGGAAGTTATGGCTGTGTCTATGAAGGAGTACTCCTTGAACAAGACAGAATAGCCATAGCAGTGAAGCTATACTAAATCTTCACAAAAAAGACTTCAAGAGTTTCATGTTGGAGTGCAAAGCTTTGAGAAGAATTCGTCACAGGAATCTTATCAAAACATTGAGTGCTTGCTCAAGCTTGGACTTCAAAGGAAATGATTTCAAGGTTCTTGTGTTTGAATTGATGCCACAAGGAAGCTTGGAGGGTTGGCTCCATCCAAAAGTACTACGGGAAGATCATGATCATGAACCGAATAGACTCAACCTTCTACAGAAGTTGAATATTGCTATTGACGTTGCTTCAGCATTAGAGTATCTTCACAACCACTCGGATGGCATTATTGTTCACGGTGATCTTAAGCCCAGCAATGTCCTTCTAGATGACACACTGACTGCCCATGTCGGTGATTTTGGTCTTGCAAAGATTATATCCGCTGTTTCTAGCGCTACTACTACTCACCCAAATCAAAGTAGTTCGGTTGTGGTAAAAGGATCCTTGGGGTACATTGCTCCAGGTATGAATAATTTGATTAAGATCTTTTCTCTTTTTAATTTAAGTTCTTTTTGCTCCACGGGAGTTGTGGATTCGAAATAAATTCAGGAGGGACATAACCCAGTTTAGAAATTTTATGATAGTACATATGCTGGTAGTGTGGCCTTATGAACTCTTGGTCCAGTGTTTCAGAACTTTAGAAGGGCATATGTCCCGTAAACACTTCAGCTCCACCCTTGTAGTTGCTTCAGTTCTTTTTGCTTGCATGAATGGAAAATAAATTCAGGAGAGAGGCATAACGAGTAGGGGCATGAAGAATGCTGGTAGCATGGCTTCCTTATGATGAACTCTTGGTCTCATGTTTTTTCAGAACTTTAGAGGGGACTATGTTTCCTGAGCACTTACTGTCCGCCCTTATAGTTACGTCCGTTAATTCTATAATGATTTTCATAGATCTTGAATTACTAATTCGTTGATCAGCTATGGAAATATTTTTTTCAATTGATTGGCAGAATATGGGGGTGAGCGGTAGGAGATGACTGAAGGAGATGTACACAGTTATGGAATTCTTTTGCTTGAAATGTTCACAGGAAGAAGGCCAGTGAGGCGTTCAGAGATGGTTTTCACCCTTCATGACTAGCAAAGTAATAACCGATGATAATGATTCACGGATTGTTGATCCCAGGAGTGGAGAGACCTGTTGGAGAGCATCATCTCAGTTCTGAGGAATCGGTGTCATATGTTCCAGTCAATCTCCAAGAGACAGAATGGAGATGGGAGATGCAGTCAACCAACTCCACTCCATCAGAAACCTCTTGTTGAAACATTACATGGAGAAGACATCTAGTCTACCTCAGTATTATTAATATAGTTGCAACATGTGACAAGAAACTCTTCGACATTCTTTGAGATGATCTTCTTCTTTTTTTTTTAATTTTTTTAAGGTTGGGTTATGTTAAAGGCATGATATTTATATTCAACTCAAATCTTACAAGTTTAAGCTTTTATGAAATTAAATTAAATATTATGATGGAAACTGCACTAATTTAGTAAACTACTTCAAATTAAATATATGATGAAACATGTGCTTGGTTATAGGCTTATACTTTGTCAATTTTATGTAGGCTTATTTGGTGTTTTGCTTAATGTACCTTTCCATGCCCTTGGGAACAAACACAAGGGAGGAAAGAAAATAGAAGATGTAGAAGAAAGAAAAAATAAATAAAAAAAATCGAGTAAAATCTAATATATTATCCTTATGTCATTTATTTTGTTAAATCAATATCTAATAATTTAAGAATATATAATTTTTAAAATGTTTGTTATATTTGATTTTCTTGAAATTTTAATTAGATAACTAAATATAGAGAATTATTCTTTGAGACAGGCCTGGCTTATAGATTTTGGTCAAATTTTGTGAGGTATACTTGGAATATCTCGTGATCTTCTTCACATATGTTTGGAGTTTAAAATCTTCCACACAAGTAGTCGACCTTGGATAACTGGATGTGAATGTATGGTAATAATAAATACGTTATTTGTATTCATCCCCTTTGGTGGACCATTCGGCTCTTGTTTATGAGCTAATCGTAGTTGGAAGATGCACATGAAATCTTGACTTTGATCGGAGACTGGTATTGCCAATGTGGCTTCAACTCTGTGTCTTCATAATCATTTGATGGCATTATTGTTCCTCTGGTCTGGCCCCAACAATGTTATTCTCGATGACAATATGACGACTGCTCATGTCGATGATTTCAGGCTTGTGAAGATTATCTCTACCTAATCTAAGTGTTTTCATTCCTTTGAATCAAACAACAAACACAGTGAAAGGATCTAGATATGATATCTTTTGACGTGTATTTATTTTGAAGATTCCATGTAGATTTTTTTTACTGTATCTGTTTTCAGTATTATATTGCAGATTAGCTGGAAACTTCATCATCAAGAAACAATTATGGTGAAGAATAGCTTTTAGTGGTAATAAGTGCAATTACTAGAGATGTGAAACAAATCAATATCTTGCTGAATGTACCCCAGTGAAACTGTTTTTAGGGAGAAAGATACCTTCCAGCATTAAAGCATTGGATAATGAAATAGGAACATACCCTATGAATCGATTTTCTGTAAGAACTAGCTGCCTGAGATGAGGAAAGGCAACACCCATATCCTGACTAAGACTTCCCTCTAATTGATTAGCTGCAAGTCTAAAGTAATTGTACAGAGAAGGGTGTACCTCAGTAATCTGTGATACCTAATTGAATGACAATACAATGAGGGATGAGAGGTTCCCAAGTGAGGCTGGGATCTTTCCTGTGAGATTGTTCTTAAACTGAGACCCAGAGCTCTCAATTTTTGGAGGGAGACAAGTTCTTCTAGGATTTTGCCTTCAAGCTTGTTGTTGACTACATTAAGTTCCCTAAGCTCTGAGTAATATGTGAGATTGGTAGGGACTTTTCCTTGATAGATTGTTATTAAACAGAACTACGTAAAGCAAATAAGGAGAGGCGAATTAAAGTTGAGTTTAGAGTGAGGCGATTTATTATATTCTCTTAATTATTTGAATTCATACATTTTTTAAAGGTAATTAGTGAATAATCAATAGTTTGATCATTTTTTTGGCCTAGTCTGCCCTCTTATTCTTATGAATAATACTCGGGTTTATGAGATGTCATGTGTAGTAGTCCTGAAGTAACTCACCCAAGAAATTAAAATAATCATATATTGCTTATCTCTCCTTTCTCAGCAAATGTCAGTGCCTAATTGATTCCTAAATTTTTTAATTTTTATAAAAAAATCAGTTTTATCTGCCCCTCTCCCCTCCTCCTCCATCTTTATTTCAGAAATATAAAATCAAAATATTATAATTTAACCCCTCCCGTTTTCTGTTTCTATATGTTTATTTCTCTTTCATTGTTTGATAATGATGAGGTTTTTATATTTGAAACATCACTCCCTCTTCTTCGTGACTTTCTCCAGGGATCTCTTTGGGACCTAATTGCAGAAAGACTAGAGCTTGGTGGTGGTGTTTCAATCTGGAATGTGAAGTCCATCAAAACCCCGTTATATTTGATCAGGAAGCTCAAATTTTGGTTCTTTTTCAGATTCGATTTGTTTGCTTGGCTCGCCTTCGTTGCATGATTTGGGTTTTAATCAAAACCCATTCTTTCTTTTCTTTGACTTGGGGTTTCAGATTGCAGAGTTTGGTTTTAATTCCTTAAATCTGTTTATTCTCGATGACTGTGTTGATTCCGATCCATATGTTGCTACTTTATAGGTTGTTTAAGTTGTCCTTTGAGGCCTATTTTGCACTCTAATCACTTTATTGAGGAATAAAATTCAAACCATGCCTCATATCCTCTTTTCAAAAATCGGGTTTGGTTTTATGGAGTTTTCTGTTTTTCTGTATCTCAAATTAAAATCAATTAAAATATTTTCTGTATCATGAATCCATTTGGGGACTTTAAAGCGTTTCAGGGATCAAAACCTGAAAACAATATTGTTTCAAAACAGAGAACAATTTTTGTAACAGGAAGAGGAACGGAAAGCACAGGAAATAAATTGTTTTAATAAGAAAATCAAGAAAGGAAAGAGGAAGAAGAAGCAGCACAAGGGCATGAAGAAGAAGATAGAAGGTAGAACAAAAACTCGGCTGTCGGCATTGTCTTCTTCAAACACCGTATGTAGTGGGAGGTGGAGTTGAAGGTAGAGAGGGTGGGATAAAATTTAATATTTTTTAAAAAAAAATTAAAATTTTAGGGCCAAATTAGATAATAGCAGCGTCAAACATTTTTAAGTCTTAAGTTAGAGACTCTTAAAACTAGGGTTATTCCTAGTTAATCAGTATGTGAGACTAATTAAAAAGATAGATCAAACTATGAATTATTTCTATCAATTACCTTTTTTTTTTTAAGTATATATATATATATAGATATATATAGATATAGGAGAGTGTAAAAATACATAAAAATATATGAGGAAATTTTTGAGAATTTTATTTTAAATTGAAAACCTTCTCTATGCTTGCATATAAAACCTACAGGAAAGGCTTATGTTTCAGGTGAGCTTGATCTGAGAAAAATTAAGGATGCTTCGATGTCTTTTTCTGATGAGAATTAACGGTATTTATAGAGATATTCATATTTATGAGATTATCTTTTATCTTCTTTATAAATGCGTGTTATGGTTCTCCCGATATTCATTTGCTTGTGCGCCATGCTGTTGATAACTTTTCCTATTGCTTTTTTTATTTAAGGTCTTGTCGTATTGACATTTTAAGCACACTACATCGGTTCGCTTTATCACGCATGCAACCTTCTTACATGGTGTATGATGGAGATTTGAGCATCTTCATATATTATTTCTCTAGCTGTCTTTGAAGAACAGTTTACAATTATAGTGGTTGGAATTTATTGTCGAATGGCTTTTTACTTAGTTAATCATTCATTGAAACACATTTACATTTATAGTGGCGAGACGTGTCGTGATGCTTGGGCCCGATTGGGATTACATCTTTCCAAAGGGATATCGGCCTTAGCTGTCGGCTCTTTAATAACTGCATGAATTTTATTCTTGACTTTTGTCATTTAATTTATTGTCAACGGGTTGATCCGGCTCATTGATCTTATCATTATCCGTTCTCTGTCCACGGCATAAATGCTAAGTATCGTGCGTTGTTTGTTGCGTAGTGGTTGAGCAATTCTTTTCTTAATCGTCGATCAGGCCGAAATGACTTGCCTTTTATACTGATATTCTAATATTTTGTCGAATTGCATTTATAATATCCACTTTTTGGGCTTGATATCATTTAATACGGAATCTAGGTCTTGTTTGCTATTATTGTTATGAGATGATAAAAGGCTTTGACACACCCAGTAACAGCTATATTGCAATTTAATGGTGAAAAATTTTATATAAAAACTTTGATATTTTTGTCATTTAAGTAATTGGGTTAAGAATTGTCATTAATTATTTCTTCCTGATTTGGACTTGACAGATTCGGTCATGAATCGAAATCCATGGCATCTTGAATGAGCGGTCGCCCTTTGTGATTATTATCGTGGGTAGATAGGCTACCGGTGGAAATTAGATATCTGTCAATTGGGATTATTATAAATGGGTCGGAGAAAGTGAATCTTTCAATGTCGAACTGAGATGAATGAAGATGTATTTATTTTTACATTTTCCTCTGGAAAAAGAGGATATCGTCGGAACTTTCTCCTTTTGAGAGGAGTTTGTCGCTGAGGTATTATCTGCTTGAGAGATTTTTGTCTTTTCTGAAATTTTATTGTCGGGCTTTTTATCCTTTGGGATAGGCATCTCACAATTTTGAGATATTTTGCTTTTAAGCGGATATATCTCCTGTCATATCGGCGATTCTTTATTGCACGGCTTTTCTCGAGATGGGATGGCATATCAAACCACTTTGTGTTTTAGTCTCGAGAAGAAGGTGAAATATCGTCGACCTCACGCATTATTCTTTCAAATCTTTCAAAATGTTTGAGGATATTTTGGGAAATATATGATTTAGATCTTATATCATTGATGTCTTTTTGTAAATTTCTGTTTTCTTGAATTGAAATAAGGCCAATTTGTAATTTTCAGAAATCATATTGAATTTCAGCCGGCCCGTATCGGTGGCAATTTCTCGTGTTCTTATGTTGTGGCGTCACCTTTCGAAAAGTCACCTTGAAAATTGTCGTACCTTTTATATGAAACGATTTTAAAATTATAATAAGCCCAGAAAGAGTTTAAATTAGATAACAACCAGAGCATCTTTCGGCACTAACGTGTTATTTTTATAAATCCTGCAAGCAGTCTTCATGAGTTTCTTATAAGGGTTGAATAATAAGATCTTTCAAATTATTGATTATTGTACCAGTAATTCTTTTTCATTGATATCATAATTAATTTGATTATTATTAAGGTTCGGCTTGTATATCGACATATTTCTCCTAGACTTATTTTTTAAAATAGGCTACTTGATGTTTTATCTGAAGCATCTGTTTGTAATATTAAATTGTCATTTTCATTAGGCAATCTTAATTTAGGCAAATTTGAACATATATTTTTTAATCTTTTCACTATCATGGTATGCTTTTCATTCCATCATGTTTGGTTTTTCTTAGTTAACAATTTTTGTAATTCCTGTCTTTCGTTAGCTAAATCTTTTATGAAATCAGAGGAGTAGTTTAAACATCCTAAGAACTTTTGTATCATTTCCTTGGTTCTTATTCCTTCGGGGAAATACTTTTATTTTTTAAGGTATATGTGACATAATTTTTATTTATTTTAGAATCTATAATCTTCCTAGAAAATCTATTTCTTTTTCTTGTTCAACTTTCTTTTCTGAAAAATTATACCATAACTGAGTGTTATAAAAATATCTAAAGTGTTTTAAACGATCGTTTCATTGTCGAGCAGTTAACATGTCATCCAGTATAAACTATTATGAAGGATGAATAATCGAGAGAATATTTATCCATTTTTTCTTTGGAAAATGCGAGGAGCATTTTTCAATCCAAAGGCATTATCCATTCATAATGACCTCTGGGTGTGTAAGAGTGTAATAGGTATATATCGTATCCATTTTATTTGCAAAATCTGATTCTGATCAAATTCACGTAATTTTTCCCGCCCCTTGGGAATTTATTAATATTTCCTTATTTGGGATATTGTCATCAAATTTTGTATTCTTATTTACTTCTTTGCTAATTTATTACATTCTTTTCCCCTTTTTTATTTCGCTATGTTTTCCTTATAAATTAGGAAGGCTACTATGTGAACACTAACATATGGATCAATTGTATTAATTCATTAATCGTATTAAGTCTTATATCTTCTTGGGAATATATCATTAGTGCAGCCAATGACATCGGGATCTATCATTCCTAATTCTGGGTATATTTTTGTCTTTATGATATTTCAAAGGGTTATTCTTAAAATTTTCTTTCAATTTTACATGCTTGTATCTTGAATTTGTTATTTTATAGGTTATAGATGTATTTATTTTTACATTCTCAATTTTCGGCTTTTATCATAATTTATCTTAAAGGTTTTAGTAATTACGAGTGCTGTATCAGGTGATCGCAAGGTGTTTTTAGTATAATATTATAAATTGTTTGTTGATATATTGAGAATTGTTGTAAAAAGTCATTTCTAATATAATGCGATTACATGTTATTGTATTGATGAAACTACTATCTTTATGATTTTATTTTGAATCATCATTTCTACATTTTCTTTTTGTTTTGTAATTTTTTCTTTTTCTCCGGTCACACCTTTTATGGAGATTTCACAAAAACAGTTATAAATCTAACACAAAATCATATTGAAAATCATATTGAAGAATTCTATGATTGCGAAGAATTTGACAGAACGATCAGATTGTTAACCAATATAAAAGTATTTTTAGAAAATTTAGGATAAAATCATTTAAGACGAATAGTAAAAAGTAAATAGTGATAATAAATGCAAATAGTAAATGAATAGTAAAAATAAATAATAAAAAACAAAGTCAAAATATTCTTGTAAAAAAGAATCATAGAACGTGTGAATTTAAGTTAGATAAGTTCATTGATAGAGAAATCCACCTAACAAAGCCAAACAATAAAATCCTAAGTTAATTGATTAAGAAAAATAAGAATTGAATCATGAAGATAATAAGTGTAAATGATGATTATGATCCTAATGACATAGTAATAATAGAAGCCTTAACTTATTACAAACTGGAATTCTTAACATATAATTGGATATTAAAAACACTGTATATCTCTAAACCTCAAAATATCCTGGAAGAGATCAATAGTGATAATCTGATTAAATCTCCCTCAGGAAATGAAAGAAGAAATATTAATAAAAGCTAAAATCGAAAATTTAAGAACAAAAATATACTTAATGATAATCACTTTAGATTTAAATCTAGTGGATGACAATGATGAGATTCAAGAAGCCTATAATCAAGAAGAAGATCTAAGTGAAATATTTTATAGTAATTTAAATAAAATTGGAAATCCAAGTATAGAAATAATGAGGTGAAATGACAATAAATCGTTTGTACAACAATCAATAGATAAATATTTAGAAAAAGACGGGGGTTGTAAAGAGAATTTACCGCGGTAAATGGAACGAATAAACACAATATACAAAATGGTTATGGAATGGCAGAAACTGGTTACCTCTTTCTATAAGTGATCGAGAAATATATGTAGAACTTACAAATATAATAATACGACATAGTAAGTAATTACAATGAATATTTACCCTTTAAAAAAGTAAATCTAGTCGAAACAACAAGGAAAGTAGTAGAAAAGATAAAAAAAACTGTAGAAATGGAGAAACATCCAAAAATAATTAAAGATCTAATGAAAAGAGAAATAAAAAACTTAAATCCAAAAGAAAAATTACAAATTAAAGAATATGGATTATATAATGATTGGAAAAATTTTGTGAAAAATAGGATTAAAAAACCAAGACAAAATGGAAACTAAAAAAGTAGAAATATTAATGGAAGAAATATTAAGAGCTATAAAAAGAATGGAAAACAGATTAGAAAAGATCGAAGACAAAATAAATAAAATAGAAAATAGGATAATAAACATAGAAAGACAACAAAATACTCTTATCGGCATAGGAAAAGATTCAAAATATATAAAAGGAACAAGTGGAAAAATGGTCGAACAAATAATATTTAGAAAATATCTTGAAAGAACAATAAAAAGAGAAAACATTGAAAAAGGAAGTCTAGATGAAAAGTTATTAGAACAATACTTAGATTTAGAAAAGAAAAGAAAAATACGAGAAGGAAAACAAAAAATAGAAGAAGAAACTGAAAAAGAATGAGCCAAATAAGTGATAGTGAAATCGAAGACATAATGATAGAAATACAAAGAATGAATTTAAATGAAACAAAGGAGGTAAATCCTATAGGACATGTAGGAGGACCAAGAAAAATAAAAGAAGAACATCCAAAAACATTTGAAACCCATTATAGAATACCTAAATATGAACCTAGAGAATCAAATATCGAACAATTAGGAAATACAGGAGTATACCTAGATATAGATTGTCAGAAAGATATTAAAACAATATTAAACAAATGGTCTCAAGCAATGACATTATATTTTATGACACAAGGAACAAGTTGGGATAATAATCTAGCTTCGAATAATGATGAACATTAACGAGGATGTGTTAGAAATGGTGGGAAGGATTATCATTTTAGTTTTAATGTGATTACAAATTACACTACTATAGCTTTTGAAGTAGTATATTAGGCGTAGATACCTTTGTTAGATATATAGTAAATGATTTTTAGGAAGAATGGATAATGAGACGAGTGTAGAACAAGAAAAGACATAAGAGAAGCTAGGAATAAGTTATCACAATTACAAATTTGTAAGATGAAATACATATATGAATATAAATGTGAATTTAGAAAATGGTATTATGATGCCTTTGATAGTAATATGAATATGACAATATTAGCAAATACATATTATGAGAAATTACCAGGAAAATGGAGTTCTTATTTCCAGAAGAATGTGAAAAAATAAAAATAAGAAAATCTTGATACTTTAGGGCTCGAATATAATTTTTAAAGAAAGTGTGATTTATGCACCCAAAGATATGTTGTAAATGGTGCAAAATATGGAGAAAAAATATTATGTGATAAGATAGATAACATCCCAGGAAAATGGGGGTGTAAGGAGTTTAGAAAAAGAAAACTTAGAAAACAATTAGGACTGACGAAAGAACTTTTACAAAATATAAAAAATTTAGAAAGAATGGAAAAAACCATTTAAGAAATATTACAAAAGAAAAATTTAATTACAAAAGACAAAATATTCTGGGAACAACATCGAAAAGACAAAGTAGATCTGAATGTTGGAAATGTGGAGAATTAGGACATTAAGGTAATGAATGTCCAAAGAAAAGACATTTATATTATGGGGAGAAAATAAGGATGGTGAAAGTAAGTTTTGATAATTGAAATGAGTAGTGTTTATAGTGAAAGAGAAATGATAATAGTTAAGTCGAAAATGTCTGAGAATGAGTAAAAGAAATAATTGTGGAAGAAGATGACATTAAGATTTAGGAAGTAATTAGTCTTTAAGGAAGATCGAAGGATATAGAATGAAAAGCACTTTTGATAATGAAAATTCTGAAAATCGAAATTTAAACTTTTACAGTCTAAAAGCCCGGAGAAAGGTTTATTAAGCTACTTAAATAAAAGATATATGCATAGGAAATACACAATCCATGAATACCAAAAAATAGAAAGGAGTATAACCATCAACAAAGCTAAAGGAAATATTAAGCTTAATTTACTGACAAAAGAAACTATAAATGAAACCTTAAGTAAGATAAAAAATGACAAAATAAGAGACAAAATAAAGTATGTATACTTAGCAGGAGTACAAATAATAATAAAATCATTAATTCCTGAAAATTTAAATACCCGATAGTACTAAGCCTACATGATAAGAATGATCTGAACACATGAAAGCCACTTAGGTAGTATCCCGGGGCAATTTAGCCTGTATACAAAATTAATGTTTACATGTTACCCCAAAAATATAACATTAATTTAGGAGACAAGAACTTGATACTTGACTCAGTTTATATTTCAAATTTTAAGAGATGATTTTATATGAAAGAAGGAAATAATGTGATGTGATGTAATTATAGTGCTTTATATACCTATCAAACTCAAATTATGGAAGAATTTACCAAGACAAACCCTTTATAGAAATTAGTGATGAATGTAGAGAAATTTAGAAATATTAGAACCCTGAGTTAGATATAATAGAAATACACTTGCAAATTACATTTAAGTCTTGAAAGATGATATTCTAGAAGAAAATAGTATACAAGGAATTGATTTACGCAGATTCGGGGAAATTCCTTGATAGGATATAATAGTAGAAATAATAAGCGAAGAAGTTTCGAGAAGAATAAGAAGAAAGTACATTCACCTTTCCTAATAAGAAATTATTACAATGGAAAGAAGTTGAAGAAACAAAAATTCTAATAGATACAGGAGCCAGCTGTAATCATATCCAAGCTGATAAATGTGAAATGATAGGAACTATAACAAGTCCATATGTCTACAAAAATTATGATGGTCAAACATTAGAATGCAATTTAAAGGTAGAAATACCTATAAGATTACAAGGAATAACCTTTTTAGTAGACTGCTATAAAGATAACAGAATGCAAGGAAATTGACATTATGATATTCTCTTAGGAAATAGTTTCCTAGATAGATTAGATAATTATAAAATCACAAAAGAAGGAATAGAAATACACAATGAAGACATATGTATTTTTCTAGAAAGACAAAAATGAAAGTGTAAGACCCGAGAAATTCCAATTTCTGGAATAAGGGCAAAATCGTAATTTTGATTACAAAATTGTAATTACAGTTAAAAATCCGTAATTAATTTTCTAGATCTCAGATGATGAAACGGATCATATCGTTGGAATCGTCTCGTGAAATCTAGTTAGCACGTAAAATTTCGTAATTTTCTGAGACAGTCAGAGTCGGCACGTTTTTCGAGGCATCGCGTTTCGGGTGCCGTAAAACGGTTTTCGACGTGACGAAAGCCACATATAACATGTACTCATGTACCATAAGTGGTATGAGTAGAGAAATGATGAAAATGGATGGCCGAGATAGTGCCGAATATCCATCTGAGAAATGAGGGACATAACGGTCATTTTTAGAGAAGTTTAAGTTACTACAAGACAAAATAGTGAACATGGTTGTCTTCTCCACTTAAACTAAAGAGCAAAACGTGATTTGGGAAAGGAGAAGCTGCTGCAAACGAAAAATGGTGATTCTAGAAGTCTCAAACCTCTCTAGAAATGCGATCGGACTAGTTGGATTTCGACGGAGGCAGAAGGAAGCCGTTCTCTCGGAGCAGGCTACGCGTGGACCCAGTTTGCGAGTTTTTGACAACTCCAAGAGGTAGGATTTCCCTACTTGCGTTTTATTCCCATTTTTAAGGGTTTTCGATGTTTCGGGTGGTTTGAGGCCGTGAGGGGACGTTTGATCGGTCCCGAGCAGCTGGGACGGTGTTAAATTCTTGGGGATTTTTCCCACCATCCGTGACTGCCCAGAATTTGTGGGCTGTTTGTGTTGGAATTTTGTATTAAAATGTTGCTTTAAATCATGTATTTGTATGGAAAATGCCGGGAATGGGCTGTGGATCGGTCCCAAAACATGGGACCGAATTGTGGGAATTTTTGGAGATTTTTGGGCTGTCCGTGACAGTCCAGAACTGTTATGGGCTGATGTATGGAATTTATGCATTAAATTTCTATTTTGGTGTTTATAAGAGGAAATGGGTAAGAAATTCGGTTCCAAAAAGTGAAACCGAGATTGGACAAGTGGGCTGCCCGTGGACAGCCCACTGCTGGGTTTCGGGACTGTTAAAATCAGTCCCGGGTCGTGTAAATTAGGTAAAAATCGTCCATGTGTTTTGGTATGAACTTGTATGAAATGAATGGCTTGAGTTGGTGTGGTGTAGAAATCAATAGGTTAATGCTTAATGAGGATTAACATGAAGTCACAATTATATGGAATATAATTGTGTGTATAGGATATTGGGAATAAAAATTGTAGTTGCTCAATTATATGGAATATAATTGTGAGCATAAACCATGGAGATGAAATTATGATTTGCTCAATGGAGCTAAGTTGGGTGATGATTGATGTGTTGGAATTACATGCGTGTAATTGTAGTTGATTAAAAATATGCATATTGACATATTATGTAAATGAATTTGAAAATGGCATAATGCATTTTCATATGCACTGGGTAACCTAGAGTTAGGTGTGAGTGCATGACAAGGTATTTTTGTAAAAACGGATATGGTTGCGAAAAGAATTTCACAGGATGATATTCCGGAGATTTGGGTTGGGAGATGGGCCAACGAGATCACGCGGATGAGGACCATGGTTGTTTGGAAAGCTTACCAACCAATTCACCTCGGAGGGTAGTCCCATATTTGTACAGAATATTTCGGTAGTATATTTTCAAGAACAAAAGTTTTGTTTTGAAAATGATTATTTTCTCATACATGGCTTAGGCAAGTGTGAGTGAGTCGGTGAGGACTCGTGACATGGGGTGGTAATCATGTAGACATTCAAGTAGGATCATGTATTTACTTGAGTGTGTGTTTACATTGGAGCATTGCACTGCACTTAGGTGGTGAGTAGCCCACTTAGGGCGATTCTCCTACTGAGCTTTAGCTCACCCCGTCGTGGGACCCCCTTATTTCAAGTACAGGGAGCGCTCGAGAAGACGATTGATTTTGAAGAAGCCGGTTTGTGGCTTGATGGTTTTTGGGACATAACATGTATTAGAATTGTAGATTTTAATATATGTTTCGAAAAAAAAAAAAAGTGTTATCAACTATTGAATTATTGGGAGATAATTGAAGAATAGTTATGATAATTGATTTTATGAGTATTGGTTTATGAGCCCAAGAGGCATTTTTACTCATGTTGGGATTATATTGCAATTATTGGACATAGGACAGGTATATGCGGTCACGAGTCTTTGGGTAGAGCTCCGTACAAGGGCTACTGCTTTGATTTTCCTAAAGTGGCGTGGGTAACCGACCTACCACTTGTATTCCTGCGAGTTATTGGGTGAGTCAACGAACCCCGAGGTTTTGGAGCTACAAAAGAAATTACATTCCCACACTATGGTATTTATAATAGTTAAGATTCTAGAAACTAAGTTATACATGTGGATTGATGAATCTGAGGTCGGAAATAACAATATTAAAAGCTTTTTGTTAAAGAGAATGCAGGAAAATACTAAAATCTCCATAAAAGGTGTGACTAGAGAAAAAGAAAAAATTACAAAACAAAAAGAAAATGTAGAAATAATAATTCAAAATAAAATCGTAAAGATAGGAAAAGTCTATCAATACAATAATATAGAATGTGACATTATATTAGGAAATGACTTTTTACAACAATTCTCAATATATCAACAAACAATTTATACTATTATACTAAAAACACCACTTGTGATCCTTGGATAAGAAGAGTACCTAGAATACTAAAACCTTTTAAGATAAATTATGATAAAAGCGAGAAAATGGAGAGCGAAAAAAATAAATACATCTATAACCTATAAAATAGCAGGTCAAGATATGTAAAAAATTGAAAAGAAAATTTTAGTAATAACTTTGAAATATTGGGAAAAGACAAAAATATCTTGTAGAATTAGAAATGATAGATCACGATAAGGTCATTAGGAGTTAGACCAATGATATATTCCCGAAGATATAGAAGACTTTAGAATCTGATTAATGAATTAACTCTGATTGAATCGATAAGGAAAGTAAAAGTCCACATAGTAGCCTTGACTTTATGGTTAGAAAACATAGCGAAATAAAAAGGGGAAAAGCAAGAATGGTAATAAATTACAAAGAAGTAAATAAGAATACAAAATTTGATGGATACTATATCCCAAATAAGGAAATATTAATAAATTTGGCAAGGGGAAAAAATTATTACAGTAAATTTGATTGTAAATCAGGATTTTGGCAAATAAAAATGGATAATGATAGTATACCTATTACAACCTTTAGTACACCTAGAGGTCATTATGAATGGATAGTAATGCCTTTTGGATTGAAAAATGCTCCTCATATTTTCCAAAGAAAAATGGATAAAATATTATCTGATTATTCATCCTTCATAATAGTTTATATTGATGACATGTTAATACATTCGACCGTAGAAAAGGTCATGAAAAACACTTAGATATTTTTATAACACTCTGTAAAGACCATGGTATAATTCTTTCAAAAAAGAAAGTTGAAATTAAGAAAAAAGAAATAGAATTTCTAAGGAATGATTATAGATTCCAAAGGAATAAAATTACAGTCACATATAGCTGAAAAAATAAAAGATTTCCCTGATAAATTAAGAACTAAGGAAATGATAAAACTGTTAGGATGTTTAAACTACTCCTCCCGATTTCATAAAAGGTTGTAAAGAAAAGCCAGGGAATTACAAAAATTGTTAACTAAGAAAAACCAAACATGATGGAATGAAAAGCATACCATGATAGTGAAAAGATTAAAAAATATATGTTCAAATTTGTAAGACCCGAGAAATTCCAATTTCTGGAATAAGGGCAAAATCGTAAATTCAATTATAAAATTGTAATCTCGGTTAAAAATCCGGAATTAATTCTCTAGATCTCGGATAATGAAACCGGATATGCCGGGTTGGAATCGTCTCATGAAATCTAGTTATGTACGTAAATTTCGCAATTTCTTTGAGACGGTCGGTCGACATACGTTTTCGAGCATCCGCGGGTTCGTCTTAGTAAATCGATTCCGATACTACGAAAGTCACATATAGCATGTACTCGTGTACCATAAGTGGTATGAGTAGAAATGATGAAAATGGATGGCAGAAAGCGTCTTGAGAATGTCAAAGCGGTGAAAGAAGAAAATTAATCAATTAAATGGGGATTAGTGAACTAGAAGACAAAAAAACTCTGTTGCTCTTCTTTGGTCAAAAGAAAGAAAAATGTGATTGGAAGCGGGAAAAGAACCGTGGCAGAAAATGGAGGATTAGGAGAGCATCGGCTCTCTCCCAGAAATCTGACGTCAAATGTCGCGGAGGCTTCGGGATGAGAAGGAGAACGTTCTACGCGGAGCGAGCTCTGCGTGGACCTGATTTGTGGAGTTTCTTCAAACTCCTTGGTGATTTCTCCACTTGGGTTTACTCCCCATTTTGTAGTACTTTTAGAATGTTTGATTCAGTTGAGGCCAGTAAGGCGGGTTGATCGGTCCCGAACCTTGGGATCGGGTATATAAATTGGAGACAAATGGGCAGCCCGCATTTGCTCCATGACTGATGGTGTAAAATGGTATGTTTTTGGTGTTAATCATGTGTTGATTTGATTTGAGGCTGGAAGTGGCCGTGAAATGCGAGGAGTTCATAATATGAGCAGATGATTTAGTGTTGGAGCATTAAACCTAGGGTTTTCTTGTTCCCTAGAATAGTGACCCGAAAATGTATTTTTTTGGGAAAATATGTGCTTGGATTGTCAGTGAATCGAATTGCTTGTGTTTGAATATTAGCCCAAGTGAGCTAATTTTGGTGTTTGAAATGATAATTACATAACATGATTGTGTGATTTTAATTATGCGAGTATATTCAGGGTTATATATTTGCATGTGATTGAAGGCGTATTGGGTGGCATACATGCGTCATGCCACCTTTGAACATCCTGGAATAAGGAGTTAGTGCGTGAGATGAGTCACAGAAAACGGTTCGAGGAAGGTGATACAAGTCATTAATCATCGGAGGGTAGTCAAGCTAAATAATATATCAACCGTCGGAGCGGCCAGTTGATATATTCATCGGAGGGTAGTCCTGAGCTAAATAATATATCAACCGTCGGAGCGGCCCGAGTTGATATATATTCATGGAGGGTAGTCTGAGCAAATAATATATCCCGATCGTCGAATGGCCTGATTGATATATATTCATCGAGAAGGTTGCCCACTAGTAAATTAATAATTCTCATACGAGGGGCTTAGGCGAGTGTGAGAGAGTCGATGAGCTCGGGATGCGGGTTGGTCATGTAGACATTGTTAGGATCATCATTTGCTTGAATGTGTGTTTAAATTGGAACATTGCTTGCACTTAGGTGGTGAGTAGCCAGCAAGGCGATTCTCCCTCTTGAGCTTTAGCACCAGTCGTGGGATCCCCCTTTTACAAGTACAGGGAGTGTGCGAGGAGACGGCTCGTCCTAGAGATTATTGTGAAGAAAGCCGGGATGTGGCTTCTCACATGGTCAGACATGTATTGGAACTCTTTAATGCTTTTAATATATGTATTATTTAAGAGTAAAATATTGTCCTTGTAACTATTGGATATAGTTGGATTCATAGCTGATATTTTTATGGAGTATCGTTATGGGCCCAAGTGGCCATTGATATATATATTGGAATATATTAATCGCTTGGGACAAGCCATGCAGCATGAATTGGCAGAGCTCTCGTACAAAGCTGAGACTCGCCTCGATTTTTATGAAGTGGCGTCGGGTAACCCGACCTCCACTTGCATTTCGCGGGTTGACGAGTAGTCAACGGACCCCCGGGTTTTGGGGCGTCACAAAATTTGCCTAAATTAAGATTGCCTAATGAAAATGACAATTTAATATTACAAACATATGCTTCAGATAAATATTGGGCAGCTATTTTAAAAACAGACATAGGAGAAATATGTCGATATACAAAAGAACCTTAATAATAATCAAATTAATTATGATATCAATGAAAAAGAATTACTATAATAATAAAAGGAATCAATAAATTTGAAACAGTTCTTATTTCCTAAACCTTTTATAATAGAAACTCGAGTAATACTAAGTTGCGCAGGATTTATAAAATAAATACGTGAAAGGAGATGCTCTTAAGGTTATCTAGATGGCAACCTTCTTAGTTATTATAATTTTAAAATTGTTCATATAAAAGGTAATCGACAATTTTCACAGAATTTTTTTTTGAAAGGTGAATGTTGAATAACATGGAAGAAATATTTAGAAATTGCCACCGATATGTTTAAGGAATGAATATGATTTCGAAATTACAATGATCTTATTTCAATTTAAGAAAAAATTATAAATTTACAAAAGACATCAATGATATAAGATCTAAATCATATATTTCCCAAAATATCCTTGAAAAAATGTTTTCAAAGATCAAGTGAAATAATAGTTGAGGTCGTGATGATGCTCTCAAATTTCTCTGAGACTGGGGTAAAAACATCAAAAGGTAGGCTTGATATGCCATCCCATTCCTAGAAAAGCTGTGCAACAAAGAATCGATACAACATAAGGACAGAGATATATCCTCGCTAAAAGCAAAAATATCTCAAAAGGTACTGTGAGGATGCCTATCCTCCAAAAGGATAAAAGCCCGAATAATAACAAATTTCGCAAAGACAAAATCTCTCAAGGGAGATACCACCCTCAAAGGACAAACTCCTCTCAAAAGGAGAAAGTTCCGATGATATCCTCTTTTTTCCAGAGGAAAAAACAGAAAAAATAAATACATCTTCATTCATCTTGTCTGACATGGAGAGAAAGTATTTGACTTTCTCCGAATTCATTTATAACAATCCCAATGGTGATGGGTATTATCGACTCCACCGAAGCCCATTCACCCAAGGATAATAATCACAAAAAGCATGCACTCTCAGTTTCATTCAAGATGCCATGATTCGGGATTGTTGGACCTAATCTATTTGAGTCCAAATTGTGAAGAAATAATCAATGACACTCTTAGAACCCAATAGATATAGCTCTCAATGTTTCAAAAGATAGTGCATAGAGAGGGGATGAATCTTAGGTTCGAGACCTAGTGAGGACAATTTACTATATTGTAACTAAAGTGTTTATCATTACAAAAATTAATAAAATTAGAAATTATTTATAATGCTAAATTCTAAAAAACATTCATGATATTATGATTGTACATGATTTATATTTATATATTGATATTAGTCAGCTTGAGGTAGAGCATAAACATGAAGATATGAACGTAATCACTGAACTGAATGAGAAGAGTTGAACACATTTAAAATCAAGTGTCGTTACATATATATATATGAGAGAGAAGGTTATATATATATATATATATATATGCCAATGTTTCAAAAGATAACGCATAGGAAGGGGACGGGTGCCAAGTTCAAGTTCGAATAAAGACAATTTACCACATTATAATTTAAGTATTTAGCATTAAAAGAAAAAGAATTTACATATATATTTTTTAAGTACTTCAATATATATATCGTGGGCCACAAAGCCTATAATTCTGAAGTCTTGGCCCATGCCGATGGACAGCCGATCAGCCGGATTCTCCTCTCTACTCAGGTGGCTAATCCATTTATGAGGGATCTTAACGGAGTTTTTGCTGCCACCGATTTTCCTCTTTGTTTCCCAAAGTGAGTGGAAGAGGGACTCAAGTATTCTTTCTCGTATTTCATTTAGGATTGCAGTTTCACGCTTCGTATCACTGGTATGCCGCGGTTAGACTTCTCCATTTCTACCGTGATCAAATTGCCAAATGCTCGTGACTAGGTTTCTCATTTAATTTCTCTGGCTGATGGTAAGTCTTCTCCCATCGAGGACATCCTTCACCTCAAAGTTGTGATATGATATTCGGCACACCCTTGTTTTTGATTTAAGCTTTTCTCTTAGCAAAGAATTCTGCTTCGATTTCAAAGGAGGTGAAATCCTCTCTAATGGCGCGGAATTTTGTCTCGGCTCAGAGTTTGGTCTCTAGTCAAGCCATGTTCCGCTCGAACCCTACCATTCGATGAAGCTCGATTGCGTGCCTTTATTACTATCGCCATGTGAGACGAATTTACCATCTAGTGGTTCGCTTAGTAGTTCGTTCCTTCAACTTTGTCAGGCATAACGTTCTTGATAGAGATTCTCAGTCAATCTTTGATCATTTCGGATTTTCAAATAATTGTTAAATAGCAATAATCTCGTCCGTGGATCTTGTCTCATCGTAGATCGGTTTTTTCTCGAAATGAGGATCGATTGGTGGATGCTGTATTTTTCATCATAGCAAGAATAAGATGAGTGTACCCAGGAGGAATCTCCCGATTTGTCGTGATTCCTTCCGTGTGGCTACCATAATCAAGACGCTCTCTTACTAAATAGGAGTTTAAAGAAATGATTGTGTTGATATTTTGTTCGCTCATTTCCTAGCTGCAATTTAACTCGGGATTTCAGTCTTTGAATTTTCGAGTTTGTCATCATTTACCGGGTCTCTAATGACTCCGCTTGGAAATTTAAGAGACTATTATGTAACTTATGTAAGTAAGGTGTATCTTGATATGTTGTCCTCAAGGTGATCCAAAGCTTCAGCTGACGAGGAGAACCTCAAATATTTTATCTCACATTTACAACAACAAGCTTTTTCAATTTTTCAAATTCTTTAGGTTTTGGCGGGAGAATGTGCACCAACTCATCCAGCTGACAGTGACCTTCGCATTTCCTCACTTCCACCGAAGACAAACTTTTATGGAGGCAAGATGTAGATTCTCCATTCAATGGAACTCCAAAAGTAAAGTCCCCAATTAAAAGGCTGAAAGCAAAAGATCCCAAATCTACAAATAAAAAACAGAAAATAAACAATCACAAGAAAAAAGAAGGTATATCTAGGGGTCAGTACATAAATTTTATGTTTTTTTTGTTAGAGAATTCAGTTGAAAGACATTGATTCAGATAATGTCATACTACTCCTAATTAGGTTGCACTCTAAAAGTTCATTGAAAGTGATGTAGGGAATGAAGGTCATGAGAAGGCTTCAATGGAAGAAGCATCTGATGGGGAGCCTAATGTAAGATGTTTTGCTGCATGATTGCTTATCTAATGTTTCATGAAGTCATCTCCTCCTCAATATTGCCTTTGGTTCCCTCTTATATATTTAAACTACATGTAATTGTTCAATCTTAAATTGTGACGGTGATATCAATTATTCTCTTGATCTGCAAGTCTTCCCAAGCAATCCTAATATGAGGAGGTCTTTCCTGGTTCCTAAACTGTGAATCTTTCTTTTTCCTTTTTTTGCTTTATGAAATGGTAAAAGAACAAACAAAGCTAATAACTACGGATTCATATTCATCAGAAAACATTTAATAGTCATGTTTGGGAAAATACTCAATGGTTTATTAGCCCTTAATTAAACAAAATGAAAAGAAAAAAAATCAGATACCCATGCCTATTGGTATCTGCTTGGTAAGGAAAAAACAATCAGTGATATCCGACGTAGGGGCACTGGTTTGAATCAATTATATCCTAGGTTTGTTTTACTTTTTTGATTTTTTTTTTTTTTTGGAGCTATGAAATGGTTAAATTGAAAATAACTTATGTTATCACTTCTTCTAAATGAAGCTGCACTGACACAATTTAATCGCACTAAGTCCAACCGCCTTGTAGCCGACTATAGATATCTTTCTTCTCTTCCATTTTTTTGGAAGAGAATTTTTTTTCTTATGTTTTGTTTTATTTTATTTTATTTATTTATTTATTTATTTTGTAAAAATGCTTTTGTATGGTAAGAAATACTCAACTTCAATTTGCATAAGTATGGCTGAAGCAGAGGGAAATGCCATAAAGCAGAAACCTGATTTAGTATTTACCATGGTGGACTCTAATTCACTCTTCTTCATGAGCAGCGCTTGTTCGTAAATGTTACACCCAAAGAGATTTCTAAAATCAACTACTTGTACTGTCAAGATATCCATGGACCATGATCCAGTTGTTTTCTCTGTCACTCATGAGTAACATCCTAAACTAAAATCACTCTGATTTGCGCCATTTGATGGCGTCTAATGTTGAACTCTTAAAATCATCTTATCGCTTTTGTCATGTCGACATTTTAATTTAATAGGCCACTTGTGTGATTATCCAAATGGATATGGATACACTTTTCTCCGAGGAAACATAGTAAGTGGCATCAAATTTAGTAAGTATTTAAACCCTTAATGCTCACCTCTCCTTTCGCCTTGCCGCACCTGCCGCATCGTTGCTACCATTCGTCAGTCTTCTAGTTTACTATAAGCAATCACTGCAGGAATTGGAAAGATCCTGAAGTTTCTTTTGTATCAACTATAGTAAACCATCGCTCGTTAGTCTCGTCGTCACCTTTCTATATATTTTTATTTGAAGAATTTCCTTTGTTGAACAGGCATGAAATCATTCAGTCTGGCTATTGTCATTAGAATCCGAGTCTTGTCCGTATAATAAATTTCCATGTGAGAGAAGATTATAAATCTTCCATGAAGAATCATCTGTGCCAAACAACCCAAAGTTCGACAAAGAAAAGGATGTTGTTGTTACTGAGAATGGTCAAGAGCCCTTGTTGAATGAGGCTTCAAAGGAAAATTCACCAAAACAACGTGTTAAAGTGGAACACATATCCACTAAAAAGAAGAAAGCAAACGGTGAAACAAAAGAGAGAGGTAAAAAAAGGGCTAGAATGATCAATCTCGTGTTCGTAAAATGACATGGGTTGAAGTACATAAGTCGCTTAAAACAAGCTTTCCACTTTTCTTTTTCTATGTATTTTTATTTTATTTTTGTAATTGTATTCCATGTGGATATATCAATGAATATAGGTAATGATGATGGCACAAAACTTTTAGAGGAAGAAATATTAGATAAGCATAGTGAACCTCAAGTAAGAAGCTTCAATATGTTGGAAGGTTCTTCATCTAGTCTTTGGTCCATTGATTTAACCTGGTGAAATTTGCAGTCTCTTAGACTATCTCCTCGTGCTCTAACAAAGTCCATCGATCAAAGGTGATATTATTATTTTTATCTTGTCATGGCATACCAATTCTTGAATTATCTTCTCTCTTATGAATCAAGTAGAGACTTCGAAAGGTAGTTTGAGAATGACTGACAAAGCTCTCTCCAAATCATCGTGGAACTCGGCTTGTCTTGCCCTCAGAATGCATTATAATCAATATTGCATTTTTTGTTAGAATGAATTCTAAAAATACGGATTTTCGGGATGAATTCTGAAAATAATGCATTTAGGCCATGTTGTTGCCTTGTTATTTTCGCTTGTTTAAACCTATGTAAATATAGTATGCTCTTAACTCGCATTCTTCGCGAAGTTCATGATCTAATATGACTCTCATATCTCCATTCCTTTTAAGCCAAATTTTCTTTTAGTACATTATTTTAGTGATCAAGGTGAGCATGATCAAAGAAAGGAGTGTTGTTGCTGCCATTGCACCACAAAAGTCAGGTTATGCTATCAGCCTATCCCCATAAAATATGCTATAATGGCTATGCGACTATTCATCAACCATGAAAGCCAGTACTCATCATCGAATTATTTAACTCCTTTTATCAATTGCAAGCCAGTTATTGGGGATCTTCCGGGCCAGGTGGTGTAAGTTTTAAAATTATTAAATCTTCAGGCATCTATTAGAGAAAGCATTCAATAATTTGTGATTCTAATATGCTGACCTTGTACTTAATTTTGTCAAATTATCCGCCCTTATGCAAATTGGTTCTTTTACGGCCGAAAGAAGCCGCTTGAATTAATGGTGTTTAGATTGGTACGTTGTTTTAATAATTCAATCAATTTTAGATGTGTTGAAAAGAGCTTATTTTTCCACGTGAAAAGAGCTTTCTTGCTTTTCCATTGAGAAGGTTGCTTCCTCGAAACTTAAGTGAAGTCGATCCATGTCTCATTTAATCTTACATGCCATATGCTAAGCATTTGAATTGAAACCCCTCAATAATTCCTATCGAGAAACTTGGTTCAACCTTCCAACTCGACTCAGTACACCACCTCCCATTCCCTATATGTATCAGATGTATGTTGATGATAAATAAAGTACATTTAGGGAAGTTAAGTTGTAAATATTTTATTTTTTCGGGGCATTTTGCAGTTCTTGCTGAGTGTGAAGATGAATCTATAGATTCGAGCGATACGGGTGTCAAGCGCGAATGGTAATTAGTGAATACCCCATCCGTAAATCATGAAACGCTCTTTAGATTTAAAAGGTAATGTTCTATGTTTTATGATCTCATGATTCTTTTATTTCCGATGCCAATAAGGCCTAGCTTAGTGGTCAAGGGCTAGCCATGGGCATAGGGAGGGGAGGGGACCAAGTCCAAGTTCTAGTGGGGACAAAATTGTGCACTTATGAAATAGTTCAGCCTATGCTTGGTAGTAAATATTGTCACACTGGGTTTCATATGAAACCAAGAGCTATTGGTGAACTAGTCATGCTTCCAATCTATATGTTCAAGAGCTAGTGGGTGAACTAGTCATGCTTTCAAATTTATAAGTTACTCAAGATTTGCTTAATCTACCTCTTCAGTATAGTTGCTTCTTTGCATATTTCTAAAGATTAGTAGCCTTCATCTAGTTCCTTTAAATTTTGGTTAATTTGCAGGAACCATTTATAAAACAACAATAGTTCCTTCCGTGACATCTCTCGCATTGTAAGTCTATTTTTAATTTTGGATGCTTCTATTCCTAGCCTCAGATTACATTATTGGCACAATAAATATAAAGTGCACAAACCCTCATCTAATTTTGTATTCAATTCAAGCAATTTGGCTGCTGCTATTTAACACATAATTTTCTTCAGTCGGCCAGCAGTCGGGCTAAAAGGTTTGTCCATTGATTTGCTCTTTTATCTTTTAGAGTTCTCACCTTTAATATCTTAAAGAAATAAGGTAACTATTTTGGGGGGTCTTCAGAAGAACTATCCAATTGATGGCCTTGTTCCTAGGAAAGAAGTTTAATGAGATGTGAATTTTAGTTGTTGATTGACTTCTAGTTGAGAAATGAGAGAAGACGAGAGAAATGGAAACTGGTTCGCAGTTGAGTCAAAATCTTTCAAGTTTACGATGGAAGGTGAAGGAAAGCAAATGTTTTATCAGCGTAACGAGCGCAGGTATAGCTCGTGGATCTGCCTGGAAAGTGTAGGATGAACAAGCCGCTGGCGAGTTGAAGAGTGTCAGAGTTTCAAGCCGCTAGGAAGACCCTTTGGAGTGGTGGGAGAACTAAGGCTATTTCCTAGGATCGAGAGGAAGGAAAACAATGCCGGGAGGTTCATTCTTTGTTCTGTTAATGATGCCGAAGGGAAAAAGCATAGGCTGGTCTTTCCGGAAGGTAGGGGTTTTTTAAATGGATGGACTCTATTGGTAGAAAAAATCAGAGGGCTGGGTTTTAAAGCTTTGCAGGAGAATAAACCTTTGAGGAATGTGACAGAAGAACTATCAAAGGGGGAAGAGAAGAAGTGGACAAGTCCAAGCAAAAAGAAAGTTATTCGGGGACAAAGACAAACTCAAAGCAGAAGTCGCAGTAGCTGGACAGCGCGGTGGATGGATGCTATGATTGGCGCCTTTTGGAAAGGCTTTGGGGCCCCTACAGTTATGTTTGATCGGAAAATGGAAGACGAAAACGAATCCTTATCCTGAGGCAAAGGTGATGGAGGTCCGCTTAGGAAGCCCTGAGGATTAATCAACGGGAAGTGAAGATAGCCGACTTAAACAAAGACCTTTTCCTGTTTGAGTTTGATTCGCCGTAGAAGGCAAAGTGGCCCTGATTCGCAATGCTTCAAAGGAGGAGCTTTTATAGTTAATGGTGGAGTCCAGACCAGTGCTTAAGACGCAGCACTTGGTGGCGAGAGCGACAGCGTAGGCTTCCACCCATCTATGGACAACTAAATACTAAGAAAATTAGGGGACGCAGGCGGAGGTTCAGGGCACAAGAACACGTAGATGAAACCGAGGTGAAGTGGCGAGAATGCCGGTAAAGATGGTTGGTAAGTCCAAAGCAAGCGCCGTCAACATTCTAAGGACCAAGATCTTTCAAATGCGACCGTGGGAGGTCTCCCTACGGGTTCCCCTCGTGTTTACCCTCAGAGGCGCAAGGCTGATGCGGAAATCTAAAGGTAGAAGAAGAAGTCGAGGCACGCCACGCGGGCGTTATGGAACTCCTCATGGAAAAATTAATGATGAAGATCGAGTTTGCAGTATGTAAGATAAAACTCCGGGAAAAAGAAGGGGTATGCCGAATGGTCGTTCGCCGCGTGAGCAGTCGAATGGCGCAGGTGGGGCCGATGCAGAAAAATGGGGGAACAAGGCAGCCGGGTCCTGTGCTAAGGGAGAGGGGCTCTCGCAGCAGGTTCGGCCCAGAGGTGGGTCTTACGTACGGGCCTGCTTCCTTCCTGGGCTGAAGAGGAATGAGTCTTATGGGCCAAGGGATATAATTACTGTGAGCCCATCGCCATAACAATGCAGTGGGTTGGGAGTCACGCAGCTCAGCCGGATGAAGCCCGCAAGAGCCTCAGCGGTGTGGGATGCTAAAGAGGGGTCGCCAGTTAGAGGATCCCTGCCGTTGGTAAACTCGCTCGACAAATCGGACTCTGACTTAAAGAAAGGCAAGGCACCTCGGGCTGGATTAAAGTGGGCCTGGGCCCCTGCCTGCGGGGAGAGCCTCCGGCTCAAGAGAAGACTGGAGGATGAAGGTGGGGCCCAGGATCGGTACCTGTAGGCTCTTGTTGTGGCTTGCAACCCAGCTGCTACTGCCCGGCCTCGGGCCTCGCCTCGAAAGCTCGGCTCGGCTCACCGTGAGCTGGGAAGGAGCCGAGCTTGAGCCTTAATTTAGGCTTACAAATCTCTGTGCCCGGCTCGGGCTAGCTCGAAAAAAGCTCGACTCGGGCCGCCGGACTCCATCCGTCGCCGAACGAGGCTTCGCCACGGTCTCCGGGCTCCAAGCAGGATCCGGGTCTTCACCGGCGGCGAGTCCCGACTCAGGCTCGCCGGAGTGAAATGCCCAGTTCATGTGTCACGGATATCGATGTAATGGATCCTCAAGCCTCTAGGATCCAAATGACACATGGATGGAAAATGCGCGGAATCCCGCCTAAGCCGCGGCGAGGCGTCACGACGGCACGGCCTGAGCTCGAGCGAATCCCACGCCGCCGGCCGTGGGACCGTAATTTAGATCTCCAGATATGCCTTGAGGAAATGGTACCCACGATAGCTCAAAGGTGTTGGCGACAGATAAATTCCAAAGTGCGGATAGCGGAAGAAGGCGCCATGAAGGACGCTGGGGAAGGACATGGACGCCGTACTTAATCTAATCGGTATCGACCTACCGATCCCGCGCATAAGAACTGATTACAAATATGAGGGTATTAGGGCCCCGTGGAAACCATGCAGGCTGGTGGCCATGAGCTTAGACAAGGTTTACATCTAGAGTAGCATTGAGGGCATATGCACGGACCCCACTGGATACGATCAATTCAGCCTAATGAACAAGGATCCAATCTCAACTGGGAGAGTATTGGGCCCCTTGATATCAGACCGACTTAACCCAGCACCAGAGCTGCAAAGTGGCAACAGGCAAAGATCGCAAGCCTCCAGGAGGAATGGTGCCTCTGTGATCCAATCACCATCAGCACTGAGGCCGCCACTGCTCTGCTCCATGAAAAATCTGTACCTCCACCATTCTGTACATCATGGCGCATCTGATCCTCAACGTTAAGGCTTTCGCATATCTGAAATCATTTTCTGCCAACATGTCTGAGGGCGGTGGCCAACTTAACTTATGTGTCATAGTATATTACCAATAGTTTCATTACATTAATGAGTTTGTTTCTAGCGTATCTCGCTGATATATTATTTCTTTATTTAGATAATTGATTAAAACCAATCACAAGCTTTTATTCAATGATTTCAGGTATCTATTTCTTCACTCCGCAATTTCTACTTGTTTTAATTCTATTTCATAATTTTTCGCCAAATGCTTCTTAACAAAGGGAATTCCTCAAGGTGAATCCGTAAAGGAACAAATGTCATGAGGGCTTAACAAACTTTATGATCACTCTGTTAAATCAACTAAGGTAAAACAAACTTATAGAAAATTATTTCTTAATTGATGTATTTGTTATCGTGATGATTACAAAAAGTTAAAAGTATATGGACTGAGCTTGAGGATTGATTACAATACAAACTCTGTATAGGCTTAGATCGGGCTTGAGCCTCGAAGGTTGCTTCCTCGAGCTCTGCTCATATAAAACGAGCCTCTAATGGCTTGCCACTTTTTTTTTTTTTAACCGCCAAGCTTCGAGCCTCGATTTTAAGCCTGCTCATAAATTAACAAGCCTAGCCTCGAAATGTTCAAAGCTCTACGGCCTCGCTCGGCTCAGCTCGCTACGCCCCTAGCTCTGAAGCCTCGGTAGATCCATTATGGATTTATGCGAGGGGTCCCTACCGCAAACCAAAGATACCGGCCCGGTCGGGGGCACTGTGATTTGAGAGGTGCCGGGAAAATGGGCTCGAAGCTCGTGGCCGCTGAGTCCTCGCTATGGGTAGTTCGTACACTTGAAATGGAGAGACGAGGGATTTTGACGGCGTATCCAGGGTTCTAGCCGAGGCGATCTCTGTCACGACCAAGATGGTGATCCCAAAGCGCTCGAATCATCGTAGAAGGACCTGTGTTTGTTTTTGTCCCCTAGCTGATGTTTCTTCACCCCACTATTCCCGCTTTTTAAATGGCCTCTTCTTCAGTTCTTTTCGTCGGGGACTTCGCGAGCATGATTCCTCGGGATAGATGGAACCGCGAGGTGGTTTCAGGTGATGGAAGAGAGTGGGGGAAGGGGACAACCAACGTTTTAATGGAAGATGGTAAAGATCCAGGGTCCCTGCATTTGAAAGGAGTTAGCTAGTGACAAAACAGAGGCACTAAGAGTAATAATGGAAGATAGTTTCGCCTGCTCAAATTTAGCTTAATATCTAGGGTAACAAATCTGGCGGGTTTGAAGAGGAGACTCAAGTCAGCAGAAATTGAGGCTAAAGAAAGAAGATAAGAGGAAGGGGTCAAGCCAGAGACAAGATGAGAGAGGGAGCTCGTAGTCGGGAATGTACTATAAACTACTAAAGTGCGGAAAGAACCAGAATAGAAGTGGGAAAGACAGAGGGAATTTTTCACAAATAAATGAAGCCAAACCGTCGCGGAATGTTAGAGGTGCGAACAATCCAAACAAGAGGAATATTATTAGAAACTTTATTAGGTCTCAGAGGGTGGATTTGGTGTGCTTACAAGAAACCAAGATCCAAGGGTTGTCTTCGGTTGTTGCCCGTAGTCTTGGGGCGGGTAGAATGGTTGGTTTATGACGGAGCAGGAACAAACAGGGGTATTCTAAAGAGCTTGAATACAAGAAAATTGGATTTGGTGGAGTCCGAAATCGGCCATTTTTCTGTAACTTGTAAGTTTAAAAATGTGGAGGATGGTTTTCTGTGGGCCTTCACAGGGGTCTATGGTCCAATGAAGAGAACCAAAAGGGAACTGTTTTGGGAAGAATTGGGGGCTCTTAAAGGTTTGTGGGAGGGACCCTGGTGCATTGGTGGTGACTTTAATGTGGTCCTTTCCCCTAACGATAGAAACTTGGTGGGTGGGCTGCATCTCATGAGGCGCTTTAATGAAGTTCTACGAGTCGGGCTTAGAGAGATTCCTCCGCAGGTGGGCCCTTTCACCCGGGAGGTGGCAACAAGAATCGCCGTATGTCCCAAATTTTGATGCATTGTGTGTCACCGGATTGGAAAGTAAGTTTAGCAATGTGATCCAAAGAATCCCCTCCCGAGACTACTCACCATCAGCCCTGTTGTTAGACAGTTGATGGGATTAAATCAGTGGCCACGCCCTTCCGGCTGAGAATATGTACTGAAGGTCGAAGGATTTAAGGATCTTCTTAGAGGTCAGCAAGACCTTTCAATTTAATGGATCTCGCTTCGTCCCCGGCTTCAAATTAAAGGTCTCTTAAAGGTATTTCAGTTTGAACAAAGAGGTTTTTGGCAAGAGTGGAGTTAAAAAAGGAGGCTTTGCTGTGATCTCGGGGACGAGGTGGAAAACAGGAGTCAATCTTACTAAGCAGGAAAGCAGGCTGCAGAGTGACTATAAGGAGGGTCGATTCGAAGAGGTTTCGTGGAGACGTAAATCCAGAGAAATTTGCTGAAAGAAGGAGACAAACACTGGGTTCTTCCATAGAATGGCCACTCAAGATAGAGGCTGAATTCTATCTCAAGCATCGAATCAATGGCGTAAACTCGTCATGAGGACGAGGTTAAGGAAGGCCTGGTTGGGCTTTCCAAAGGTCTCCTTTCACCCCCAACTAGCCACGGTTGCCTTTCCTTATCTCGATGTCAATTTGACGGCGAAGACCATCGCGCTAAGTCAAGAAATGTTCACGAGGAAGAAATACTAGTAAAAGAATTTCTCGGGCTTAATATATAAAGCCCCGTGTCCAGATGGTATTTTTAGCTGGGTCTTTCGGGCCGATTTCGTGGAAAGAGAAGGTTACGGGCTTTTAAGGAATTTTTCCAATGACGCCTCTGTGGAAAAGCTCCAAATACTACTTTCTTGGTTCCGTTCCCAAGTGGAAGAAACAAGCTTGAGGATCTAAAGAATTCCAGACCCCATCACTTAGTCAGCCTTATAAAATTTTATCGCAGTGCACAAATGTAATTAAAAGGGTTATGAGCTCGCTATTTCCTAGCATCGCACGCGCTCACAGAGAAGGGAGGCATTCTCGATGCGGTGCTAATTTGCAACAGTAATGAATTCCATTCTAAGAGTGGAATGAGAAAGGATCCCTTCAGAAGTTAGATATTGAAAAAGCTTACACCACATCAGGGACTCTTGTTACGATGTCGAGAGAATGGGGCTCGGGTCTAATGGATTAGATGGATTAACTGGTGCATTTCCACAGCTTCGTTTTCAGTCTTGATTAATGGTTCTCCTTCTGGGTTCTTTCAGAGTTCCAGAGGCCTGAGACAAGGGGATCCTCTGTCGCCCTATTTGTTTGTTATCGGGATGGAAGCCTTGAGTTGTCTGCTAAAGAGAGCGGTGGATGGCAATTTTATCTCCGTGGTGGCTCGGGGGTAGAGATGGTGGGGATTGTCACATCTCAAATATTATAATGATGATACTATCATTTTCCTGTGATGCCAATGCCGAAGTCGATATTCGAGATGGACCTGAATGTGGTTCTAAGCTTTCAGTTTGAAAATCTAACTTGCACAAGAGCTAGATTATTCCTCCGGTAAGGTGGACAATGCGGAGGAGTTAGCAATAGTCGCGGAGTCGGATCCTCCCACGAAAGTACTTGTCTTTCCTCGTGCTCTACGTGGCTTTTGGGAGTATGGTATTCTATCAAGAAAGATTTAAAAAATAGATTGTCCTCCGAAAGACAATATATCTCAAAGGGTGGAGACTTAATTTCTTATCTGGCACTGTCTAGCCTCCCCATTTACTTCCTCTCTCTATTTAGAAGGCCAAAGATTGTTTGGTCCAGGCTGGAGAAGATTCAGAGAGACTTTCTTTGGGGTGGCGGTAATTTAGAGCGTAAACCTCACCTGGTCAACTGGAATACTGTCTGCCAAGAGAAACGTAGAGGTGGGTTAGGGGTGAGGGGTCTCTCCATGATGAATCAAGCTTTGCTTTGTAAGTGGTGTTGGCGGTTTGCTAATGAGAGGGACTCCCTATGGAGCACCGTGATCGCATCAAATTCTGAGATGGCTGTGGGTCAGGAACACTGTGGGACATCAGGGGAGGCTATGGTACTGGCTTATGGAAAGACATCAGAAAAGAATGGCTCACCTTTTTCCAAAACTCCATTTCCTCCCTAGGAAATGGAAGGAGGTTGGGCTTTTGGAAGGACCCTTGGTGCAATGAAATTGTGTCAGGCAATGAATTCTAATTTTGTTCAACTCGCGCTCATAAAGATGCTAGTGGGTGGTAGATGCTTCGGGATTCCTCAAGGAGTAGGATGGTCCCCAGTCTTTCTGGGACCTTTTAACGTATCGGGAGACTGAAGAGGTGGAAAGGCTCCTTCACTTCCCGGTCAACAAAATTAGGCCGAGAAGATTCGAGACTTTCTTCGGGGGTGGCGGTAATTTGGGAGCTTAAACCCCACCCGGGTCAACCTGGAATACCACCCTGCCAAGAGAAACGTAGAGGTGGGCCAGGTGAGGGTCTCTCCATGATGAATCAAGCTTTTATTGTAAGTGGTGTCAAGTGTTTGCTAATGAGAGGGACCCTATGGAGACCGGTGATCAAGACCAAATTCGAGAGGTCGGGGTTGGAACACTAGGGACATCAGGGGAGGCTATGGTAATCGGCTTATGGAAAGACATCATCGAAGAATGGCTCACCTTTTCTAAAACCCATTCTCCCTAGGAAATGGAAGGAGGTCGGGCTGGAAGGACCCTTGGTGCAAATGTGAAACCAGGCCGGCAATGAATTCCACTCGTTCAATCCTGGCGCCAATAAAGATGCTTAGGTGGTAGATGTTCGGGGATTCCCGCGAGGAGGGGGATGGTCCTCGCCTTCTTAATCTTTAACGATTGGGAGATGGAAGAGGTGAAAAGGTTCCTTCACTTCCTGGTCAACAAAAAAATTAGGCCTTATCAAGAGGATCGACTGTTATTGAAGAAGTCTAGGACTTCTGGTTTTTCAGTTAGTCTTATGTATCGTAAGCTGAGGTACTCTCCTCCTACAGATTTCCCTTGGCGATCCATCTGGAACCCAATCAAGCTTCCCCTAAACTGATTTTCGGCTGGGAAGCCTCGAGGTAAGGTGCTTACTTTGGACCTACTTAAAGAGGAAGTGGACCCCCTAGTAAAACAAGTGTTGTTTATGTAAAGAATGGTGGAAAAGGAATAGGGTGGTTTTGAGCAGGTCCCCTAAACTCATAGGATGAAATCATTTTTGTGTTTTTCCACTGTGAAATTAGGTGGGCTAAGTTGTATAGTGTTGATAACTTAAATTCTTTGGTGGGGTTTTTGTCTTGGATGGGGTATAGGTGAGAGGGGGTAGGTTTTTCTTTGTACCCTTCTCGTGTTCTCTTTGAGAACCTTGTGCTCTTTTTATTCTATATCTTTGGCTTTTTACCCAGTCGAAAAGGTAGCTATTTTGGGATTCTTTATTTTATCCTGAAGTCATTTTCCTCCACCAGGTTTAGTGATTTTTTCATGTTTGAAACTCTCTCTACTAGTTTTTGGCTTAAAGGAAATCTTGGGAAAAGGTATGTAATATTACAGAAAATGGTATGAATGGGTTTATTTTGTTTGTGACTTTGGGTTGTATGTTTCTCCGTCAGTGGAAATTTTGTTATGAATGAAGCTTTATTGTTTGAAACCCTGATCTAATGTTTCTGGTGAAACGATGCTTGAAGGTTAGCATTCCTTTTTTTTTTTTTTTTTTGAGTATGGAGTTAAGGTGATTGTTGGATCATTTGGTATTTTCTTTGTAGAAATGCGTTCGTTTTTCCTCCTTTCCATCTGATAGTTTCGTATCTGGGGATAATAAAGGATTTTCCTTTGGTCGGAAGATGAAATTTCGGCAATGAAGATGCCTACGACCCGGTACTCGTCAAAGTACAGACGAAAATGAGGGAATTGATAAAGCAAACCAATGGAAAACAAAATGAAAAGTAGAGAGCATACGTATGCTCGGAAACTCCTTCGATGGTGATGTTCTTCCATGAAATCATAAAACTCCTACGCACTTCACACCAATATATTCATATATGTAGTTGATGTTGGTTCGTAGGGAGTATCACGAAAGAAGAAGGAGTAAGCCAGCGGGAGCGAAGGCATCAAAGAAAGTGAAAAAGCTCGAGTTGAAGAAAACAAAGGCGAGAAGAAATAAAGGGTTATTCATGTACCACTTTGTTGCTTTTATGATACATCTGATGAATCATTGGTGATCAACAACCTAGTGACTTACTTAATTTTCCTTAGTCGATAAGAAAACTTGACAAATATTAGAGTCGTGATTTATTCTTCTCTGATCTCTGTTTTCTTTTAGGAGGACGTATTCCATAATCGAATGTTGTTTGTGATTCTAATTTGTTTGCCAAAATTCAATAGGCTAGGCTCCCTAAATCTTCATCCCAATCATCCATAGATCGAATCAATTCAAAGAGATTTCTCTTCATCTTGCATTCCTTCCTTCTAGATATAATCTAATTCTTAGCAAGCCTGGTACAAAGTAAATTTATCTTGTAAAGAATCAGTTTTCATATAAGCAAAAACCTGATAAAGGGGTAGAAGGATCCTTGATGAAGAAAGGTTGGGACCAGCGTTTGAAGAGAAGGGGATGGCATTGGGGCCAGATGATGGGCATACTCATAAAGCCTTGCGTGTAAGCCATAGAGCCCAGCTCTCCTGATACCCATTTGGTCATTCCACCCTTTTGTTAGGATCTTTCCCTCTTTTCTCTTGATTTATCCATCCTTGGGATGATGTTTATTGTTTTAATTGTTCGAAATGATATTCTTGATGTATTGTTGGCGTGAGCGCCTGAGTTTGCTTCTTGAGAGAAGAACTTGGTGTAACCCATTATTGTCATTGTTGAAATAATGGAAGTTTAAGTGGCCTATGGGTCCCGTGGTTTTTACCTTTTCATTTAGGGGTTTTCCACGTAAAAATTGTTGTTTCATTGTGGTTGATTTATTGTCATTTGATTGGCTTTGTTGTTGGGTTAATTGTTTGTTGAATCTATATTTGGCACACAAAGAGGGAAAGATCATTTTTAGAATAATTGTATTTAATAGTCTTTCCCAACACCATATCCAAATTCCTCTTAAATATCGGCGTAATTTTTTGACATTTTCGTTCATGAACACATGTAAGATGCTCGTATCATAAAAAATTGTGTTCCTTCTTCTATTCTCATTATTTCTATGTTTTTCTTCTTATTTAAAGTTAGTTTACTTTGTTTAGTGTTATATATTTTTGGTGTTAAAGTCATATGGTGTTGTTCATTAAACTAATAATTATTAAATCTTATGGAACCATGCCTTAGACCGTGATTAGCATTCATATTTCGATTACTTTTCATAAATCATGTAAGACCCATGAATACTTGGTTATTAATTACAAATTTATTGCCTTGCTAACTGTTAGGTATCATGCCCGATGCCTCGAACAATATTACATTATATGAACCTTGAAAGAAGAGTTACTAGGCCACACACATTGCCTCATATTACAAAATATATAATATCATAGGGAAATAACTTGTAGGTTAGAAAAGCTACGCTGCCTTCAACTTAATGAGAGTGTACCCTTAAATTGCTTGAGGTAAGATTCTTTGCTTCTATTGGATTGCTCATATGATTCTCAAGTGACATTTCCTCGAATTATAGAGTGAGCAGGAGGCATTTCTAACAACTCGACTCTACTTCTAACATCTCGAGGCTTTGCTCATTGAAGGGCCAGTGCATGGAGCTTCATTGTATGCACCATGAGTCTTGACGATCACCATTTTCCTAACAAGCTTCTTTTCATCTTGGTGACATCTCGAGTCTATATTTTCCCCTTGGTAACCATCTATCATAAACCCGTGATGGAAAATATATTTTACTTGAGTGTTACATGTTGCGATTCACGTTTCTTTCTTCTTCCCACCATCTCCATTAACAGCGTTTCAAAACTATAAAGCATCGGCCTTGTATGGGAACACCTCGATGTTTTTGTAGAAACGATTACGGAGGCGATGTATCTGATGTTCCTTGTGCGGCGAAGAGAGATACCACTTTCATCTATTGAATAAAGCTTTGAGGCCCGAAATGCGAACTTTTGGTGTGAAGTCCTCATCGAGAAGAAGGATATTATGTGGCTTGATATCAAAATGTAAATTTGCGTATCCTGACCTTGATGTAGGTATTCAATACCACGCCAATCATTTGCAATCTTATACATCTTTTTGACTTAATAAAGTTTTCTTCTTTCTTCTTTAGAAAAATGAACTTCGAGAGAACCATTAGGAATGAAGTCATAAATAAATTGCTGACCCACTTGGCATAAAATCCTACAAGTCTCACCCGCATTAATATGATGAATTCTTCTATTAGTAAAACGACTCATTGATGAAATCTTGTCAATTAGCTTTTGACATGATCTTTCCGCATTTCTGATGCGACCACTTAGGGTTTCCGCATATACGGGCTGAGCGCCGCGACCTAACTTATTTGCAAAGTTATGAGTCATCCTCTTTATGTCTGAATAGGAGTACTTGATGGGTTGGAGATTTTTGTGATTGCATAAAAATTCTTCGATTCCATCATCTAATGATAGATGTCTTCGATGAAACTTGTAAATCAAATATGCAAATAGGCACAACATCCCAAAGAGAGTCCTTCACCATGGTAAGCACAAATCAAATGTCATGAAAAAAGTGAATATGCGGAAAAAAAAAAGGAAACAAAATGGCAAAAAATGGGTGGTTGTGTTGTTAGAGCTACGATTCAATTAGAGGTGGCAATTTAAGTCGGCCAGATTGGAAGGCTAGTGGGTCCCACACGGAATTGGGGCCATTAGGCTATAAATTTATATTCCCATAAGGACAAAATAAATTTGACGAGCCACTTGGATTTAGAGCCGGAGTTGGTAGTTATGTTTGTTTACTGAAAAAACCAGGGCGATTTGAGGTACGACAGTTTATTAGCTTGGCCTAACCCATCCGCTCGAATTGCCACCTTTATGCTCGATAAATACTTTGGAGCCACCACTTATTATTGTCGATTTTCGACATGCTTTTAAAAGTGTCTTGTTTCTGGGGGCGATTTGATTGAGCGAAAAAAAATCAATGCGGTTGCATAGAGGCTGGATCCTTGGATAAGAAGGCGACCCAGGGTTTTATTCATTATTTTGACTTGTTACATACACACCTGAAAAGGAAGAAAAAAAAATCAGTGAGTTGGAATTTGGTAGCCTTACGAATTCCACTCACTGCTAGTACCTCCCATTATCTTGGATTTGGGGCCATCATGTGGCTGAACCCGCGTTGACTCAGTGAGAGGGAGAAGTGCATTTTTTTCTTAGTCTTATGGGACTGAAGCCTATTGCTTTTGGATTTGTCTGTCAGTGGTACTTGATAGTGATGATTGGTGTTCGTTTTGCGGGGGGAAGTTACGTTTCCTTCCACTTGACATCTGATTCCCTTGAGCTCCTCCTGTGTTTAGGACTTTTAAGTTTTTGAGCGGCCCACCTTCCTCACAGTCCCTGCTTTGCCAAATAGATTACATTTTTGGTTTCTTTTCCTTTTTTTTTTTTTTTTTTTTTTTTTGTGTGTTTGTGTTGTAAGAGGTTGTGATGTATGGGGTTGTGTTTTTCGGAGTCCTTCTTTGTGTAGGCCTTTGCACTTTGGACATAGGTAGTGCACTTGTGTTATTGTGAAGGAAAAATTACCAAAGGGTTGGATGGGGTGCTACGTATTCACTATACACGATGTAAGATCATGAAATCATTAAAAATAAATCAAGTCTGTGATTTGTTGTTGAAATTGCATATTAATGTACATTGTTTTACCTTAGAGATGGTGTTTTTTTAAGGTGAGCTGGTAGGTTACGGATAGGCGTCCTTTATAAGTTGTTTTACGGAAATTTTGGGGCATTTTTCATTGTGTTGCACGAAATAATCCATTTGTCATTTTGTTTTTTGGTTAAGTTTGCCATATCACGTGATGAGATTGCATTTTTTGAGATTTTAAGTAATCTTGAGAGGTCCTTATCAAAGGGTAGTATTTACTAAAATGTTCTTATTTAACTAACGATCGATTTGTGGACTTGGGCATATATGTGTAGTATTGATGACCACGAATTCTTTAGTGGACTCTTTGGCTTGAAAGCTGCAGGATGTAGGTAGGGGATGTTATGCGGCTCGGATGATGGCTTCATTGGGATAGTGATATGCTTGACCTCCTCGGAGTTCAAAATACCACATACGGGATCGGGGTCGATTCATACACCTTTTAGGTATAAAATGAAAATATCGCCTCTTCTTTGTCATTCGGTTGGGTGATGGCACATTTGATTAACGGGGAACTCACCTCAGATGCAGTAACAAGCGGTCTAAGCCACTTTTGGTACATTGTAGCGTAAAGCGAAATCTCTTCCTAAACGAAAAGTTGTATACTTGTGGGTGAATTAATTCACTGTTGTTACTGCCAGTTCATTGCCTCTGATAACCACTGGACATGAAGTTATACGAAGCATACATGCATGGATACCAAAACATCGGTCGATCTGACTAAAAAACTATGACTCGGGCGAGCTCTGAGCATACACCAGATAACTTTGGCTCTCACTCCATTAAGAAAATGTACTTGAACATTCGATTGATTTAATACGATTGTTTACTTTCTTATGCGATCGATAGCAATAACAACTTCTTTCTACTTGGATACATCCATATTAATGGGCTGCAAGGACTACAGAGAGCAAAAGGACAAAGTTCACCTGGCTATTCTCAAGGGTTCCTCATTATAATAATTGTGTAAGTATGAAGGTGGAGTACTTAACTACAATAAATGAGGCATAATGTTCGGACTTTTGCGACTTGCACCTATCTTTTCCTTGTTTTTTGTTACTTGTTTAGGTTTCAAAGCGTTATGAGTTAGATATTAGAGAAAAGGAAGAGCATGACTTAGAATTCAAGCTAGGTGAAGAACTTCCGACACTTTAGATGCGTAAACTTTACCACTAAGAATCATACTTGAGTTTCATTCTATTAGTCGAGTCAATGCACATGGGAGAAAGCAAAAGCGAGTGAATGCTAAAGCTTCTAGTCGATTAAGATAGAATATGATAAACTTTTTTAATTATATGATCTTGATTTCGGGTTGTTCTGCTCATAAGATTGTGACATTCATACTTGTCAAAAAAAAAAAAAAAAAGATTGTGACATTCATGCTACTGTGGAAAGAGCCTTGATTCCAGTTAGTTTGTTTCGAGGAGAAAGGCATACAATCTTGCCGGCTTGGGCCCGGGTTGTAAAATCGAAGTATGTGATGGATTACAGGTAAGCATCGCGATGTACCAATTTTAATTACAATGATGTCGAAGACATCGATGAGGAGCATGCCCAGTGGTTATATATTGTTAGTGTTTACTCCATTGCTAATTAAGTCATGGCCAGCATTTTGAGAATGCTGATGACTCGGGTTTCTTTGGAGTAAGATCAGTTAAGAGCAAGGCAAACCCAAAGAAAAGCCAAAATCAATGTTTGGAAATCCCGTTTCAAAACTGCTTTTGTGACCATATTGGGGAAAAGTTGATTTGTTGAGGTTAGGTTTCTCGGCTGCTTCATTAATACAAAAACCTTTAGGCCAGAGCTTGTTCACCATTTTACGGTGATACAAGTTGATAAGTGATGTTGATGTTTTTCCACGATTTTCTCTCTAATTTCAGGTTCCTTTCCCTCTTTGGCATGCTTCTCTTCGACTCACTCATCTTCATATTTCGGTTTTGAAAGTTGGGAGTTCCCCACAGGATTGCAAATGCAAACTTGATTTACCTTGAAAATGAGGAAAAAACAAGAAAAGAACACTAAGAAGACTATCATCTTGTGCAGATATCCATTGGCAGGTTATCAAGCATTACGCATATCATCTGGCTTCCTATAGATTCAAAGCTACCTTACTTTGTATAATATTATTTGTGATTCAATCTCTAGAAACCTGACTCAAGATGTTCCTCGTTGCGGTTCTTGGTTTGCAATTTTGAGCTCACTGCATGCCAAGTTCCATGGAGCATGCAATATGTTTAGGCAGTGCTTCACCTCAAGCACAAACTACTATTTTGTGCCCAAATTTAGCATGCTAAGCATGTAAAAATGGGATTGGGAAGGAAATGTTGTATGGCATGGTTGGTTAATTAAAGCAGAAAAGAGGAGATTTGAGGGAGGTTGTATGCTTGCTTATGTCAGTTACTCTGCATTATTAATATAATTGATATCTTCCATTCTCATGAATTTTCTCTTTTTCATATTAGACGGTCGAGTACTAATAAGCTGGATGATTATGAAGCCATTTTTTTCGGGTTATCTTCTTAGAAGTGTGTTATCCGGATGTTATACTTATACATGAGTATAATCTTGAACTAATGTGATGGGACGAGCAAATATGGTCAGCGTACTTACAAAATCCTTTGGAAATGCAAGTCTTTGGAATTGACTGAAGGCTATACTGAACTGATGAGTTGTTGATGGGTTTTCTAACTAGAAACATGTTTTAAATTATTATTATTATTAGAGGGAAAATATCATTCATTTAGTTTCCTTTTCTTATATTTAGTGAGAATTGTATACATCTCTTGATCAGAGAAACCGCCATACTGCGTGATTTTGAAATGGGTAACTATTGACCCAATCTTCCGTATAAATATATCCTCAAGACAATAATACAAAGACAGGCCATTATTCTTTAATGTGTTTTATGGTATTAAAGCGGGAGGATCACTTCTTCCTCTCAAGCCAGACCAACCTTCAAAACCCTTATTTTCTCTTCTAATGGTCACAACAATTGTTTTTCCTTTCCAATTCTTAGGCCCTGATCCAAAACACTACCCACCAGATCATCCTCTACTTACTGTCAACCTTTCCAATATCACCAAACTCACCAAATAAGTTCTCGAAGAAGTCAAGTATCATACCCGCTTTGAAGAATCCATTTGCCGCTAACCATAAGAGTGGCCTCGCTTCACATTTCCATCACGCTTTAACGAGTTTTTACAGCCCACTTGCCGCTAACCATATTAGCGGCCTTTCCAAAAATCCATTTGCCGTTGCTGGCGTTAGCGGCATCTCCGACGAACCCTTCCATCACAAAGACGATTGCTTCTAAGCTAGCTCGTCTCGCAACCAACTTCATAATTTTTTATTTCATACGCACTATTCTCGCCTAAAACTCCGAAACCCAACAAAATAAAACAAAATAACCAATGTGTGAAAATCAAAAGTGGAAACTTAAGTTTTTTGGTACCAGTTTTCGTAAAACTATTAAAAACATTTATTGAAATATATCAACAATTCAATATTTGTGACTTTTCTCTTGGTTTTTTTTTTTTAAAATAATCTGTTTTGGACAAAAATACTTTTTTTATTTATATATTTACATTTATCTTGATAGGTTATTTTGCAATATAATAAATTGATATTTTTATCAAAATCATACCAAACTTTGATGGAGGGTAAAATTTATGATATTACATAATAAAAATCATCCAAACTATTATTGGAAATTCAAACCAATTTTCTATTTTTAAAAATATAATCTGAATCTTAATTGAAATTTTTTTACAAAAATAATGTGCTTTTTAAAAACAATGTTTATAGCATGTTTCAAACAAAAAAAAGGTCTGTTTTGAGAAGATTTTGTTTATTTAAAATAATTTTTATCTTTATTCCATTAAAAATATCATTCCATAAAAAAAAGGGTCCGGATTGGACGGGTTCCTGGACTCATGCTTTCCTATCCCATTAACTATTTTGTAATTTTAAAAATACTTATAATTTTGTAATTACATTAAATCAATTTATTATTTTATTTCATAGATATTCAAAATCATAATAATTTTTATAACTTATATTTGTTATAAATGTTTTATTATTTTATTTTATATATATTAAAATAAAAATGAATTAAAATTATTTTGGTATATCATTTGGTCAGTTCTTGTGTTTCGCTTCTCAATACCACTAATTTGAGCTCATTTAGACCATTAGAGGATTTTACTCATATTAACTTTACGATCCCTTGCAAATTAGCTGAGGTGTGCTCAAATTAGCCAAACTACCCATGATCATCAAAAATTATTTTTGTATATAATGAGATGACATTAGGGTTTAGATAGACCTTAAAAACCATCGAACATGTAGGGGTGAGATGGTTGGGGTATCTCATACTTAACTAACGGTCTCGAGTTCGACCATGAGAATGCAAATCACAAGTAGTGATAGAATTTTACCGTCTTTGTGGTCCTTCCTACTTCATATGAGATTAGTCTCGTGTGGTATGACTTAAATACGCTTTCAGTATGAGGACAACCTTATGACGACTGCTAATCTAATTTTTAATTATTTTTGTAAATAATTTTAAGCCAGTTGAAAATATTAAAATAATTTTAAAACTTTTGTTGATATCTATTCACTTTTACATTACAACGTTATAATATTATATTCTTATTAAACTCGCTAATAACTTTTTCACCGAACCAATCCTCATTTGCAAATAATTAAAAATTTTAAATTGTATATAATTATACAATGACTCAAGTGAATTATTTTTAATACTTTATTTTCAATATTTCAATAGTATTTTTTATTATTATTCTTTAAAAATTGCATCTTAATTATTAATATTACAAAACAACAATATTTTATCGTTTCATATAAATTATTAACAACCTTAATTATATTGCACTATGGTATCACAAATTCCCAAAAACCAGCCATTGGTTTTTCATAATGTGCGGTGCTAAGTTTCCCAACTCAGCCAACATTCTCGACATGATCTCACTAAGCAAACTTATATGAGACTTTTTTCTTTTTATAAGACACCAATCCCAACTCGTATAATAATATCAACAGATTACAAACTCTTCAAGCGTGCAAAACACTTGCCAAATACAAGACTTTTACAACCACAATTACAAATACAAAGGATTCCCCTTGAATTCTCTAACCTTCATACATTAGAGACAGTGTCCTTTTATAGACTAAGGTATCTCCTCCTAACGAGTGCCTCTTCCCTTTTAAATTTGAATTCAAGTCCTACTTCTTTCAATTTCTGGCTTCCAATTTGAATTATGGTTCAAACTTGAATTCCGCTTTTCCATTTCAAATCTTGGCTCTCATAATTCTTATTCATACTCCCACCTATCAGGAACTCGGTGCATGCCCACAAAGAGCTGTTCCCTTCCTACAAGTCCTCGGTTTCATCTCCCTGTACTTATTCCATGAACTCCGCTTTCATGCCATGCATTGTCATGCATCATTGGCCATCGCTCATTCTGGACTGGCGCACTACCACAAGCCATTAATTATTCGCACCATGCACTACCGCATTACGTGTCTTCACCATACACTAACATGCCCCACCATGCGTTGTCAAGCTTGCTGCACTACGGCATTGCGCCCCATGATCCCCCCATCGATGTGCACAGTTTTGTGTGCCCATGCCAAGAATCGATCTCACAAAGGTGTAATCAGACCGTCCGTAGTGCTCTAGGGCTTCACGCTTTGCCTTCTCGATCCCACATTTGATCCCCGCTTGTGCCTGGCCGACAGATCCTCTCACTGTGTATGACACCCATGAGGCCCTCTCTACGCCGATGCTTCGACTTCTAGGTCTCAAGGTTATGGTAGCGCACTAAATGATTAACCAACAAATTGTGAATAATTTTATACTCCGATGCTATTAAATACAAAAAATGTTTATTTTAATTAATTAATTTTCTCGAATTTACAATATTATTTTAAAAAATAATAAGAGATAATTATATATTAAAAATTAAGAGGATATACAAATTAAATAAAAGATTATTATTTCATAAAAGTCGAATTATTTAACTTTAATGAAATAAAAAATTCATTTGATAAAAAATTATTGCCTAAATGTAAGGTCTAGACTAGGGCTTACGGGTGGCAATTTGTTTTTGTGGATTGCGTCAATAACATGTATTCTATTGCATTTATCAACTCAAAATACGACATAAATAATAAATGGATCAAAAATAAAAAATTTAAACACGACCCAATTAGTAATTGAATAACATGATACAACACACATAACCCGTTTAGTAATTTGATAATTTAAAATAATATACATTTTAATTAATTAATCAATCTTTAAATATTAATAACATATTAAATAAGTTAAATATTAATTAATATACACTAAATCCGATTAATACGAGTCAAATTTGTATTATATAGATTGACACTAATATAACATATTTATTAAATGGGTTATACGAGTCAATTAACCAAAACATAATTATATTAATCTCAAACCCGTAAAAGAAATGTCAAGTTCGTGTCATGATCTCGAGTCATGCCAAATTTTGCTAGGGCTGGACTAACGGCTACCACTACATCAAATCTGAAGAACATAGGGGCTAATCAACAAATAAAGATAAATACAAGGACCCGCGTGGAAATAAAAGGCAATTTTATTACCAGTATCAGCAACAACCGTCCAACAAAACGATGTCGTTTTGTCGTCACTCTACTCCAAACAGCTCTCCAGTCAGTTGGATCCAAAGCCGGAGACGCCTCGTTTCGAAACATTCCCGTTCACAGTCGGTGGCGATTCGTGCCGTCGCCGGGAACTCAATGATGGCCAACTCAAGACGGTAGTCGCCGCTGCTCGTATGACTCACAATCGATATCGCACAACTTCGCCAATTGCTTCGCCTTGTCAAAGTACCGCTTTGATTTTCGATTATTTCGTTGTTATATGTTCTTATGTACGTGTTTGGTTGGTGAGAAACCGCAAGAAATAAGAGAGTTTTGACCCGGATAATTATAGAAATCGCTTATTTATTTGTCACTGGCTCCTCTACATCGGACCGCCATGGCACAACATCCATTTGTCTTAGATATTTTACGCCGCTTGCTTCCTTCGTTAGCCTGAAATCCAAAACGCCATTTCGTAAAATCCATATGTTGATGATCGCCGACTACGACCCTTTGTCTACTTCGCTTTCTCAAAGAATTAAACTTTCCTCATGGTGAAAACCTCGCACATGCTTTGTTTTTCCCCCCCTTTTTTGAACCACTTTTTCGTTTTCATCCGACGGTTTTCTAGCAACAGAAAAGGCGAAAAATCCTTAATTTTTAGATCTAATTGCATTTCATGTTCTTATTGTGAACTGGACCGGGTCGGTAGGCTATAATACCATTCTAACCTGAACCTAAGCTTGATATTGGTTTGATTGAAGTTTGAGATATGTTGGAACTACACATACCTTCTTCTACGGAGATTGTTAAACACTTTAAGACTTTTTGAATCTAAGACCTATTTAAAGAATTGAGTTAATTCAGCTTAGTGATAGGCTTGCTTGAACTCATTCATCTATTTCAAAATCATCTCGGGAAATGGGCACAGCACATTCCCAATCTTGGAGCTTTTTCAAATTTTAAAGCCACACTTGAATAGCCTGCTCCCTGGCTTGATTACAGCCGTTTCAATAAGTACTTTTTCTAAAGTTTTGACTTAATTTTCTACACGACCCAAATAAATCTATGAACTTTGAGTACTGAAGATTCATATATGGAGAGCATTGTTTATTTTCCCAAATTCATATTGCACATAATACATTTTTTTTTTATCGGTAAAAAGCAATATATAGATAAAAAAGGGAAAACCCCAAAACCAACTACTCATCTATACCCCAACCAAGTCAAAAAATCCATCAAAGAATCTAAATTATCAATACATTCAACTTAGCCCACGACCACAAGGTACACACAAAAGTAGATTTCAGCCTGTGAACAGAAGGGGTCTTGTTCTCAAAAGCCGTCATGTTCCTTTCCTTCCATAACGTCCAAAATAAACAAAGGGGGGTTGTCATCCATACTCTTACGTTTTCTCGCCAACCTTGCACCTTGCTGCCGAGGCGGGATTGTCGTGATCGTTAGGAGGGAAAACCCAATCGGGAGTCAACGATGGACAAAACAAGATCCCATAAAGATTCGCTCGAGCGGATGTTGTGTGGTCTATTGTTTCCTCACCATGTTCATAAAAACACCCTGTTTGCTAACGGGATCCCTCTCTTTAGCTGGTCCAGTGTAAGCACCTTGCATTAGGATGCTTCCTGGTTTAAAACCCACATTCGGGGAACAATTGAAGTCTCTATACGGACTAAGCTGCACCAAAGAGGGCGTAATGCGCCAGCCTTTCCTATATAAGTCTTACTACAGCTTCACGTATCAGACTCCTTCCAATAACAAACGATCCTCTCAGAAGGGCCTAATTTTCTACTGTGAGAAAATGTAGAACCTTTCAACCTCCTCCACCTCCTAATCGCAAAGGCCTCAAGAAGACTGGGACCAAACTCCCTTTCCTCCCTGAGGAACTTAAACATCAACCACTCCGCCTTGTGAGCCGCCAACCGAACAAAGGAAAGTGTTGCACAACGCTATCTCACCCCACTAAAATCCCTAAAACCTAGTCTCCTTCCATTTCCTAAGGAGAAAAGAAGTATTTTTGAGACAATGTGAGCCATTCTTTCTCGATGTCCTCCATAAACCGCCCATAGCCTTCCCTAACGCCGCGGTGCTCCAGCCCCCATTTTCCTCTCCAAATTTGATACTAATCACCATTCTCCAAAGTGGATCCCTCTCATTAGCAAACTGCCAACATCACTTACAAAGCAAAGCTTGATTCAATTTGGAAAGATTCCTGACCCCTAAACCCCCTTTGTTTTTCTCAGAGCAAACTATCTTCTAGTTGACAAGGTGTGGTTTTCACTCTAGATTGCCACCTCCCCTCTGAATCTTTCCATTCTGTATAATACCAAGCCATGCATTATGAATGTAGAGAGAAGTAAATAGGAAGGCTAGACAACGTGCTTCGAATGAGCGTGAGCCTCCCTCCCTTTGAGATATATTGTCTTTTCCAAGATGTCAATCTCTTTCTAAATCTTTCTTCAATGGTATCCCACACCCCCATCGCCCTATGAGGAGCCCCAACCGGAAGGCCCAGATACGTAGTGGGGAGGGACCCTACACCACAACCAAGCTCACTAGCTAACATCTAAATATTGTCCACCCTGCCCACTAGGATGATTTCACTCTTACTCAGGTTAATTTTTAAACCCATATTTCAAACCACATCAAGGTCCATCCCAAATACATCAATCAAGCCGTAATTGGCTTCATTAAAAGAACAAGGTCACGCATTCAAAAGATGAGAGATGACTAGCTCCCTTCCGTCTCTACCCCCAAACAAGCCTGTCTCCCCTCTACGAAAGCGTTTTGAGACTGTGAGATGATTAGCCCCATAACCCTTTTAATTCTGTTGGCCAACACTTTTGTTAAGATTTTGTAAAGGCCTCCCACTAGACTAATAGGTCTTAGGTCTTGTAGATCCTCAACCATTCTTCTCCTGGGAACCAGAACTAGGAATGTAGCATTCAAGCTTTTCACAAACCGGCTATGCTCAAAGAATTCTTTAAAGAAACCCAGAACCTCCTCCTTCACAAAGTCCTGAACTGAAGACCCGTAAGGCCAAGGAAACCATCCGACTGGGGGCTTTATCTCCGCTGAGCCCAAAGACTCGCCCCATTTCTCCTATGAACATTTCTTCAAGCTTTAACAACTCGTCATTCTACACCACTGAATTGAACGGAGATTAGGAAAGGCGTAACTAACCTGCTCGGTCGAGAGGAGGGTTTGGAACGCATCGATCAGACCCGCTTTTAATCTAGCTCCTTTACCAACCTCTTGCCATGAATACATATACTCATTATATAATTCCTCCTCCTGTGAGAATTGGCCATTATGTGAAAAAAAACCCTGTGTTTCTTTCCTCTTCTTTCAACCAAATTTCTTTGGATTTCTGTCTCCAAGAGACCTCTTCCATTTCCACCCACTTCTTATAATCGTCTCAGCTTTTCCTCTCCCCTCACTTCTTCCAAAGATAGTTCCTTATCCTTTTCTAGGTCATCCCAGAAGGAGACCTTGCTTAAAGCCTCCTTTTTTGTCTTCACTCTGCCAAACACCTCTTTGTTCCACACCTTCAAAATTCCTTTCGGTGGATTTTAATTTGAAGCTAAAAACAAAGTCAAGGACCAACAAAGAAGCCTTGCCACCAATTTCGAGGAGGTCCTCGTCTCAAACTTCAGCCACATAATTTCAAAGCGGAAAGGTGAAGGCCTAGATCTTATCCCTTCATTGTCCAGCAAAATGGGGCTATGATCAAACACTGGTCTCGGGAGAATGCTCTGAACCACGTTGTTAAACTGACACTCCCAATCAGCCGTTATCAAGAATCTATCATATGACACAGAATGGTTGTTAAAATAATTATTTTGAGTTTTGGGTGTAAGATGTTTGTCAGTTTAGATTCATTTATTACATCTTTGAAGGAAATATCTAATTTTTAGAATTTATTTTTGAAAAAGGAAGATTTATCGGGGCAAAGTCTATCATCTTCAAAATTTCTCATCTTTCTATTGAAAGGATGGGGAGAGTCTCACAATTGTCGAAACTTTGATGGACCAATCATGAAAGGATACCGTTTTCTTGCAAGGTCGTATCATTATAAATTAAATTTGAGAAAGCATAGTTACATGTCTACAATATGGGTTTTAAAGATTACTTTTGGTCTTCAAGTACAGAGTGTCAACCGACTTTCACCGGTCTATTTCATTTTCGTGGTTTATCGGTTTATGACTTTTCCGTAACTTACTTGTTCATTTCTCTTAACCATGGATTTTCTTAAATTGCGTAGAATCCAAAATTTGATGTCACTGAGGCTTCCCAGAAAAGGACAAGATGATGCACAACCCTATTAATACACATGTTTTAATTGATGATACTGGCAACATTAGAAGCAAATATCGAAAAATACATTTGTAAGATTGCTGATTTTATTACAGTTTCATTTGATTTTTTTATTTTATCTCCACTACTGATCTCTTTCTCTCTCTAACTCATGCCTTATAGTAGAATGATATATCAAATGGATTGAATCACACACCACCTATCAGAGTTGTACATTAATTATATATGATCTTCTATCATGATAACTCTCTCTAATATAGACCACTTATTGTTTTCTTTCTTTTGAAGTTTACCCCATATTTCTAATGAACATAAAATCATTTTTGCGATTGTGGATTGTGAAAACTGAAGGAAGCATAACAACTAGATGGAGATAAAAATAGGTGGACAGGATTAGAGGAGGTAACAAATAGATCAGGGGAGGCAAAGCAGAGGCATTTATGGATGATGGTAATCCATTGGTGTTGGACTGTTTTATCGAAGATGATGATACGTGATTATAATTTTTAATGGGATAATGTTGATACCGTGACGTGGCTACTCGGTGATCAGAATGAGGGCAATGTACCATAGCCGGGTTTTGCTAATCTTATCTAGTCTTGTCAGAGTTGGATTCCAGAAAGAGGCCCATGGGATAGGGCCGTAAACCTATTACATGAGGCACAAAGCAGTTTGGAGGTCCCAACTCACAAATCGGGCTGGGAGGGAAAAGAATGAACCATGGTTTTGCAGGAGAAAGAAATTCTGAATTTTCCTTTTCTCCTCATATGTAAAATTAAAATATACTAGGTACTAGTCACCATAATCAACTTCAATAACATCCTTAAGGTGGGGATATTAGATTTTCCACAAATAAATGCTTTGTTCAATGATTGAAAAATAAAAAGCAAACTCATTTTAGGCGAGGCCGGGTTTTCCATTTTAGTGGGAATGGCAGACATAGCTAGTCGCTTCTGCCATGCTACCACCCCGCTAAAAGACATACATCGATTGTTCGACCGGTTGTTACACCAGACGGAGAAGAGCATCGATCGCTAAATACGAGCAGGAGGCATCTACATCACATGGACCATCCATTGGGGACCCTGTCATCCACTCCGCAGCATTTATGCACCCATCTCGGAGGCAGAGGGAGAGGGGAGAGGGAGAGTTGATCACCGAGGTCGTGGTCGAGATGGTGGGCGAGGTCATGGTCCAGATGGTGAGAGCGGTCGTGGTACACCTGAGCCGATTTTGCCTACTTCGATACCCCCTCATACTTACCCCTCACCTTCCATACCCCCACACACTTACACATCACCTCCCATACCCCCACACACTTACACATCACCTTCCATACCCCTAGACACTTACTCGTCTTTACCATATCCGGTGTCGCCAGAGCCAGCGTCCATAGCAGTAGATATCACCTTCTCATCACCCCCTTTATCATCCCCTACATTGCCTCCCATCGATGACACCATCCTTTACCTTGTATTAGAGTTGGGTCCACTTCCAGCCAGGCGGCCTCATGCTCCACGTGTATGTCGAGTACTTCATCCATCGCCTCTACCCATAAGTCTGCTTTCATATTCCACGGACCCTATCGTCTAACAGCCAGGTATTCTAGGCTCCGGTCCTAAGAGAAATATAGCACATCTGTGGGACTCATTGATATATGTTGATCTTCTTATATATTGATATTTAAAGAGCTCCAAGTGCTCCCCGACCATGTCGTGGTCATCAAGGTACTACAATACTATGACCATGTATTACATTTCCTTCATTACAATTCGATTCTGCTCTGACTAACATTTGTATGATGTCATGGTTGATATCGAAGCATGTGCCATATGTGGGAGATAGCAAGAGCCATGGATGAGCAGGCTTCAGAGATATTCATGGTGGGCAGAGTACCATTGTGTTACACAATACCCGCAAGGACTTTACTCTTGGTCGCCTCCCATTAGTCTTGATTCGGGTCCTCCTCGTTAAGCTCGGAACCCGCATTCAACTCAAAGCTGAAGGAGAGGTCTGTTTTTTCTTAGTCCTTATGGGACCCGACCCCCCTCTTCTTGCTTTTAGATTTATTAGTCAAATGGTATGATAATGATGATTCAAAGGGTATTCAATTTTTACAGGGGAAGTTCCATTCCTTCCACCCAGTTGCCACCATCCTCAATTCCCTTCAACTCCTCCTCCCATTTTTGGGACTTTTCCATTTCGAGGCCCGCTTCCTCCCGTCCACACGCCAAATAGGTCCGTTTTGGTTTTCATTTCCTTTTTTTTTTTTTTTTTTTGTGCTTTTTTGTGTTTGTGTTTGTAAGTCGTGATATGTGAGGATTTTGTGTTTGGTCCCTTCTTGTGTAGGCCTTTGCCTTTGGACTTAGGTAGATGCACGTGTTGTGTGAAGGAAAAATTACCAAGGGTTGGATGGGGGTGCTCGTATTCCACTATTCACCAATGTAAGAATCCTTAAATCATTAAAGAAATAATCGTAAGTCTCTGCCAGTTTGTTGTTGAAATTGCATATTAATAATGTGTTTTACCTTAGAGATGGTGTTTTTTTAATTTGATCATGGGTTCACGGATATAAGTCCTTGCCAAGATTATTGAAGAATTTGAGACATTTTCATTATGTGTTGCAAATAATCCATTTGTGTTTTTTTTTGGGTTAAGTTTGCCATATCAGATGAATTTGTTTTGTTTGTGTCTTGAGGTCGCACTCCAAAGGTAGTATTACTAAATGTTCTTATTTAACTGCGAAATTCGATTTGGACTTGGGCATATGCACGTAACGGTATTATTGATATCTGAAGTTCTTTGTGCCAGTGAATCTTTGGCTTGCTCAGGATGTAGGTAGGGGATATTGCTTTGGATGATAGCTTCATTGGGATGAGCGTGACCTCCTCGGGTTCAAAATACCACATGCGGGATCGGGGTCGATTCCTTACACCTTTAGAAGTATAAAATGAAACATATCGCCTCTTCTTTGTCATTGATTGGGCGATGGCTGTTTGGTGCTGAGAACTTCACCTGATTCTATATACCACCGCGGTCCTAAGCCACTTTTGAGCTGCTTTTTATGCGTCGCGAAATCTCTTCTAAACACTCGAAAAGTTGTATACTTGTGGCTGAATTAATTCTGACTGTTTCCTACAGATTCATGCCTACAATAACCACGGACATGGAGATTCTGCGAAGCATACATGCATGGATACCAAAGCATCGGTCGATGCGGCCTAAGAGGGCTTCATTCGGTGAGCTCAGGCATACACTAACTTTGGCTCTCTATAAATTAGAAAATGTAATAGCTTCGATTAGTTTGTCCCAATTGTTTTACTTTCTTATACGATCAATAACTTAATAACAACTTCTTTCTCTCGGATACATCATATTAATGAATTTGCACAATTTGGGAAGCGAGACGAAGTTCACCGGCTATTCTCAGGGTTCTCATTATAATAGTGTAAGTATGAGTGGAGTACTACTGAATAAATGAGCATAATGTTGAATTTTTGCGCGACTTTTCTATCTTTCCTTTGTTTTGTTACTTGTTTGGGTTTCAAGCGTATGGTTAGATGTCGGAGAAAAAGGAAGAGCGGGACTTAGAATTCAAAAGCTCGATTGAAGAACTTGGAAGCTTACTTTGGAGTCTTGTAAACTTTTACGCACTAAAGAATCATGGGTTCATTCTATTAGTCGAGTCAATGCACATGGGAGAAAGCCATGGCGGTGAATGCTAAAGCTTCTCGTCGTTCTTAAGTGATATGATAAACTTTTATTTATATGATCTTGATTTGGGTTGTTACGCTCATAAGATTATAACATTAACATAATTCAGATTGAATAAATTTCATTATATTTGAGATAATTCTGATCTGGTTGTTCAGGAGAAGAGCGGACAATCTTGCAGCAGACGGGTTGTGAAATCGAGAAGTATGTGATGGATTACGGGTAAGCATCGCGATGTGCAATTTAATTACAATGATCTGAGAGAAGACATCAATGAGGAGCATGTTGATGTGGTTATATTGTTCAGTGTTTACTCCATTGCTAATTAAGTCATAATAGCTGAGAATGCTAAATGAGCTCGGGTTTCTTTGGAGTAAGATCAGATTAAGAGCAAGGCAAACCCAAAAGAGAAAAGCCAAAATCAATGTTTGAAATCCACGTTTCAAAACTCTTTTGTATTCATGTTGGGGGGAAAAGTTGATTTGATGAGGTTAGGTTTCTCGGCTTTGCTCAATGTCTAAACACCTTTAGACTGAGCTTGTTCACCATTTTTAGCTGATACAAGTTGATAGAATTGATGTTGATGTTTTTTTCACAGTTTCTCTCTCAATTTCCAGGCTCCTTTCCCCTCTTTTCCTTTCCTTTCTCTTCTAAACTATATCTTCATATTTCGGTTTTTGAAAGTTGGGAGTTCCCAAAGTTACAAATGCAAACTTGATTTACCTTGAAAATATGAGAAAAAACAAAGAAAAGAACACTAAGAAGACTATCATCTTGTCACGAGATATCCATTGTGAGGTTATCAAGCATTCTGCGTATGTCACGGCTATAGATTAGCTACTTTGCCTTTGTATAATATTATTTGTGATTGATCTACGAACACAAGCTACCGAAGATGTTCCTCGGGTTGCGGTTCTTGGTTTGCAATTTTTAGACTCCACTTTGCATGCCAAGTTCCATGGAGCATGCAATATGTTTAGAAGATTGCTTCACCTCGAAACCTGGAGACTACTATTTGCGCCCCGAATTTAGCATGCAAGCATGTAAAAATGGGATTGGGAAGGAAATGTTGTATAAGCATGGTTGGTTCATTAAGCCGAAAAAAAAAACGAGGAGATTTGAAGGATTTGTAGCGCTGTTTGTAATCAGTACTCTGCATTATTAATATAATTGATATCTTCCATTCTCATGAATTTCTCTTTTTCATATTAGAACAGATCTGAGTACTATGCATGGATGATTATGAAGCCATTTTTTTTGGGTTATCTTCTTAGAAGTGTGTTATCCGGATGTTATACATGCAGTATAATGCGCCATCTTGATGGGATGACCATGGTCACGAGACTCCACAAAATCCTTTGAGTACAAGTCTTAGGAGGAAGATTGATTGAAGGTATCTTGGGCGATGAGTTGTTGAAGGGTTTAGAGGGAAAATATCATTCTTTTAGTTTCCTTTTCTTATATTTAGTGAGAATTGTATACATCTCTTGATTGTAGAAAACTGCCCATACTTGGGTGATTTTGAAATGGGTAACTATTGACCCGATCTTCATAGAAAAGTATATATCCTCGAGACAATACACATGCAAAATGGTTATTATTCTTGTAATGTGTTTTATGGTATTAAACGGAGGGAGGATCCACTTCTTCCTCACGTTGGGAACCGACCTTGAAAACTTTATTTTCTTCTAATGGTTGTCGACAATTGTAACCTTTTCCAATTTTTTAGGCCACGATCGAAAACACTACCCACGGATCACATCCTCTGCCTACTTGTCAGCCTTTCCAATATCTGAGCTCACACAATGATTTCTTGAAAGAAACCCATTTGTTACTAATGCGGCAGAAGAATCCGATTCTGCCGTGGCTTCGCAATTAGCCTTTGCTTGCAGCGCCACGAAGTGGCGGCCTTTGCTCCACCGCTAACCACATTGCGGCCTTTCCAAATCCATTTCTTATTTAACGGCGTGGCGGCATTCAGGTGAACAATTTTCGTTGTATGACGACATTAAGCTTCGGTTAATAGTTTGGCCTGCAAACTAACTTCATAATTTTTATTTCATCGCATTATTCCGTCTAAGGCTTCGTAAAACTGACAAAATAAAACAAAAAACCTTGAAGTAATCAAAAGTGGAAACTTTTTAAGTTTTGGTAAATTAAGCCCATTTTTCGAAGCTATTAGAAACATTTTGGTTGAAATATATCTATTCAATATTTGTGACTTTTCTGTTTTTTTAAAATAATCTGTTTTCGATAAGCTCTTTTCTAACCTATTTTGTATATCTTGATAGCTTATTTTTGCAATATAAACCTAAGTGATATTTTGTATCAAAATCATGCAAACTTTGATGGGTGAAATTTATAGTGTAAGCATAATAAAACCATCCAAACTATTATTGGAAATTCAAAACCAATTTTCTATTTTTAAAAATATAATCTAACTTAATTGAATTTTTTTTACAAAAATAATGTGCTTTTTAAAAACAATGTTTATAGCGTGTTTCAAACAAAAAAAGGTCTGTTTTGAGAAGATTTTGTTTATTTAAAATAATTTTCATCTTTATTCCATTAAAAAAATCATTCCATAAAAAAAACGGTCCAGATTGGGCGGGTTCCTGAACTCATGCTTTCCTATTCCATTAACTAATTATTTTCAAGTGTCGTTTGCTCCACTTGTCGCTAACCACATTAGTAGCCTTTCCAAAAATCCATTTGCCGTTGTTGGCGTTAGCGTAAACGAACAATTTGCCGTTGTCACGAACGTGGCGTGGCACAACTTGGGTTATTAAGTTTAACGCAAACTAATTTCATAATTTTTTATTTCATATGCATTGATAAAGTCTCTAAAACTAAGTAAAACCCAGCAAAAAATAATCAGTAATCAAAAGTGGAAACTTTTAAGTTTTTTGGCAAGTTAAGCCATTCAAACTATTAGAAACATTTGGATGGAAATATATCAAATAATTCAATATTTGTGACTTTTCCCTTTTTTTAAATAATTTGTTTTGGACAAAAGAAATTACCTTTTTATTTATATTACATTATCTTGATAGGTTATTTTTTCAATATAATAAAATGATATTTTATCAAAATCATATCAAACTTTGATGGAGGGTGGGAGTATTATATTAGGCTTTCAAAGGTCTTTTAATAAAAACCATCCAAGCCATTATTGGAAATTCAAAAACAATTTTCTATTTTAAAAATATAATCTAACTTAGTGAAATTTTTACACAAAATAATGTGTTTTTAAAAACAATGTTTATAGCATGTCTTTGCTTTTCAAAAAAAAAAAAAAAGACATGTATGCGTTTGAAGATTTGTTTATTAAAATAATTTTCATCTTCATCCATTAAAAGTCATTCCATAAAAAGGGTCCGGATTAGGCGTTTCATGGACTCATGCTTTCCTATCACAAGTAACTATTACGTAATTTTTAAAATCATTTTCTAAATTTTTGTAATTACATTAAATCAATTTATTGTTTTATTTCATAGATATTCAAATATAATAATTTTTATAACTTATATATTGTTATAAAATGTTTTATTATTTATTTTATATATATTAAAAATAAAAATGAATTGCAATTATTTGATGCCATCAGGTTAATTAGTCTTTGTGTTTGTTCTCGATAGTCATCAATTTGAGCTCATTTAGGACCATTAGAGGATTTACCTCGTTATTAACTTTACGGTCCCATAAAATTAGTTGAGGTGTGCTCAAATTAGCCAACTACCCATGGTTATCAAAAAAATTATTTTTGTATATAATGGAATGACGTGTATTGGGTTTAGATACTGACCTTAAAACCGTGAACATAGGTGAAGGATGGACAGGGGGCATCATATCTTAACTAATGGTCTCGAATTTGACTCATGAGAATGCAACTGTGTTAGGTGATAGAATTTCACTGTCTTTTGTGGTCCTTTTAATAAGCTTTCAGTACGAAGACATTGAGGACAACCTTACGGCGACTGCTAATCTAATTTTTAATTATTTTTTGTAAAATAATTTAAGCCATAGTTGAAAATATTAAAATAATTTTAAAACTTTTTGTTGATATCTATTCACTTTACATTACAACGTTATATTATATTCTTATAGAAACTCGCTAATACCTTTTTTCACTGAACCAAGTCTCATTTGAAAATAATTTAAATTTTTTTAAATTGTATATAATTATACGATGGAAATTATTTTTAATATTTCCAATAGTATTTTTTATTATTATTCTTTAAAAATTGTTGCATCTTAATTATTAATATTACAAAAACAACAATATTTTATTGGCTTTCATATAAATTATTAACAACCTTAATTATATTGTACTATGATGAATTTGTCACACCAAGCAGTCATGATTTTTCTCATAATGCGGTGCTAAGATTCCAGAACTTCATTAACATTCTAAACCAGATCTCACTAAGCAAACTTATATAGGGCTTTTTTTCTTTTTACAAGACACGATCTAAACTTTCGTATAATAATATCCAGCAGTTACAAACTCTTCAGGCGTGCAAAACACTTGCCAAATACAAGACTTTTACAACCACAATTACAAATACAAAGGATTCCCCTTGAATTCTCTAACCTCCATACATTAGAGACAGTGCCCTTTTACAGACTAAGGTAGATCTCCTCCTAACGAGTGCCTCTTCCCTTTTAAATTTAAATTCGAAGTCCGACTCTCTTTTCAATTTCTTGCTTCCAATTTGAATTATAGTTCCAGACAGATGCGGATCCCATTTCAAATCTGGCTCCTCATACCTCTTTATTCAAACTCCACCTATTAGGAGCGGGTGCATACTTGTTAGCCATGTAAAACGTGAAAATTTTATTTAAATTTTCGGATAAATAGAGCGAAAACGGTAGTTTCTGGGAATAGTCGAAAAAGTTGGGATTTTTCTAGATCTCGGGATGGCGAAGCGGATTGCAGTTTAGGTCGTCTCACAATCTAGCTACGGTCAATTTCGTTGAATTCAGAATGGTCGAATTTCACGTATTCAGCAGGTGCCGAGGCGGTATGACGAGAGCCATGTGGATGACATGTCGGCAAGCCGTGGTGACACATGTGAAGCCATAATGTCACAATGCATCTTTCAAGGCATGCATGTGTGTGACACATGGCATGCCATGTGTCACCATGCATGGACTTTGGAAAGCCTATATAAAGGGGGTCTCAAAATGAGTTTGTGAGGAGGGGCAGCAAGCAGCAGTCCGTGGGAGCAGCAAGGAGAAGGAGGAGGAGGAGGAAGGAGGAAGGAGGAGGAAGAAGGAGAAGAAGAAAGGGAGGAAGGGAAGAGGGAAGGAGGAAAGGGGAGAGGGAGAAAGGAAAGAAGAAAAGAGAAGAGAAAAGGAAGGAAGAGGAAAAAGAGAAGGAAGGAGTGTTCTTGCGGTGGCTGGGCCGATTGGAGAAGAACCGAGCTGCATTCCTGAGTGGAGTCTCCTCCTACCCACGGTTATTTTACGCCTAGGAAATTTTGTGTAATATTTCTAATTTCGTCGGGTTTTCGACAATTTGGATGTTGTGTGGTTTGTTTGTGATTGTGTGATGGTCAAAGAAGACCAGTTTTATAGATTTAGGATGTCAGGGAACAAACAACGTGTTGCAGGATGGCAAAATCCAGCGGAGATAGCCATGAGGTGTACTAAATTTCCGCACACCCTTGTGAATCGGCCTGCGTCCTTTGGGCTGGCCATAACTTTCGTCGAACTCGATTCGTGGCGTTCTTGGACTCTCTGAGCTTCGTCAGTCTAGAATTTAATAAGATAAAGTTCTCAGCCAAATGTAGACTGAAAATTGGGCTGGGTCACGGACAGTTGAGACATAGTCCGTTATGGTTTCCGGAACTTCTGTTTTCGGAACCGGTTTGTAAGCAAAATGCTTGGGACTGCATATGGCCTGAACAGGGAATTGCATGTTGGATGTTTTGTGTGTTATTGCCATAAATTCAATGATATACTGAATATGCGAAATTATGTGATGAGGATGGAAATAATTATATGCATTGGGCTGTATGATTGACACTATGTCTCGACTGAATATATCGATTATAAACGTGCCTATGTTAATACATGCTTGAATGATGTGTTGACATGAATGAACTAAACAGAAAGAAAAGATGTATTGGCATGCTCATGTGATGTCTTGATCCCAATGTATGGAATATTAACATAATTTGCATGTATGTTAAATATATGAAATGTTGTGTGCATTAGACATGAGTGTTCATAGCACACACATAGTGTATGGTGTAGAATGTCCATGTAGAGGTCTTCATACATTGATCATGGGTTTGAGTGCTGTGGCACAAATTGCATTGGTGTGCAGTAACACCACATTACATGAAAGTGTGTTCGCTAGTATTGATTTAGCTCGTTTGGTGTTGAATCGTGTGGGCTTGGGAATGGGACAAAGTCAGGTGAGTTCCACAGGTGTTAAATGAAAATGGAAATGAAATGTGTCGGCGTAGCAAGTGAGGATAGATACCCCCTCGGGTGAAAAGCATGAACACAGTTCAAACCAGTCGCATCCACTTAGGTGGCACGAAAAATGTCGGAGGGTGTAAGAGACTGTGGTGAAACCCAGAAAAGTTACATTGCCCAAAGACCACGAAACAATTAAATAAATATCCACATAGACTACGGGTTGTGAAGAGGATGAGAGTCGGGTAACTTCGATGTGATTCCCATTGGCACTTGCATTAGGTGGTGGGTCAGAGGTTGACCCGGTACTTGGGGCATGTAGGTGTCATCTATACATGCATAGATTTTCCATGGTAGGATAACACATGTATGCAGTTGGTTGTTGGTTGGTATTGAAATGATCATTTGCATGTGCATAGGTGGGAAATAGCCCTTGTAGGATCGTCTCTGCGGGCGTTAACTCATACGATCGTGGGACACACTTCCGGTCTGAGGCAGTCTGGTGACGGCAGCTCCTTAGAGGCCGGGATTATGAAGCGGGCAGGACTGTGGCCTTGATTCTTGTTTATGTGTATATAGAAACAGGCCCCAGTTTTGATATATGTTTTGTATTAAGAGTGTAATAACTGCGGATCTATAAATGTATAGTCTTATGTAGTATGGGCAGTATGGATGATGGGCCCTATTGGGTCATTTTACTCAAGTATAGGTCTCATGATATGAGACACACAATTTTCCGTAGGTTGACGGTGGTCAACGAGACCCCCGGGTTTTGGGGTGTCACAAGCCAAGTGTTCCCTTCCTCGGTCAAGCCCTTGGTTTTATTTCCAGTCATTCCATGACCTATCATGCCATGGATTGTCATGCATCACTGGCCATCGCTCATTCGGATCATGCACTACCACAAGCCATTACTCATTCAGATCATGCACTACCATGCATTACCAGGCCTCACTATACACTACCATGCACCACCATGCGTTGTCAAGCGCTTGTTAGAGCATGGCATTGCGCCCATGATCCTCCATCGATGTGCAAAGGCTTTATTGTGCCCAACGTGCCATCGATCCCTGATTGTATCTTGTCTTGTCAGTAGTGCTTTGGAGGCTTCGTTGCATTGCCTTCTGATCCCACATTTGATCCTACTTGTGCCTTGCTTCCATTAGGATCCTCTCATGGGTGTATGGATACCCATGAGGCCCTCTTTATGCCGATGCTTGACTTAGGTCATGAAGGAGGTTATAGTAGTGTACTAAATGATTAACCAACAAATTATGAATAATTTTATACTCTGATGCTAATAAATACAAAAAAAAAATGTTTATTTTAATTGAAAATTAATTTTACGAAATTTACAATATTATTTTAAAATAACAAGAGATAATTATATATTAAAAGTGGGATATACAAATTAAATAAATATTATTATTTCATAAAGAAGTCGAATTATTTAACTTTAATTAAATAAAAAAATTATTGCTTAAATGTAAGGTCTAGACTAGGGCTTCTGGTGACAGACAATTGTTTTTGTGGATCGCGTCGATAACATGTATTCTATTGCATTTATCAACAAAAATCGACATGAATAATAAATGGATCAAAAATAAAAAATTTAAACACGACCCAATTAGTAATTGAATAACAAGATACAACACACATAACTCGTTTAGTAATTTGATAATTTAAAATAATATACATTTTAATTAATTAATCAATCTTTAACACAATAACATATTAAATAAGTTAAATATTAATTAACATAATAATTAAAAGGAAATAATAAATCAAATTTATGTTATAAAGAATGACACTAATATAATACATGTAAAAATAAAGAACTATGAATTATCCTTGTTTGTTGGGCATGAAAATTTATTATTTTAGAGTTTTATGGGTAAGATATTTATGACTTTAGATTCATTTATTACATCATTGAAGGAAATATCAATTTTTAAATTTATTTTTGAAAAGGAAGCGATATCTCTTGAAGCATAAAGTTCGTACCTTTCACGAAAATTTCTCATTCGTTGGTGCAAGGATGGAGAGGAGTCTCTGATTCTTGAACCTTTGGATGGACCCGATCATGCGAAAGAATGCAGTTCTTGCGAGTCGAGACCCAGTGTAAGCGAAATTTGAGAAAACATAGTTACATGTCTACTAATATGGGTTTTAGCATTACTTTTTGGTCTTTGCTGCAGAGAGTCTTTGTACTTTCAATGTCTATTTCATTTTCTTGGTGGTTTCTTGGTTTATGGCTTTCCAGAGGGAAGGAGAGAGCAGATCGTTCATTTCTCGAGACAATGGGTTTCTTAAGTGCGAAGAATCAAAATTTGGATGTCACTTGGAGGCTTCTAGGGAAAAGGACAAATGAAGCAATACACATGTTTTGAAATTATGATAAATGCGGCAACATTAGAAATGAAATATCTGAAAAATACATTTAGTAAGATCTTGATTTTGATGATGCGAGAAGGGAGGAGCGTAAGAGAAAAAGCAACCTAGAAACCTGACGAAAAGTACAAGGCTATGAGCAGTTAAATTTACTTAACCCGAGTGAGGAAAAAGCCCTAATCTCGTTAGTACTCAGAAAGAGCGTACGTGTGAATCAGGAGCCGAGAAAAGGGTGAAAAAGTTTATTTAGCAGGCATCTTTAAGAATGGTATCCTTTGAAAGTAATCTTCTTCAAGGGCCTCTATCTTCTTCTTTAGCGACATGTTCCTCCTTTGCATTGCTTGACTGGCTCCCTGGCATATCTCTATCCCGAGATACTGGGGATATTCCTTCATGATGTTGAGTACTTTGTAGATTCTTCGAAGTCGATTTGAAGAGCCAGTTATATTCTCATCCTTCTTGACATCATAATAGAGAACGGTGGCCGCTTCCAAGATTGAAAATCTTGAGTCGATATAAGCTTTGACCATTTCAGAATCAAGACAAAGTAAATGTGAATAAAATAATCGAGCTCCTCAGTCCATTGTTCTTTTTTATGCTCCTAGTACTGATGGTCATTAGTTTCAATTCTCATCTTATGAACATCTAATTTTGTAACACTTACTTCCCACAGATGCAATGTTTCTTGTTCAAATCGTTATGACTTGTTGTTCATCACTCCCAGTCTCATTCTCTTTCTTATTGTGCCAAGCAGTTTCCTCGTATGATAGTTAATGCCTTGCTTTAACTAGCTTAAGTTTGTTCTGAGATATAAAAATTTCCCCGATTATTAGGTATGAAAACACATACATAAACTTCATGCTTATAAACCCATTTAAGTCTTGAAGCTCAATATGGATGACCAGTAAACAAAATAAAAGCGAAAAAATGAAAACAACTAAAAGCAATGACTTTGAAGATTGTATTAGTTCTCGACTCCCATAAAACTAAACCTTTGTAGTTATAAATAAAAAATAAAACCAAGCCTTGTACATTTTATATATGCATAGTGCAAAGAAATTAAGCATTAGAGTCAACTATTGGTGGCTATAATTTGCATGGCAGAGTTAAACTCGAGATCCTTTGATTTGTGTGTTGCGTAGGAGAGGTCATCATGTTTTGAACCCCATTTCGAGGATAATTTACCTCTGCAATTGTAGCTGCTGACTCGGCTGTAGTTGCTCAGGCTTGACTCCATAGAATATAGCTTTCAAGTAATAGAATTTGTTAGCAAGTTCTGCTTTATGTTCAAATTTTTTACGCTCTGCTTCCTCTCATGAAGAAAGATACTTCTCTTTGAAGTGAAACATTACTCTGCGAGCTCATGCAGTTCACGAAGCCTCTCCTCTTGTGGTTGATATTTCTCAAGCTTGAATGTCTCACTTGGACCCGGGGCATCCATTCAAGGGCTTACCTAGATATCTTGATAAGTGGAATATGTCGGGATCGTAATCCATTGACCTTGTTTGTGTAAAACATGGCTGCAGCCCGAGCCTCTCCCTTTACCATTTCCGTTTCGGCATGGTTCTTTTGAATAAGCGTGCTTGAGTCTGCTCATCTCTATTTATTTGTTCTCCATCAACAAGTCGTGAAGAACCAATTTGAACAGGAACTTCAATCATGAGCATTCCTCATGGCTTACCTTCAATTGTTTTCCTTGGATTGCCTTTGAAGTAGGTGTACGATGGCTAGAGCAAACCTGAAACCAATGAAGAATTAGCCTCACTAAGCAATCTTAACCAATAAATGAAACCATATGAATCATTCAAATTGGATTAATAGGTGACATTTGATCTAGAAAATAAATTAGAAAATAAAATTATAAATGTACTTATCATGTCTTCAGAGATGAATGAGGTTGGTCACCCCAGTATTACTACAGGTGAGATCTCTTTGATCTTTGAGAACTGGAATTGCTTTTCTTTGCGAATAAAATTATAAGTCTGTTTCAGGCTTTCGAGATCAAGCCTTTAGGCTTCTATTGAGCGAGACGTGTGAAATTTTATGAGGTGAGACTCGACCGAATTATTTTTAAAATTTTTTACCTTGTTATTAAGCCAGTCCCATGCTTGGAGCCAACTCTCGACACAGCCACCTGACCCCGGGCCCCGGCCTCCATCTCGTCAGCCTGGATTTCTTGGAGTTAACTCTCGAATAACATAACTCCTGTCACAGAGATCTCGATGCGGTATGGGGATCTCGGTAATGGATTGATTGTTTTCTTTTATTTTGTTCATCCTTTTCTTCATTTTCTCACACGGGTTTCTGTTTTTCTTTTTCTTTTTGATCGTTTGGTTACTTTTTCAGATCAATTTTTTTTAGCTTTTCCTATGGGTTTTGATCGTTTTCGTTTGGTATTCTCAACATTTTGCTTTGACTTCTTCGTTTCTTCTGTGGGTTCTGGATTTTCGTTTTATTCTCTCATGCTCTGAAGCACGGATACGGCATCTCGTGGGGGTGTGGAGTGTGCCGGGACACGCGTGGATGCAGCGGACACACACGGTCTGGCGTCGGATCGTATCCTACGATACGCCACGTGGCGTATCATTGTCGCGCGCTATAATGGTCAGCGACTTGGATACGGCTCGGACACGGGTTGGTGCGGCTGACACGGCTCGGTGTTGACCGGTGATTCAAATCGGCATAGAAAAAGGAAGGGGAAGGAGATGGGAGGCCGTTGGAGTCCCGGTGGTTCCCGGTGGAAGGGGAAGAGGAAGATGAGAACACGGCTCGGTTGTTACGTGATCCCGATCGGCGTAGAAAGGGAAGGGAGAGAGATGGGAGCGGTGGGAAGAGGGAAGAGGAGGAACGGGGATGTTGGAATAAATGGGGGAGGGAGGGGAGGCAGTGGGTCAGTGGGTGGGGATGGCGAGGGGGTAGAGAGTGAGAGGGTTGGTGCAGAATTGGGGGGGATTACCCGGGGGCTGGGCAGGGTAGGCGTGGGTGGGTGGGGGTGGCAGGGTGTAGGGGTGGGCGGAGCAGGGGGTAGGGGTGTGGGGGTGGCAGGGTGTAGGGGTGGGGGGGAGTCAAAAGGCTTTGGGGGGTGTTTGGGTAATTGGGTTTATAAGTTTAATAATGTTTTTAATGTGTATGTTTAATTATAAAGATAAATAATTAAATTATATTTGATAAATAATTAAATTTGATAAAAGAGAATATGAATCAATATAATTCTGTTTTGTAAGTTCAAAATTCTTTTTTATAAATACAAATAATGATATAAAAATTCATCCATTAATTATTAATTTATTAGTATAATTATTAACTCTTTGTAAGGATAATTATTTTTATTTTATCGTATTATGCTGTGTCCTTATGTATCAATCTGTTTTTTTAGAATTTGTCGTGTTCGATGTCCAGCAAGTATCGTATCCAGAGTGGCCGTATCCAGGTGTACGTCTTCTTGGCTCTCATGTACATTTTTCTTTGTACGGTGCATTGTTAAGATAGCTCAGCACGAGACTGATTGGAGCTTATGCTTTCTGGTTATCTTTTATTGTTTTTGTTACCATAATCCATTGATTTCATCACTTTCTGAAGTGGGTTTCATTCCTTTTCTTTGATCCTCTTGAAATATCTTGAATGCAGCAGAATTTCAATATAATTTCATTTACTACATTGCTTAGATTTAGTTTACTGCGACATTTTTCCCCAATTGTAATGAGTGATTGTAGAGTGCGTTGGGGTGTCTCAGACATTCACCAACACTACATCTTCGGGGCGACAACTTCTCTGAAGCAATGTGTTCGTAGCCGATGGCGTGATAAACCTTCCCCAATGGTCGGATCTTGCCTATTGATTTGAGGATCTATAGTTTGCGCGGGCGAAGGTTGCGACAAAATTCGAGACTGATGCGAGTTTGGGAGAGGGGGTTTGGAAAGGTTTTCAGGGTTGGCTAGATGAAGGCTTCAAAGGGTCCCTGGGTATGTAATTAATCAGAAATTGAACTCTGGCATTAAAGTTTGAAGAATGGCGAATTGATTGAATAAGCTAAGATTTGGGAATTGTGACTTTGTGAGTCTCTGAGCATCGGTAAGTCTATGTTTATATTTTTTACAATTAATTTTATATATATTGTTATGCTTATTTCTTTAATACTATTTGGAAGTGTGATAGACTAGTAGTGATGATGGGAGGTTGGGGTGAGCTATTGAAAACCTATTTGTGTGAATTGATTGTGAATTAATTGTTTTACTATGTGAAGATTGATTTTATTGATTAAATCTTATCATCTTTAGTATAATTGAATAAAATATTATATTTATTTAATTCACATTTGATTCTAACTTTTAAATGGTTATATGTAATCTAATTCTTATTAGGTTATTGATATAATGGAACATCGACAAACGAAAGGAAAAAAATCTTTTTCTTTCTTTAAATCGAGATATAATAGTCTTCTTCACATCAAATGTTATTCTCCGGTTCCCAATGAACAACCTCCTTCTAAATGTCAGTGAAATTGATAGTACTTCTATTGATCGGACCAGTGATTACGTAGTCCTATATGGCGTATCCGGGTTAATCAGAGATGCATTTAGACGGCGTATGTGAAGGAGCAACTCAACCTAAACTTAAGAGTATCCACGATCGAATGTGGAAAACAAAGCGAAATCGATTTCAATACTCTTAGTTTAAACAATTTCCTGGTTAGAGTATTCCATTTACAAAATGATCACATTGTTTTGTTTTCCATGCTTCATTTTTGAAAATATGAGAGGTCATCTAGTGGCTCATTTACTCTTTGGAGGGGTTTAATAGTTGGAAGAGAGATTGATAATGGTGAGAGATGTGCTTTCTTGATGCATGTAGGAGGTCTAATTCAGCACTGCTTGCAATGCATTCAACAGCATGAATGCTTTGAAGAATGTTGATCAAAGCATTGAAGAATTATTAATGTACAAAGCTGAAGAAATTCGGAAGAATGAGATTCACGACTTAGACAACAATTGAGGAAGCATTCGATGGCTTGTTCCTCAAGCATGTCACTTTGAGAGGTGCAGTGAATCAAGTTCAAAAATCGTGGCAATTTCATTCCCGATTGATTAAGCTAATGGGAAAGTTGAGAGTTGATATTGATGATGTTGTTCTTGATAAAGCTCACAAAAATACAAAGTATATATCACCGGGAATTCCAAGGAGATCTTCGTGTTATGCGAAGCGAGTGAGGAATAAGATCAGGGAAGAAGTTAGGGGATGCGAGTTCTCTATTTAGTTAATGAAACATGAATGGCTGATAGTGAGCAAATAGCCCATTATCTTAAGATTTGTTGATATTGATGGTTTTTTACGAGGAGCGTTTTTATGTTGTGCATGTTTCAAACCTTTGCTGCGTGACTCTTAAAGAAGAGATATCAATGTCCTCCTTAGTTTCAATTTACAGTGAGAACATAAGAGTGAGGTATGATAAGTGCAAGCAATATGGCGTGATGCATGGAATGGATTGCAAGCCTTATTTCTTAATGATTGTCATATGCATATTATGTACATTGCTTTGCTTATACTTCTAGCTAACATTAGATCTGTTGCTGAGATGAGTCTTCTACTTGGGTATTTTTCTCGGTTCGCTATTGTCAATTTTGTTGGTGCCTCCCCAAGCGTCTGTCATCGGTTACCAAATTTGCGCAGTATGAAATTACTAAAAATGTAGCTCTTGGTGAACGTGAGCGTGGGGTTAGCAGTTAAGGTGCCCTGCATCGGTGGTAGATATGTATGGGCAAGGTGTTGCAACATGTACGTGGGCCAAAACCCTGGGGTTGATGAGGGATCACAACACCCTACGCTGAGAGCGAGATATGCGGTCATCATTTCTGCACTATGCAAGACTCAATTCACAGATTTAATCCGTCTTCTTTTGCATTTAATGCACAAAATTACAAGACTTAACGATATGCTTGTAGAACTGCAAAACAAATCTCTGTGATATCTTAAATGTCAGCGCTAATCACACAAAACTACCGTTATGACTTCAAGACTCGAGAAAATGGTCGATAGTCATATTGAGCATGTGGAGCCACTTGCGAGAATGATATTGATATGCCGTAGATGGGTGCTCCATTCAAAGGAGGCTGCTCTTCTAAGGAGAAGACTACATCACATTCGAACATCATTACCACTTTGATGTATTCAACATGTTAATGATTATCGCCTGATGGAGTTGAATAATAGATTTAACGATGAGGCAATGGGAGCTTTATCCTTGGGCCGGCTGGACCTACATGGCTTTAAATCATTCAAAGTCGGGTGATTTGTGTTTGTTTCGCAAATTTTATCCCGATGATTTTACTCAACAAGATATATTGCTTCAAATCCTACATAAAGATTAAGGAGCTTGATGCTTTATCATGAAAAATTTAAGTAATATGTCTACGATCAAATTATGCCGTATGATCGGATCAAAACACGTAAGGTCGTCGCACTACTATCTTATCGACGGCCGATTCGCCTTTGCTTTAACACTCTTCCCGCTTCCACGCAACTACTCGAACGGCACACTACGGCCTTATTAAATCTTCACTTCAGAAATAAATTAGTGATGAGTTTCGCGCATTCAATGGTTGCTTATATTGAAAGAGTAATTTAAAATACTGGCACTCACACATGCTTTCAATCTCTGGCAACCGTAGAAATAATAAGCCATTAACGGTCATTTTTTATTTTTGATTTTATCAATAAATATTTACTTTTTCAATCAATATTTACATAATAGAGTAAACATGTTAAAATTATAATTTCATTTAGCTTACATACACATATATATGTCATTACATGTTTATTAGTTTTACTCTAGCCCGAGTAATTTGAAATCCTACTCCGCCCCTTCGCTCTATTGCTATTCGACCGATTCTCCCAATAGCCATTCTCCCAATAAAATAGTTTTTCGCCATACTGGACGATCAGACGCTGTTTCCACCGCCAGCGTAAGATCTGTTAAGCACACTTATTCTCATCTGTCAATCTTCAACTAACAGCAGATTCGCAGATTGTAGTTCAGAAAAAAAAAACATATTTTACCAGTATTAATAATATAAAATATAATCTAACTTATTGGAAATTCAAACTATTATTGGAAATTCAAAACAATTTTCCATTTTTAAAAATATAATCTAACTTAATTGAAATTTTTTTCACAAAAATATTGTGTTTTTTTAAAAGATTAATTACTAACTTATCAAATTCAAACAATTTTCCATTTTTAAAAATATAATCTAACTTAATTAAAAAAAAATTCACAAAAATATTGTGTTTTTTAAAAGCAATGTTTAAAACCGCATCCTGGGCCTTGGAGCAAGTGGGCTCGTAAAGGATCAGCCCGTTAAGAAGAGACCGGTTGGTGGAGTCAGGGCAAAGGGCCGCCCGATAACCCAGGCCCAAACCCGGAGGCAACGGGGGCTGGGCCGGCCTAATCCCTACCCGAATCTCAGTCAGAACCCGATCCCCGAATCTTAGTCTTCCCCCCACCCCCCGCCTGGATGTGATCCCCGAGGACGGTCTACAGCAGCAGCGGAGTGAAAGCCAAAGCCACCTTTTACACGAGCATCGTCCAGGTCAACTTCAGATGGGGGTTTTTACCGGAGGACGATTCCTTTTTCCGGCGCGCAGTAATATATCTACCACAAAATCAAGAACTCATCGAAACAATGCCCAAAGAAAGGGCACATAAGAATTCAAATCCCTAAAAATACCTTTGTGGGTCCAGTGTTCCTCGGGCGCTTTGCTGGAGAGGAGATCGTTCGGAAGATTAATCGTTCCGTCAGCCATCGTCGACCACACACCAATTGCAAGGGCTCCGAGAGAGAGAGAGAGATAGAGGAAGGGAAATGAAACGGAAAGTGATCGATGCGGAACAGATTCCTTCGAATGCAGACACTGAGCCTCAGCGCAGCTAGGGTTCGCCGCCATGGCGTGTGTTTTTCCTCGACCCTCCCCTGGCACTCTACTCTGCCCATAGCTTGGTATGAGAGCCCTCCCATGGGCCTGGTGTTTAAGGACATGGGCCCACGAAAACCCCTTGGGCCGCAGCACCCTCAAGTCTGACGTATCCTTCAAGTGAGAATAGAATGTTTGGGCTTCCCCTTTGTCTGCCCCTAAATCCTAATCAAATTCAAAACTTTTCTTGGCAGTTGGCCCCACCCCGCTTTGAAACTCACCCCACTTCCACTCAGCCCGTCTCGAGAAGTGTGGCACTTTATTGCCCTTGAGAAGATTCCATTAAAAAAATCATTCCATAAAAAAAAGGTCTGAATTCACTATTTTGTAATTTTAAAAATAATTTTCCTTAATTTTGTAACTACATTAAATCAATTTATTTTATAGATATTAAAAATATAATAATTTTTATAACTTATATTTCTTATAAAATGTTTTAGTATTTTATTTTATATATATTAAAAATAAAAATTAATTGTAATTATTTTGATATATCAGTTGGTCGTCTTTGGGTTTGCTCTCAATAGTCATCAATTTGAGTTTATTTAGGACCATTAGAGAATTTACCTCGTTATTAACTTCACAGTCTCATAAAATTAGTCAATGTGTGCTCAATTGGCAGCTTACTGATAGATAAAACCGTTTAACATATCAGTATGAATTAATAAGCTTGGGTTAAGTTTTATTAGTATTATTTATATTGATTTAAATTAAGTTATATTATCAAATATTAAAATTTTGATTAACCTACATTAGAACGTGCCATTAGCCCGGAAGGAATGAAAAATCATGGAAAGGCCAATGTGTGGTGCGATTGGCGTACGTGATCTTCTTAAGCTTAAATGTCAAATTTAATGAATGGTGAAGAAGCGCAATGGTCGCGAAAGATTTCGATTGTTGGTGAAAGAAAGAGGTAACAAGGTGGGTAGTGAGGATGTGCCATGTAAGTAATGGCGGTATTCATTAATTTATTTTGGAGAATCTTCCCGTGAGTCGACTCATCGGAGATGGGAAGGTCGGATAACGCCCGCATCGCTTGAAAAGATATGCAATTCGAATTATTGCATTCGTGGCGATAGAGGAAGCCACCACTATCGTAAAGGCGTGTTCTTTTGGTCATCGGTTGTAGAGATAAAAAAGTGAAGGATAACATAAAATCCCGTGCACAGCCCATCGGTGGTATTTGGATTTTATGGAAATATCAATGAATATATATTTTTTTAAATATTGATAAAAAAAATAATTAAAATTTTTAAAAAGTCCTTAAATTTTTTTAACAAAATTGTTAAAATGAAAGAAGGATATGCATGTCGATAAGTATTTTGAAAGATAATATTTAGAGAGAATTAAGTGTATATGCGTGAATGGGAAATAAATTAAAGAAGGATGTGTATAAGTACAACCATCATTTGATATGTACTTTGGGGATTTAATTCCATAAAGTATGCTCACAAATGGTGAACTTCCCACATCTCAATTTAAAATATCTCACAGTGATAAGTAAAAAATTATTAGTTACTAATTAGCATAAATAATTATTCGTGCACCCATATTGTGATAAAAAAAAGATTCAATAATTGCCAAAATAAACATAGTCTACTTTTATAATAAATAAATATTTGGTGATCAAATTTTCTTAAAGATATTTTAAAATTTAGTTTTGATGATTATTGTGATTCTTCTTTTAATAGATTATGTCAATTTTCTCATATGAGAGTTTCCTTTCACCAAAAAAACCTCTAATATTTTCTAAATGACCTAGCAATCCTGCATGTGTGCATGGTATAAGATTGATTATTAAGAGACAGTCATAATTAAAGTGGAAATTAAAAAAATAATAATAATAGGATCCTTAAAAAGGACTATAAATAAAAAAAAAATAGAAAGCTCGTTTATTCTTTGCATAGAAATAAGCCCGATCTAAGATATCGTAAAACAAAACTTATTAACCGGATCAATATTAGACGGTGTGATAATGTATTATTCTGGTAGCTGCTTAGGGATTCTTTGTAAAAGCATAGGATCTTCCAGTGGATAGGAGTGTCATCAAAGATGAAAAGAACAGTATAAAAAAAATATGGTATAAGTCAACACAATTAAGAAATGAATTGTTTGGTTCTTGTTTTTTAAAACTGTACTTATTAAGAGCATTTTCTTAAAACATAAAGAATACCAAAATAGTTTTCTCTAAAAATTGTTCTTATTATTTGAATTTATTGCTATTTATGTTTTTTAGAACAACAAAAATTGGGAACCACACTTGTTTTATATGTTTTTATTTTATATGTTTTTGAGTGAAAAAACAATTTTTAAAAACGATTAGATGCGAACATGCATGTCGGCGATCCTTTCTGAAGAAACAACTGATTCACCGACTCGAGTCACGTGTTTGGGATGCGGTTTGCAATTCCACGGGAGGAGGATTGTCAACACTACTCCCAACTACTAAGTAATAATCACCCTAAGTAAACTCTTTTCAGTTTACTACATTTTTTAAAGAAAAATTAATTTTATTAATTCAAACTTATAATACATTTAATTGTTAAAATTTATAAATGATGAAACAATATTCAAATTAATAATATAATAAATCAGTAAATTTGGTAATATAATTATTAGAATATCTATAACTCTCGTTCTTCAATATACTAACGATCATAATATAACATCTTCGATTGGTCGAATCCGCTTTACTTATATGAATTGTTCTCGTATAAATAAAGCATCATAACAAATCGATGATAAACCAACGTTATATGAATGTATTTTAGGAGAGGGAGAAGAGGCCCACCTATTAGGAAGTTAAGCAGAACCTACAAATTAAACTTTTTTTATAGGAAAATATTAAGAGAAGAAAATATTAAACTTTTTAGGAAAATATTCATACACATACTTCAAAGTCGATACTTTCTTCCTCCAATCAAGAAAAAAATGCTGGCTCAAAGGCAAGAAGCGACTAATGTCTGAGCTGATCTGCTTGACCAGCAGAAGGAAATCAAAGGTAACTTGAGTGTTTACACAAAAATATCTCACATGTTTGGTTCTTGGGAAATGTGAAAATGTTTCATCAAAGAAATTATGTAAAATTGTAACTGATTTTCTTTAGTATTTTGCTTAACATTTAATTTGTTTCTTTCTAAGGCACCAAAGTTAAGGTCGACTTTTCTTATTCCAACGGATTCATTGTCCATTTCATGCATATTTCCTTCAAAGTCAGTGTTTCTCTAAGAAAAATGTCTCAGAAAATCCTAAATTTGGGTATATAACTTTATGATTTAGGGTTTTTTTTTTTTTTTACTACTAAAAACTTTAGTTAGAATGTAGTTAATTCTCCCAATTGAGACTCGACTCGAGACCCCTCTCCTCCTTATACCTTGCATTTTTGAAACATTGAGCATGTAGTAAACTATCCCTATTGGGACTCGAACCGGGACCTTTATTCTCCTAATCTCTTGCCTTTTTGAAACGTTGAGCATATAGTAAACTGTTCTCACTGGGACTCGAACACGGGATCCCTCCTTTCTCTATACCATACCTTTTTGAAATGTTGATTATGTAGTAAAGCATCCTGTGGGACTCGAACCAAACCCCCTCCACTTCCACATACTTTGCCTTTTTGAAATGTTGACTATATAGTAACTAAGGATTTTAAATTTTAATCATTAGGAGAGCATCAAGAGAAAACTGATTATCCACTCCTCAGATAGCGTATAAGGGATGAGTCCTAGTGAAGACAAAGGCGATGAAAGAAGGAAGATAGACCAAACCTGTACAACCTGTATAAGATCCTTTTATCACAAGAAGGGTTTATTATATTGTAAATAAAAATTATATTGGTAAAAAAAATAGTTCACACATTTTTTTTTTAACATATATATATCGTGGGCCACAGAGCCCATAATTATGAAGTGTGGGCCTCTGCCGATGGACAGCCCATCAAAATTAGAGGGAGCCTGTTGTGTCTCTTACCGGATTCTCAGCTACCTAACTTGGGGATGCCCGTCTCTCGGATTTCACGGAGTTTTTGTTGTGCTTGAGAGATTTCAGTTTGTTTTCCACTGAAAGTGGTGGAAAGGGAATGTTATTCTTTTATACTTTTCACTTAGAATTTCGACTTCATGTTTAAGCCTTTTTGTTGTTCTTTACATTAGGACTTCTCCATTCTAGCGTTACTCTGTACCAATGCTCGGGACTAGGTTTCCTAGCAGTCTACTGCTGTTTGTGATGGTGAGTTCCTCGATGGAGGGGACATCATTCACCTCAAATTTTTTGATATCATTTTCTGGCACCCTTGTTTTTGGATTTAAGCTTATTTTCACTACTTGATTTCAAGGAGTGGTGAAATCCTCTCTATTGATAAGGAGTTCTTGTTCCGTAGCTCAGGGAATGGTCTGTTGGTTGGTTGCGACTCCTTGCACGAACCACACCCACTTGATGAAGCTTTGGATTGGCAGGCTTCTATTACTGCACTTCTGATTTATAATTTACCATCCAGGGTTTGCTTGGGGAGTTCTGCTCCTCCAAATTTTGCGGTGCTTGTTCTTGATAGAAGTGCATTGTCTTTGAATCTTTTGACCATTTTTGGATTTTCAGATTTACTGTTAAATAGCAATACTGGGCCTCTGTGTTCTAATCAGAGACCTGTCATTTTCGGAAACCGGACTTATCGGTGGATGCGATATTTTTCATCATAAAGGTCAAGATGGGCAGCTCCAGGGAGGAATCTCCTGATTGGCTGCATTCCTTCCAGGTATTACCATAATCAAGACGCTCTTTGACTAAATAGGTGTTTAAAGAAAATGATTGTGTTGATATTTCGTTCTGATTTCAGTTCTATTGCAATTTAACTCTTGGGATTTCAGTCTTTTGAATTTTTGGAGTTTATCACTATTTGCGGGGTCTCTAATGACTGCTTGGAAATTTAAGAGACCTCCCAGTGGCCGTAGAGGAGAACCACCAGTTGTTATGCGCACAACCAAGCTTGGCCGGTTTTTCAATTTTGATATTTAGGTTTATGGAGAAAGAGAGGTGGGATTAGGATCACATGAATGATTTTAGGAATAAGTATTGACTGCGCTCAATGCCTCTTATGAGTGCAATAAAAAGGAAAATGGTTTTGGATTCATTATGGGCTTCTTTGTTAGGTACCATTGAGTTTATTAGTTGTAACATTCTTAGAGTTTACCTGGTTAGCTTCTTGTCACACCTGGTTACCCAAAATTATTGTTAAACCATTTCTTGCATTAGGAATAATTTGTCATCATGGATGGTCTTAAGGGATTAGCCATGGAAGGTTCATCGGCCAAAAATGAAAAAAAGTATTAAAAATAGTTTTGTATTTGTTTTTTTCATTTTGTTTTTTGGTGGATTTTGCTTGCTTTATTGGCTTTATAGTTGTTTACTATCATTTTGTCTGTATGCTCATTGAGAGAATTTAATTTGTTAACAGGCGCAGCTCATCGGCTTGACATTATCTTGATTGACTCTCCTCCTGACGACCCTTTAGGGAGGGTAAAGATGTAGATTCTCCATTCAATGGAACTCGAAGTAAAGTCCCCCCAGTAAAGGCTAAAAAGCAAAATCTCAAATCTGAGTAGAAAATAAACAATCACGAAAAAAGAAGGTATATCTAGAAATTCGATACAAAAATTTTATGTTTTGCTAGAGAATTCGGTTAGAAAGGCATTGGTCGGATAATGTCATACTACACCTAATTAGGTTGCACTCTAAAGTTCCTTGAAAGTCTTTGTAGGAATGAAGGTCATGAGAAGGCTTCAGTGGAAGAACCATATGATGGGGAGCCTAATGTAAGAAGTTTCGCTGCATGATTGCTTATCTAATGTTTCATGAAGTCATCTCCTCCTCAATATTGTCTTTGGTTCCCTCTTATATATTAACCACACTATTGTTTTCAATCTTAAATTTGTGATGTAGATATCAATTATTCTCTCTTGATCTGCAAGTCTTCCCAAGCAATCCTAAATATGGGAGGTCTTTCCTTAGTGCCTAACCAAGAATCTTTTCTTTTTCCTTTTTGGCTTTTTATAAATGGTAAAAGAACAAAGAAACTGACCAGACTAAGTATTCATATTCATGAAAACATTTAATAATCATGTTTGGGGAAAATAACATCCAATTTGTTTGAGTTCTAATTAAACAAAATGAAAATAAAATCGAGACCACCGTACTGTGGTATGCGCGGGAAGAAAAAACAGGTATGATTCGATCAGTAGGCATCTATTTTAATCAATTATAACCTAGGTTTGTTTTATTTTTTTGATTTTTTTTTTTTGGAGCTATGAATTGGTTAAGTTGAAAATAGCTTATGTTATCACTTCTAAATGAAGCATACTGAATAATACTTTAATTACACCGCAGATCCAATCGTCGTGAGTGGCCCAGACTATGAATATCTTTCTTCTTAAATTTTTCTTATGTTTGTTTTATTTTATTTTATTTATTTATTTATTTTGTAAAAATGCTCTTGTGGTAGAAAAAGACTCAGCAGATTTGCATAGGATGGTTACGGAGGGAAATGCCATAAAGCAATGAAACTAGATTTAGGTATTTACCATGGTGGACTCATCTTAATTTTCTTATGAAAGCAGACAGTTGTTTGTAAATGTTACACCCAAAGAGATTTATAAAATCAACTACTTGTACTGTCAAGATGTCCATGGACCATGATCGAGTTAGTATTGCTCACGTGCTCACTGAATAACATCCTAAATTAAAATCATGATGAGGCCATTTTGATATAATTAATGTTAACTTCCATTATCTGATCGTTTCTTTTGTTATCTTGACATTTTAAGTTAATACTTTTACTTGTGTGATTATCCTAATGGATATGGATACACTTTTTTCCGGGGAAACATAGTAAGTGGCATCAAATTTTAGTATTTAAACTCCTTGATGATCACCTCTCCTTTGTCTTCGTGCACTCAAGTTGTACTGTTACAATTATCTTGGTTGGCCTTCTAATTTACTATAAGCAATCACCGAAATTGAAAGATCTTAGTGTTTCTTTGTATCAACTACAGTAACTATCGTTCTGCCCAGGGGCTTTAAAATTCTTTGAAGCAACTTGTTAGTCTGTTGTCACCTTTCTATAGATTTTAATTTCAAGAATTTCCTTTGTTGAACAGGCACGAAATCATTCAGTCTAGATGTTGTCATTAGAATCTGAGTCTTGTCCAGATGATAGCCCCATGAGAGAAGATTATACCCCTCATGAAGAATCATTTGTGAATAAAACAACTCAAGTTTTGGACAAAGAAAAAGATGCAGTTCTTACTGAGAATGGTCAAGAGCCTTGTTGAATGAGGTTTATGAAAGTCACGAAAAACATGTTAAAGTGGAACACATATCCACTAAAAAGAAGAAAGAAAACGGTGAAACAAAAGAGAGAGGTAAAAAAGGGCTAGAATGATCAATCTCATGTTCGTAAAATGACATGGGTTGAAGTACAAACAATTCAGTTAAACAAGCTTTCCACTTTTCTTTTGTTCTATGTATTTTTATTTTTTATTTTTGAAATTGTATTCCATGTGGATTATATCAATGAATATAGGGCATGATGATGACACGAAACTTTTGGAGGAAGAAACATTAGATAAGCATACTGAACCTCAAGTAAAAAGCTTCAATATGTTGAAGGTTCTTCATCTAGTCTTTGATCATTGATTTAGCACAATTGAAAATTTGTAGGTCTCCTCATAATTTGCCTACGGTGCTCTCTAACAAGTCCATCGATCAAAGGTAGACACATATTTTTATCTTGGTCATGGCATACCAATTTCTTTGAGAACTATATTCTCTTAGATTTGTTAGAGATTACGAGTTGCGGTTTGAGAATGGCCGGCAACTCTCTCAAATCATCGAGAATTGCTTGTCTTGCCAGCCTTAAATGCGGTATAAATAATGTGCATTTTTGTTAAAATAGTTCTAAAAAAATATGGATTTTACAGGGATGGTCGGGAAAATAATGCATTTAGGCCATGTTGTTTGCCTTGTTATTTTCTTACTTACGAAGCATTTAAAATCTAAGTAAACATATAGCATGCTCTTAGCCTACTTTCTATCAATTGTGTTGTGTTATCAAACCTTATGGGCTTTTAACTCACTCCTTATTGTTGATCATTTTTCAAGCACCCTAGAACTTGACAAGGTGTGATGCTAGTATATTGAGAAATGGTTCCCGAGCCTCACACATTTAGTTAATCAATTTTCTCTAAATCTACACTTAGGTAAAGAGTTTAATCAGTCCTGTCCCATTGCTTATTCTCTAATGTGTATATTGAGAAATTGCTTGAGGTAGTTGCTGCTTCTATTGGATTGCTCATATGATTCTCAATAGACATTTCCTCAGAATATAGAGTGAGCTTAGGAGGCATTTCTAACAACTGACCTTTTCCTTCGAACATCTCAGGCTTTGCTCATTGAAGGATCTATGAGAGCTTCATTTGTATACACCATTGTCCAACCATCACCATTTTCGTAACAAGCTTCTTTTCATCTTTAGTGGCATCTCCCAAGTCTATGTTATCCCCTTGGTGACATTTATCATAAACCCATGATGGAAAATATATTTTACTTGACTGCTCTGTATTTGCATTCACATTCTTTCTTCTTCCCACCATCTCCATTAACAACATTTCAAAACTATAAACATTATCCTTGTATGAGACACCTCCAATGTTTTTGTAGAATAATTTTGGAGCAATGTATCCCAATGTTCCTCTTGCAGCACTGAGAGACACCATACTTTCATCTGTTGATTACAACTTTGCAAGGCCAAAATTTGAAACTTTTGGTGTGAAGTCCTCATTGAGAAGGATACAACTTTTCCCTACGTTCATTACTATGTCATTGATTTCAATAGCTCCCTTGTGATAATGCATGATAGGATAGTTTCACGAGAGCTAACAAACCCAATCTACAAGCTTATAAGTCAAAAGTAGAAAGAGAAACAGTAACACTTAATTGGTTTTATATGTGGACCCATAAAAGTAAAGGAACCCAGTCTACATGAAAGCCATAATTTAATTATTTTGCGTCCTTTACCAATTACTAGCAAGACTAGCTAGATGAAGATCTTGAATGATAAATCTTTGGAGAAGTTTTCTTATAAAGAGGGAGGTGTTTAGTTGATGGATTTCATCCCCAAAACAACTTGTTGTCACAGATATGATCTTAGAAACGACTAGCGATCTTAATTTCGTCCAAGTAAATTTTCATAGGAAATGCATGTTTTCTTGTAGTGAATATGAGAGGCATTATGGTCCTTTTTATCCACTCCATCACTCATCTTGTGTATCTACCTTTGGAGTCGCCACACCAGTCTTCGACTGGTGTGAAAGCGAAGGCGATGAGCTTGCTTTGATTGCATTTAAAGTGGAATCACTCGCATGACTCACTAGGGATCTTTGAGTTCTTAGGTTCGTCGATCCACTTTTGCCATTGGATAGGTGTTTTCTGCGTAGCCGGCCGTCCATCAGTCGTAGCCATAAATTTGAGTCGTATGGTTCGTCCCTCCCGAAACCTCACATTTCTTGAGCGGTAAATCCTCAATACTTGACTTCCATGGCGAAATACCACCTCGATTTAATTGGTTTTGTTTCATTACCTACGTGTCCTTATGTAACAACAATTCCTTTAAGGAGGATTCCCTGTTGTCACATTGTTTGAATCTTAAGGTCCTCAATCTGATCGACAACAAGCTCATAGGAAAAATCCCTAAAGAACTCGACTGCTTCTCAACTCTGCAAATGTTGGGCCTGTCTATTAACAACCTTACAGGGAAAATCCCAGCTTCAATAGGGAATCTGTCATCCCCTCATCTTACTATATAGGGTAACCATTTGGAAAGTAGAATTCTTGAGAACTTGAGTAGAATGTAAGCTACTAGTTTATTCAATTAAGTTACAACAAACTAGCCGACACAATACCTTCTTCCCTCTATAATCTTTCATCTTTAGACTATTTTGACATCGCAAGCAACCAACTTGAGGGGAGCATTCATCCAGACATTGGCGTCTTCCTTCCTCATCTCACCGGTCTCTTTGTTTCAGAAAACAAATTCACAGGTCCTGTTCCAAGTTCCAAGTTCATTATCCAATGCTTCAGGCCTCATGTATATCCACTTTGCTGATAACACTTTCACTGGATCAGTTCCACAATATCTGGGAAGGCTTCAAAATCTTGGAAATCATATAAAGCACTGAGCGGCAATAGATTGGGTTCTACAGAAGGTGATCATGGCTTAGATTTCATTACCTCTTTAGTAAACTGCACTAAACTTAAAATATTGGTCTTTGAGGACAATTCCCTCAAAGCTTCTTTAGTCAGCTCATCTATAGCTAATCTTTCAACTCAGATCAACTGGATTTCCCTTGGAATAAATGAGATTCATGGAACAATTAACAGATTGTAAACTTTGATCAATCTCACATTCTTGACTCGAGTAACCAGCTTATAGGTACTATTTCACAGTATGAAATCTTCATGAAATGCGAGCCCTGGTTTTGGGGAAGAAACAAGCTCTCTGGCACCATACCATTGTCATGGTAACCTAACCCTGTTGAATTACCTCCTATTTATATGACAGCTTAAGCTTGTCTGGGGAAATTCCTTCAATTCTTCTACCTAATAGATGTGATTCTTTCAAATAACAACCTACTGGTTCAATCCCTAAAGAACTTGTGGATATTTCCACTGGAGTATTAGTGTTCAACTTAAGTGGCAATGCCTTGACTGGTTTACTGCCACTGGAGTTAGGGAATTTGATAAACGTCGCAGATCTGGATGTTTCTCACAACAGATTATCTGGCAGCCTTCCAAACTCTTTAGGTAAATGCATTGTGATGGAAGATCTTCGACTAGATGGCAACTTCTTTGAAGGAGAAATTCCTGAGTTCTTGCAAAGTTTAAGAGGTCTAGAATATATATAGATCTTTCTCATAACAAATTTTCAGGCAGGATTCCGGAGTATCTTGGGGAGCTTCCTTTCTTAACCTATTTGAACCTATCATTCAATCAACTTGAAGGAGAAGTGCTCACAGTGGGTGCACCTTTGGAAGTAAGACCATGGTTTCAGTTGAAGGGAACTATGGATTATGTGGAGCATCCCCGAGCTTAATCTTTCCATATGCCCCACCTACTCCACAAACAAGCATCTTGTGGTCAAAATTGTCATTCCAGTGATTAGTATTGCTGCTTCATGCTTTATTTTGCTGGCGAGCTTCTTCATAATCGGTCACTGGAAAAGAAAATCAAGGAAGAATATTAATGTTTCCTCTCCAGAGCTTTACAACAATCAGTTTTGGAGGGTCTCATACTTGGATCTTCACAAAGCTACTGGAGGCTTCTCGGAGTCCAACATAATTGGTACCGGAAGTTATGGCTGTCTATGAAGGAGTACTCCTTGAACAAGACAGAATAGCCATAGCAGTGAATGTGCTAAATCTTCAGCAAAAAGGAGCTTCCAAGAGTTTCATGTCGGAGTGCAAAGCTTTGAGAAGAATTCGTCACAGGAATCTTATCAAAGCATTTGAGTGCTTGCTCCAAGCCGGACTTCAAAGGAAATGATTTCAAGGCTCTTGTGTTTGAATTGATGCCACAAGGAGCTTGGAGGTTGGCTCCATCCAAAAGGAATACTACAAGAAAGATCATGATCATGAACCGAACAGACTCAACCTTCTACAAAAGTTGAATATTGCTATTGACGTTGCTTCAGCATTAGAATATCTTCACAACCACTCGGATGGCATTATTGTTCACGGTGATCTTAAGCCCAGCAATGTCCTTCTCTACGACAAACTGATTGCCCATGTCAGTGATTTTGGTCTTGCAAAGATTATCTCCGCTGTTTCTAGCGCTACTACTACTCACCCAAATCAAAGCAGTTCGGTTGTGGTAAAAGGATCCTTGAGGTACATTGCTCCAGGTATGAATAATTTGATTAGAATCTTTTCTTTTCTTGTTTCAGTTCTCTTTGCTTGCAGGAGTTTTGGATTCAGAAAATAAATTCAGGAGGGACATAACTTAGTTTAGGGGGTACATGATAGTACATATGCTGGCAGTGTGGCTTCCTGATGAACTCTTGGTCCAGTGTTTTTTCAGAACTTTAGAAGGGGCATATGTCCCGTGAGCACTTACTGGCTCTACCCCTGTAGTTGCTTCAGTTCTTATTGCTTGCATGAATGGAGAAAATAAATTCAGGAGAGGCATAACTTAATTAGGGGGGGGCATGACAGAATGCTGGTAGTATGGCTTCCTTATGATGAACTCTTGGTCTCATGTTTTTCAGAACTTTAGAAGGGGACTATGTTCCCTGAGCACTTACTGAAAAATCCGCCCGCCATAGTTGCGTCTGTTCTTCTATGTGGTTTCATACATCATATTACTAATTCGTTGATCAGCTTGATATTTTTTCAGTGATTTGGCGATATGGAGTGTGGCGGTAGGGCGTCGGCTGAAGGAGATGTACACAGTTATGGAATTCTTTTGCTTGAATGTTCACAGGAAGAAGGCCAACCAGTGAGGCGTTCAGAGATGGTTTCACCCTTCAATGACTATGTTGAAATGTCTTTCCCAAAGCGAGTAATGGAGGTCATGGATCCGCATTTGATCCAGCAGCTAGAAGCAGATGGAAGAGACCACATATTGGAGAGCATCATCTCAGTTCTGAGAATCGGTGTCATGTGTTCCAGTCAATCTCCAAGAGACAGAATGGAGATGGGAGATGCAATCAACCAACTCCACTCCATCAGAAACCTCTTGTTGAGGCTTGACCATGGAGGGGAAGGCACATCTCAGTCTCACCTCTAGTATTAATGCTCACAGAGTTGCAACATGTGACAAGAAACTCTTCGACATTCTTTGAGATGATCTTTTTTTTTTTCTTTTTTTTTTTAATTTTTTTAAGGTTGGGTTATGTTAAAGGCATGATATTTATATTCAACTCAAATCTTACAAAGTTTAAGCTTTTACGAAATTAAATTAAATATTATGATGGAAACTGCACTAATTTAGTAAACTGCACTAATTTAGTAAACTGCACTAAATTAAATATTATGGTGGAAACTTATGTGCTTAGTTTGGGCTTATACTTTGTCAATTTTATGTAGGCTTATTTGGTGTTTTGCTTAATGTACCTTTCCATGCCCTTGGGAACAAACACAATGAAGGAAAGAAAATAGAAAGAAGATGTAGAAGAAAAGAAAAAAAATAAAAATAAAAATCGAGTAAAATCTAATATATTATCTTATGTCATTTATTTTAATTCATCAATATCTAAATAATTTAAGAATATATAATTTTTTAAATAATTTTATTTATATTTGATTTTCTTTGAAATTTTTAATTAGATAACTAAATATAAGAAAATTATTCTTTGGGAACCAAATACAGCTTGTAGGATTTTTGGTCAAATTTTGTGGCCAAGGTATCACTTGGAATCTCTCAATGCAATCCACTACTTCACCATATGTGAGGAGTTTAAAATCTTCCACACAAGTAGTCGACCTTGGATAACTGGATGTGAATGTATGGTAATAATAAATACGTTATTTGTATTCTAATCCTTTTGGTGGATAATTCAGCTCTTGTTTATGAGCTAATGCCACAATGTTTGGAAGATGCACATGAAAAGCTTGACTTTGATCAGAGACTCGATATTGCCATTAATGTAGCTTCAGCACTATAATATCTTCATAATCATTGTGACGACATTATCGTTCATACTGATCTTAAGCCCAACAATGTTATTCTCAATGACAATATGACGACTGCTCATGTCGATGATTTTGGGCTTGTGAAGATTATCTCTAGTGTTACTAGTACTCACACAAATCAAAGTAGCCATACCACAGTGAAAGGATCAATATGATATGTTGCCCCAGGCATGTATCGCTTTTATTTGAAAGTTCCATCGCAAGATTTTTTATATATACAATTTTTTTTTTTTCTCAAATGTTATCTTGAATTAATAGGAAAGCTTCATCCAAAAGAAACAAACCTATGGTAGAATATGGTGTTAGTGGTAATAGAGTGCAATTTACTAGAGAATTAATGAAGCTCAAATCATCTCCTCTTGCTGAATGTACCCCAGTGAAACTGTTTTTAGGGAGAAAGATACCTTCCAACATTGAAGCATTGGATAATGAATTAGGAACAGACCCTATGAATCGATTTTCTGTAAGAACTAGCTGCCTGAGATGAGGAAAGGCAACACTCATATCCTGACTAAGACTTCCCTCTAATTGATTAGCTACAAGTCTAAAGTAATTGTACAAAGAAGAAGGAATCGTACCTGATAATCTATTGATACCTAATTGAATGACAATACAATGAGGGATGAGAGGTTCCCAAGTGAAGCTGGGATCTTTCCTGTGAGATTGTTCTTAAACTGAGACCCAGAGCTCAATTTTTGGAGGGAGACAAGTTCTTCTAGGATTTTGCCTTCAAGCTTGTTGTTAACTACATTAAGTTCCCTAAGCTCTGAGCAATATGTGAGATTGGTAGGGACTTTTCCTTCAATGGAATTGTTGCTAAGAACAAGAACTCGTAAGCAGAATAAGGAGGAGACGGGTCCCGAGTTCGAGTTTTAGTGAGAACAATTTACTACATTGTAACTAAAGTGTTCAGTTCACATATATATTTTTTTTAGGGGTAATTGACAAAAATAATTCATAGTTTGGTCGGTTTTTTTTAATTAGTCTCATCTACTATTTAACTATGAATAATCTCAGGTTTATGAGGTCTCATATTGTATTGGTCCTGAGACACTAGTAACCTACTAAGGAAATTAAAATAATCATATATTGCTTATCTGTCCTTTCTCACCAAATGTCAGTGCCTAATTGATTCCTAAATTTTTTAATTTTTTTTATAAAAAAAATCAGTTTTATCTGCCCCTCTCCCCTCCTCCTCCATCTTTATTTCAGAAATATAAAATCAAAGAATATTATAATTTAACCCCTCCCGTTTTCTGTTTCTATATGTTTATTTCTCTTTCATTGTTTGATAATGATGATGATGAGGGTTTTTATATATTTAGAAAGCAATATCATCTTCTTCGTCGCATCTCAGGGGATCTCTTCAGGACCTAATTGCGAAGATTCAGAGAGCTTGGTGGTGGTGTTTCAATTTGGAATGGCAGTCCATCAAAACCCCGTTATGTTTTGATCCGGGAAGCTCAAATTTTGGTTCTTTTTTTAAGGATTCTTGATTTATTTCTTGGCTCGCCTTTAGATACCTTAATTTGGGTTTTAATCAAAACCCATTCTTTCTTTTTCTGACTGCTTCAGATTGCAGGGCTTGGTTTTAATCTCTTAAATCTGTTTATTCTCCTATGACTGTATTGGATTAAGATCCATATGTTGCTACTTTATAGGTTGTTTAAAGTTGTCCTTGGAAGCTATTTTGCACTGCTCTAATCACATTATTGAGAATGAATTCAAACCCTTCACCTCTTATCCTCTTTTCAGAATCGGGTTTTGGTTTTAACGGTTTTTGTGTTTTCTGTATCAAAATTTCAAATTAAAATCAATTAAATATTTTCTGTATCATGATTCCTGATAGGGTTTGAAAAATGGGCTCGCAGACCCACTCGTCAAACCCAAAGAAGAGGCGCGCCCATTGAAGCACCTAGGCCTTGACGCACCTGCATCGAAGGCCCAATCCATTACGTACCTAAAGGCCTGCAGGTGAATCGAGAAAGCCCATATTCTGCAAATCAAATTAAATCTCATCGATAAAGGAAATAGAATAATCCCCAATAACATATTATCCTGCAAATCCAACTAGATCTCACCAATAAGGAAAATAAGATAATTTACGATATAACAGCTCATCCTGCGGATCAAGCCAGATCCTACCAATGAGGAAGAAGGATAATTCTAAATAAAGTGCTCTATCAATCAAATCCAATACCGATAAAAGCAAGAAATATCCCGTCCAATGGATAAGAATCCTAATCACCATCCAACTGGGAAAACATATACTATAAATACCAAGTCACCACATCGGTGAAAGGTACGCAACACATTCGTCCTCTAAGCAGTCTCTCTTTTCTTTCAAAAAGAAACTGACTTAGGCATCGGAGCGGCTCATGCGAAGCCCCGCGCCTTTTTCTTTCTGCTTGCAGAGGAGAGCAACGCTGCTGCTCGCAGTCGCCCCAACAAAGAAGTCCTATCTCCCATCCGATGATCCAGCCTCTGCACCAATCCACAGCAGCCCTGGTTCCGGCCCAACAATCCCCAACACGCTCCAGCCCAGTCCGGTTGAAAAAACAGCATCATCAGTTAGCGCCGTCTCGTGGGAACGACGCCTTTTATAAATAAAGACTGATCTCTCGCCATCGATGAATAACCCGAACACGAGCAGGAGCAACGCCAATCCACCAAGGATGCAGGATCCGCTGTGTGACACGGATGCACCTCCCGCGCATTAGGAAGCGATGCAAGCCAACACGACCGAGCGAGGCCATTGGCCTCACCAACCAACGCCTGATAGGAGAGTTGCAGCAACCCTACCGTGGTGATGCACGCCTACTGAGGCACGACAAGCTCAAGAAGGTCACAACTTTCCTCCTCATGAAGGGCAACACAATCTCGACATTCCCGAGGTGTCAAAACAGGCAGAGTCCTACCGAGCCAGGCATAACGCAATTGGCCCCCGGAGAGGAGTGGCAATCACAACACTTCTGGAGGCATGTCGGGAATGAAGAACTACGCCACCCTCAGCAAGGAGCAGGAGAGCAATCATGGGAGCAGAGATTCAAGAGCCTCCAATAAGAGCTTAGCCGTGTGAAGGAGGTGGTAAGAGGACGCATTCCTGACACTATGGACACCTTGGTGCAACAGACTGAGTCACCGTTCACGGCCGAGGTGCTCCACTTCCCCCTTCTAGCCAAGTTCAGAATGCCACAAGTGGAAGCATTCGATGGTGTCAAAGATCCAGTCGATTATCTCAACACTTACAAAAACCAAATGGAGTTGCATGGGTATCAAGACCTCAAGGGCAGAGCTTTCGGGCGATCACATTAAAGGCCCAAATTCCATGGCCCGTTTAACAGGCTTCCGCCCTCATCAATCTCCTCATTCAGAGAGCTATCCATTGCGTTCGTCTCTCACTTCATTGGGGCCAGGACGTATAGAAAGCCAAGCTACCATGTAACACCCCAAAATATACCCTAGTAGTTTTCGACATGTTTAGGGTATTTTGTAAGCGTAATTTGAATGTTTCGTGAGTTAAATACGAAACATGGAAACGAGAGACCCGAAAAGTTACAAAACTTAAGGACAAATTGTAATTTGTCCAAAAAGGGGCATAAAAGACATGGATTAAGAAGATTTGAGGCAAAAATGAAGTAAAGGAAACTTGAAATACAAATGGTCAAGAGTTGGATGACCAAAAAGCAAATAAATAAAATTAACCCAAAAATGGGTTTTTGAGGGCCAAACAAGGCCTAAGAAATAATTGGATTTAAAGACCAAAAATTGGTCTCATTTGGAAGGGGAACAAACCGTGAAGGGGGAAAAGAGAGAAGAAGAGAAGAGGAAGAGGAAGAAGAGAAGAGGAAGAAGGAGGAATCAAGCCAAGGTATGGAATCTAACTTTGGGTATGGATTTCTTTTATGGAATTCTTGTGTTTGCAAGAATTTCCATGCTATCGATGGTTATTAGTTGTCCCCAAAACCTAGGTTGGAAGGATTTCATCATAACCAAAGAGGTAATGAAATTAGAGTTGGTAAAACCTTCAAAAAGGGCACAAGATGGTTATAGAATCCTCCCTTTGAGGTTGGATTCATGGTTAAATCAGATATAATGAGCATGGTTTAGAACAACCCTAAACAAATCCTCTATGTTCGATCATGTATGGTTGTGACCCATTAAATTTGTTTTGGAAGGATTTCATGATATGTTTTTGAAATTAGATAAGTATTGAAAGAGGAATTGAGTAGAAAAGAGGTTACAAGAGAAATATGGAATGATTTTGATGTGTGTAGGAAGTATATGAGTGATCCATTGATGAAAGTGGATGAAAAATGGGAGAAAATACACATTCCGTACTGCCGACATGTACCGTACACCTTGAACATGTACCGGTACATGTTAGGTTCAATATTTAAGTTGAACATGTACCCCACATGTTAGGGGTGTACCGGTACATGTGATGTTCTGTTACCTATTTCGACCAGTTTTCGTATTTTAATCATAACTTGCTCATTTCTTATCCGATTTGAGTGATTCAAATGGCTAATTAAAATAGACTTCAAGGAGAACCAAAAATATAGAAATAGCTACCTTCTAATTCGGACTCTAAGTGGCCCAAAAATTCACTCAAAGTGGGGCCATATGCAAGCCAATTCCTGCATCAAGACCATAGAGTAGTCCGGAAGTTGACGTAACTTGAGCCTGATGCGTTCGATTTGGGTGATTCCAGTTGGAAATGAACCTCTAAAGCACCTTAGATTTAAAGGAGAATAAAGAACCAAGTAATAAATATGGAGACAAGTGCATCGAAATGAATATTGCAAACTGTTCCTTCGTAAATCGGTAAACCGAATTAGTCGGGCATGAAAATGCCATAACTTGAGTTTGGATGATCCGATTGGAATGATTCCAATTTCTAAGTAAAGTTGATTCATCTAGGAACAAGAATACATGAACAATGTATGAATACATCAGTATTCCTGTATAAGTATCTGAAATTCCATATGGAATAGGCATGAAACCCGACAGGATATGTGTCACGAAACGAACTCGAAATACGAACTCGAATACGAATATGAAAGATAAATGTCATGATCGCAGCTTTGACAAGAAGGTTATAAGTTCTGAAAGACATATGACAATATGACTACCTAGGACCGAAGAATGAATGAGTGGACGTCCTGTTGGTGCTTCGGCACTCCTGCTGGCGCCAAGACTCCCGCAGCGCTTCGCACTCGCAGTTCCTAAGACTTCGCTGCGCTCCTAAGATCAGCTGCGGGCAACAACGCTGATCGGGTGCTTCAAGATTCTCGCTGGGTGCTAATGACACTTCGTCAAGGTATGTGCACACCCCGATCGGTGTTTAACCCCGTTGGTGCTACGACACTTCGCTATGCGGCAGCATCGTCCCGCATTTGCTACGGCACTCAAGATCAGATTGTACCTTCTGGTACTTATCAGATCAGCCCTACTCATTTCTTATGATCGGGTCTAGGCAATGTAATGTACCATATGATAAAACACCTAATAAAGAATAAGAAAGATCCTAATGTACCTCCAGATTCTGCTATGTAGTACCCACGGGCAATTCCCGTATCTGACACCCCGTAGTACCTACGTACTCGCATCTAAAAAATACATAAGTTCTAATATAAGTATAAGTCCGGGCCGCACTCTACTGGCCTCCTTCAAGATAATGAATATGTGAAGCACCTATGGGTACTTTGTATACATTAAGCTCTGAATTCTACGGAGTCCCGAATGATAATAAGCCTCACAGGCATAAGTTTTGAATAAGAATAAGCTCAGAATTCCTACTCTGAGTCCCGAATGAACACACGCCTATTATAAGTACAAGCTCCCGTATAAAGTAACCTCAGAATCCTGCACAGAGATCCGAATAATAAGTATAAGTCCAAAGAGGGTACCTACTTCGTACTCAAGACGTAAAAACAAGAAAATCCAGTACCTAAGGGTACTCTCGTATCCGTAAAATAAGTATAAGTTCTGTAGTACCACGGGTACTCTCGTAACGGTAAAATAAGTATATGTATCCTGTTTATGATCTCGCACTCATGACTAATGTCCGTACCGATATGTATCCGCATACCGTCTGATTCGACCTGTGGCGGATACGATTATGATTGAAGTTCCTTAATTTTATTGTACTCCTACGGGAAATTCTTCAGCACGCTGACAGATCCCAGAAGAGGTATGCCCGTAAGACCAAAAAGATAAGTTCCGTAAGACAAGTATAAGTTCTGTAATTCATGTATGAGATCTAAAATACATGTATAAGTTCTGTAATACACGTATAAGATCCAATGGTAAGATGTGGTTCAAATACCAGTATAAGTTCCGTGAAGACCACAGTATAGTTTGCAATATACATAAAGATCTGAAATACATGTATAAGTTCTCAGAATACAAGTATAGATCCGTAAGACCGGTGATATACTGTGAAAGTACAAAGTATAAGATAATGGCACCAAAGATAAGTTTTGTAGTACTTACGGGTACCCAGATAAGGGTAAGGTCCGCAATACCAGTATATGCTCCGTAATATCTCCGTAGTACTACTTCGGTACCTCCGAATAAGTGTGTAAACTCCGTAGCATAAGTATGAGCTTAGAGGTACCTAAGGGTACCCCTAAGATAAGTATAAGTTCGTAAAACTTCCTACTGGAGGTCCAGATAGATATAAGTATCACACGATGGCAATTTGTATACATAAGTTATGTAACTCCTACGGGAGATCGAATAAGTATAAGCTTGAGATAAGGCGGCAAATGTATAAGCTCAAGATGATCTCGAGAAACTGAATAAGTATAAGATCCGAATAAGAATAAGTCTCATGCAAGTATAAGATCCGACCGCTATAAGTATAAGACCCGATCTGAATAAGTTTGGTGAGTATAAGATCCAAATACATAAGTCTGCTATAAGTGTAATCTTGGCAAGTATAAGATTGTTATAAGTATAAGTTCAGTATCGTAGATGAGAGATTTGGACAAGCTTAAGTTTGTTACAAGAAAAATTATGTATGTAAATATGTGATATAAATTCTCAAGATTCCGATACTGGCATCGTTATTTGTTACTCGTGGTTTCAGATAAGATATGTTTCCCAATTAAGCGTAGTCCTAGCACCGGGTTTTAACTGTGTGAGGCCAGGAGAAGACATCTCGAAGACATCCGCATACAAAAACAACACACCAAGAAGGGTTCATCACAAAGAGTCCCGCTCCGAATATGTAACAATGTAAAGAAAGCAGACATATAAGTAAACGGGACTCCGCTTATGTGTCTAGATTTTGATGGACACCAATTCCGTGGTAGTTCTTTGATTTGCATATAATATTTTGACTGAGGTTATAAGATGTGGGCCATACCCACAGGTACAAGTTCGACTTTTAAAAAAAAATAAAAAATTAAAAATCAGGTAAAGAGTCCCAGTATATGGTCTCGCACCCCGAACTCGGTTCGGATCCGCCAATCGGGTCGGACCGGGAATCGGGGCGTGACATACCATCTATTGACTGTCAAGCAAAGCTCGCAGGAGAGTCTGAGGTCCTATGTTCAAAGGTTCAACACAGAGTCTCTGAAGGTAGATATACCTGACGAAAAGTTCACGATCACTGCATTCATTGCTGGATTAGGAGTACAGTCGAAAGACTTGATGTTTTCCATCTCTAAAAATCCCTAAGCAAGCATGGCTGAGGTGCTCGCAAAAGCAAAGAAGTACATTAACGGCGAAGAAGCCCTCATATCCAAGAAAGGGAGCTCCTCCACCCATAAAGAAAAAAGCGGGACGGACAAGCGACGAGGACGGAGCCCCAAAAGACAAAGTGACCAGGAGAGGTCTCCAAAGAAAGATGGAGAATGGTCCCCGAAAAGGCGTGGAAACCTCAGAGATCGTCTGGGCCCACCGCAACTTGAAAGACGACAACGTTATTCACCTCGGCGGTTCACCCCCTTAACGACCCCGCACGCAGTCCCGCGCTGGCACGAAATGAATAGCCCCGAGGTGGCTAACCTAAAATGAAGCCGACCGCCACAAGAGACAACACTGTGATATTATAGTCTCCACAGGATTACTGCACCGCACGGATGATTGCATATGCCTCAAGAAGGAACAGAGTATCTAATACGACGCGGTATCTCCGACGCCTATAGCCCTTGAAAATCAACCTCGTAACTCGTGCTCGTAACTAAGCCCGCCCAAGAGCCACCACCACCACCTCGATAGACAACAACTTAGCACCAACAGTCTTTGGGGGAAATCCACGTGATCTCAGGAGGATTCGGCAGGGGAGGGAATCCAAATACCAGAGTCCCATCTCACAAGAAGATCGTGTCAAGAGAGATAGCGGGAAGCATAAGCGGTGTCCAAACCGCTCGACTCGACACATCCATAACGTTTCGACTCAGACTTGAGGGATGCCAAGACCTCTATGACGACTTCTGGTAATTCGAGTAGTCATACAACAAACGGTCCATCTGGGTCCTAGTTGACAACCCAAGTTCACCGACATCATCTTCGCCGGCCCCGGATAAGATAGGCATCTGGCGGAGAATGGAACCCATCAAGACTCCATCTCGCGAGGATTCTCCGAGAAAAGTATTACCCTTGGGCTCAATACAACTTTAGTACTCACCTTGGGAGATCCCCCATGCCAAGCAACGACGACAGCAAGATTCCTCATTGTAGACGCCCCATCTGCTTATAATATGTTGTTAGGCAGACCCTCTCTCAATGCAATAAAAGTCATTCCCTCCGCTTACCACATGATGATCAAGTTTCCTACCGTAAGCGGAGTAGGAATGGTTCGAGGAGACCAACGAGTAGCCAGGGAATGCTACTCAGCATCCATGAAGCAAAAAACGATCGATAACATATCTCTGGATGAGCTCGACATGCGCGACGAGGTGTTCACCCGACCTGAGTCCTCAGAAGAGCGGAACTCATACCGCTGGATGACGACTCGAACACTCCACCTACACGGCTCCCTGAAATTAGCTTAAGACCTCAAAATCCCTCTCACCCATTTGAGACGAACAAAGACGTCTTCGCGTGGAAGCAGGCGGACATGGGAGGAATTGACCCTACAGTAATTACTCATAGGCTAAACGTCAGTCCATCTTTCAAGCCAGTAAAACAAAAGAGGAGGAGCTTAGTGCCAGACAGGCAAAAAGCGATCAACGAGGAGGTCGACAAACTCCTCTAAGCGGGTGCAATCAGAAAGGTGGAATATCTTGAATGGTTGGCCAACGTCGTAATTGTCAAAAAAGCAAACAACAAGTGGCGACTCGGCATCGACTTCACTAACATCAACAGAGCGTGCCCAAAAGACAGTTTCCCTTTGCCGCGGATCGACCTCATCGTAGACGCCACAGCCGGCCATGAACTCCTCAGTTTTATGGATGCCTTCTCCGGCTACAACCAGATCAGCATGGACCCAGATGACCAAGAAAAGACCTCGTTCGTCACAGGGCAGGGAACCTATTGTTATCGTGTGATGCCTTTTGGGCTCAAGAACGCAGGAGCTACCTACCAGAGGCTGGTGAACAGGATGTTCCAAAAGCAAAGTAGAACTAATCACGGAGGTGTACATAGATGACATGCTGGTAAAATCCACCATTGTCGAGCTCCACAGCTCATCCGCTCGAGACGCCCTGCATCCCGAGGAAGTACAACATGAAACCGAATCCACCTGGCGCGCTCGAGACACCGAAAATCTTGTGGTTTCATAGTCAACCACCGAGGAATCGAGGCAACCTGCATTAAAATAAAAGTCAGGCTCGACATGCCGCCGCTTAATGTGTATAAAGGAAGTCCAATGGCCCGACAGAAGGATCACGCTTTAAGCCGATTCGCATCCGTGGCAAGTGATAAATGTCACCTTTCTTCCAAGTTTTAGAATAGCGCCTTTCAATGGGATCACGGCGCGAAGAAGCATTCCTTTGATTGGAAAACATATTTGAGCTCCCCCCCCATTCTGGTAAGCCCCATTGAGGGGGAGCTCCTCACTCTATACTTAGAGGTATCAGACTTCTCGACCAGCGCTGTCCTCGTCAAAGACAAAGACCGAGTGCAGCACCTAGTTTACTATTGCAGTCGTGCTCTGAGAGGAGCAGAGGAGAGGTACCCAAGGATGGAGAAATTAATCTTGGCATTAGTACGTGAGCTCTAAGCTCCTCCGCCCTTACCTGTGCTCATACCATAGAAGTTCCAATGTATCCGATGAAGCAAGTGTTACATAAAACCGTAGACTCCTGTGAAGGCCGGCGAAGTGGGCCAGAGTCGAGCGAGTCGGGATAACGAGAGGCCGAAACCAACAAAAGGGCAGGTTTTAGCAGATTTCGTCATGAAATTCACCTCAGCGGAGCCTCGAGAACACCGGGCACCGAACACCTGCACCATCCGAAACCTTTCTGTAGACGCCACAAACGCACAAGGAAGTTTGAGCCGCGACCCCCGAATTTCCTGCATGAATAGACATTGAGGCGCCGCATTCGATTCCAAGCTCCATCAATGAGGCCGAATATGAGGTCACATAGCAAGCCTCACCGCACACTCAGAGGTAAATTAATCATTAGGTATCGCACGATCACTGGTAGTGGGATTAAATAAGATCACAACAGCAGAATGATCCATACCCTGTACTGGATTTATCGGTATTTATATTATCCGGAGAATTATATTCAGAGATGAGAACTAAACGATTCCTTAACAGTCACACAGAGTGATCAGAGATCGACGTCTGCTCGGTCTCAGAGCCTTCTATAGACTACAGGACGTGGTGTTTGCCCAAATCAGGTCCAAGCCGAGTTGGATGGACCCCATTTAGGATTACATAATAGACGGACGTCTACCCGACAACCCGAAAGAAGCAGCTAAAATCAAGACGAGGTCAGCTAGATTCACTAATCATAAGGAAAGACTTTACAAGCAAGTTTTCTTCACACCCATCCTTAAGTGCATCGCGGGAAAAAACACTGAATATGTGCTAAGGGAAGTACAAGAAGGTGTATGCGGAAATCATATCGGAGCTCGGGCATTAGCAGGGAAGGTCTTAAGGCAGGGATACTACTAGCCCACGATACTCAGAGATGCGATCGACCTAGTCAGGAGATGCAAGATTTGCCAGGAGCATGCCAAGATCCTCAGCGCTCCATCCGAGCCTCGACATCAATTATAAGCCCCCGGCCTTCCAATGCTGGGTTCGATACTAGGACCTCGCCTGGGAAGGGCCAATGTAAATTCATCATCCCTGAAGAGATTACTTCACCAAGTGGGTCGAGGTCAACTCCTTTGGCCACAATCACAGAACAGAAGATACGCAATTGTGTGGCGAGCCATCATATGCAGGTTTGGTATCCCAAGAGCCCTGGTATCAGACAATGGAAAGCAATTTGACAACGCTAAGTTCAGAGATTTTTGTGCCGAGCTCGGAATTAAGAATTATTACTCGTCCCCAGCACATCCGTAATCTAATGGTCAGGCAGAAGTCACCATCAGAACCCTTAAGGTCGCATTGAAGACCAAATTGGAAGATCTTAAAGGCAAATGGGTAGAATACCTCCCCGAGGTCTTATGTGGCCTATGTGATTACGCCGCAAGTCAAACCCAGAAACCCCATTTTGCCCTAGCTCTCGCATCGGCGCAGCCCCCGTCGGTCGAGCAAAAGTCCCCGGGCGATTGAGTCATGCATGAAAGGAACACAATGATAAGGCTCTCCGCCAAATTTGACCTCTTAGATGAAAGCGTGGAGCAGTCCTAAGGCGCACTAAAGATTACTAAAGGAAGACGGCGAGGTATTATGCAACTAAAGTCAAAACCTGTGAGCTACATGCCAGTGACTAGTCTTCAAGAAGCCCCGCGAAGGAAGAATCCAACGCGATGGGAAAATCCAGGGCCCCAACTAGAAGGCCCCTACATCATATCCCGCCATCAGACTGCATAATTACGAGCCCGCATTAAAGGAGGGAAAATTCTACATCATGCTTGGAATGCGAACACCTTGCCGCTTTTATCAAGAGACTCGGCTCAGAATCTTAAATGAAGCATTATCAATTTTCAGATGACGATTTGAGTGCTTCTAGTTATTTTATTAGACGTCTCAAACAGCTCAGACATATAATGCTCAGAAAAATTACATACAACATAATGTGAAAGTTCATGGTCAAAAGGGAAAATTCTTCTTTATTCCAATCAAATTACACTAATTACAATCAGTGTCATCCAAGACACTTTGAAGCACACAAGATGCGCTCTCAAAAAAAAAAAGAAAAAAAAAGCCTTAAGAATAAGAGGAAAGGAAACGAGATGAAAATAAATGGAAGAAGGGCAGAAAGGTGGAAAAGAGGAGAAGAATCGTAGAGAGGTGGAAAAGAGGAGAAGAAGAAGAAAGGGATGGAAAGAGTTTGTGCGAAATGAAAGAAAAAAAAAAAAGAGAATGAAAGAGAAGAAGAAAGAGAAGAAAGGAGAGGAAGAGAAAGAAGAATGTAGTGGCCAGGAGAAAGCCAAGACAAGAAATGTACCGCCCTCTCTGAACTCATTCCCTAGAACGAAGCTAGGGAATAACATAACTCCCACAAAGGGGAGACTAGGGAAAACACAACTCCTACGCGTAGGTCCAACAAAATCAACTAGACCTTCAGCGAATCCCCTACGAAGATGATCAAGTCGACGTTTCATTTCGCAAATCTCGCTACGTGACTGCAGTGGTAGAACACCCAAGTATAAACCCCATAGCAATGAAGCCGCCATTTATAAGAAGGCCAAAGCACTCGGAAATTCGCGCAATCGTTTCCAATTCTCCATGAACCAACATTAAAGACACTCGCGTCTTTCCAAAAAATCAGAAGTCGAATGGCTACACACAAACACCAACTGACGAAGCTCACCACTCGCACAGCCACGCAGCCTCTAAGAGTCGGCTCAGCTTAGGCTCTTTCATCCCACACCAACGCCCTGAGCCCAAGAGCTCAGTTTGACGAAGTTCGACCATCAAGACAAAGCCATGCGTTCTTAAGAGTCACTACCGTGCTTTTCAAATTTCACAAGGCCCGGGGCCACAAAGAGCCCAACAATTAATTCGACGAGCCCGACTACTCGGAGACAGCCATCCAAATTCCTAAGAGTTAGATCAGCTTCAGCTTTTAGCCCATAAGGCCCCGCCCTGAGCCCAAGAGTTTAGTTTGACGAGTCTCGACTCACTCCGCACTGCACCATATAGCCTAAGAGTCAGCTCACCAGTTTTTCTCACCCACAAGGCCCTCGGGCCGGCTCCCAAGAAACACCTGACGAGTTCGACTACTCTGCACAGGCCATGCATCCTAAGAGTCAGATCAGCTCAGGCTTTTCAGCCCACAAGGCCTCACCGAGCCCAGAACTCGCCTTGACTGAAGTTCACTACTCGCACGTGCCATGCACTTAAGAGTGGCTCAACCAGCTTATCGCCCCACAAGGCCCGGGGCCCGAGTCAGGCTCACGACGAGTTCAACTACTCTGCACAGGTCATGCAGCCTAAGAGTCAGATCAGCTCAGGCTATTCAGCCCACAAGGCCCGGCTACCTGAACCCAAAGAAATTCACCGACGAGCCTGACTACTTCCGCATAGCCATGCAACCTAAGAGAGTCGATCACCAGCTGTACCTCACAAGGCCCAATACCGAGCCCAAGAGGGGCTCGCCTTGACGAACTCGACTATCTGCACAGCCATGCGTACTTAAGAGTCGACTGAGCCAAATTAATAAGGCCTGGGCCGCCCGGAGCCCGCAAGAGGCTCGCCTGACGAGTTCGACCACTCGCACAAAGCACGCAGCCCTAAGAGCGCCCACCAGCGACAACCCGCAAGGGCCCTCGCCGCCCGAGACCATTAGCTCGCCATGAGTTCGACCACTCCGCACGTGCCATGCTTAAAGTCAAATCGCCTCAGTTATTCAAATCTAATAAGGCCTCGGGCCAGAATGACAGTTTCAATTTTGAGAACTCAACTGCTCAACTCTAGCCATACAGCCCAGGAGCTGCTCAGCATAAACGCTCAACTCAGGCAATATAGCCAAGAAATTAATTCAGTTCACGCAGAACAACGCGAAATGCATAAGTAGAGACATAAGTGATAAAAAAGAACATTTATTAAGGAAAAGGCTACATACGTCCTAGGTCCCAGGCCCAGCAATAAATAAATAAGACAAAAACCGACATCGATATGCATCGGCGATCAGGCATCAGAAGGAGGAGCAGAGGGTGAAGAAGGGGAGTGGGCCTTAACCCGGGGCAGTCCTGGCTTCTCCGTAATAGTCAGAGAGAGAGATTTCTCACTTCCCTGCCGCTTAGGGATGTCAAAGTCGGGTCCAAAAGCCAGGTTGGCATTAACACTCTTTCCTCTAAAAGGCTAGCCACCCAGAAGCCCAATGAGTACAGGCCTCATCCCTCAATCTTCCTATAACTTCATCCCACTGAGCAACTAGAGTTATTTGTTGATGAAGGTCCCCACGCTGTACCCCTACCTACACTCCTCGTACAGTGTTCCGCCGGAAGCACCGAAGGCCTCACGACGAGCCCCATCTAAGAAAGGCCACCGTCTGCATCGCACGCTTTATCTTTAACCGCACGTAGCTCTTCCTTAGACTCCCGCAGCTCGCCCTGGGATGTGAGAAGCTCATCCCTAACCATCTGAAGCTCATACTGGGCAGACTGCAGCCCGTCCCTAGCCTTTAGCAAGTCATTTTGTGCAGCCCGTAGCTCATCCCGAACCGCCTTGCTTTCCGCTTCGCCGGCTCCTCAAGCTGTTTCGGCTCATCTTCACCCGCTCGTTATCATCGACGTGGTATGCTTCAAATCGTATTTAAGCTTCACTCGCTCCCACATATCGCTGCACCCGACCCCTGCAGCCACCCCGCCAGATAGTGGGCGCGAGCCACCCGCCTTGTAAACCCGGCACTGCATGACCTTCTTCGCTTAGCTTGCCCTGCCAAACCCTTCAAATGAGTAACCACCTGCCACATCCAACGTAGAATCAATATCCAACGCAAGATCAACACTAACCTGCACGGAACCGCATATGACAAGATATGGGAACTTTTACGTATGACCCGAGGATGTAGAGCTAAAGCCTCATCAACGGGCAAAGACGCCGAATCCTGAGATCAGAATCCTTAAGAATGGACGAGACCGCGCCTGCTACTAGTTCGGCATTAAGAAGCAAGGAGTCACCATCTCCGCTAGTTTCGGAGTCCTCCTGCTCTCAATTTTCCGCCCTGGCAGCGTGCCTAACACTCTCGCAAGCGGATTCCGCATACGATGGGCACATGACCGCCTGCAAGAACCGCCTCAACAGCCCTACCCGAGGACCTTTACTTCAAGCAGTTGCACCCAGAACGAGGCTCAACCACATCTTAGGAGCCTAAGCCGGAAGCGACAACTCCTGCTCTGACTTTCGGACATGGGTAGATGGAGAAGAGGAAGACGCCCCCAATTTCGGAACCTTGACCAAAGCCGGCCGATCTTTTTCAACGGAGTCCAGGGTTTTTCTGTCACCCGGGCCTGAGACAAAGGTTCCAACCGAGCTAAAAGCCTCCCCTTGGTGGGTCGGCCACGTAAGGCCCGGCGGGAGAGACTTTATGTAGGAAGGAGGCGAAGGCCTCAGCAAGAGAGCGCCGACCTCGAGCCTCGGGCGGCCAGGAACATCCACGGATCGTGTACCGCTGTGAGGGCATAAGGAGGACACTCTGGCCAACGCCGCCGCTATGACGCATTCAGGCTGAGATCGAGTTGAGCGCCTGAGGGGCATGTAGACAGTGCAGAATTAGAAATACCCAATGACCCCGTAAAGATTATACCAAAAACAAAGCGAACACTCACGTAAATTCTCGAGGGTGGTCCAAGCAACTGGAACGCCCAGGGTGTTGTCCTTGTCAAGACGGTCATATTCCCAATTGCGACCGCTAACAAAGAAGTAGCGCCCCTTCCAAAGCTGTAAAGAAAGAAGATCTGAATCACTGTGAGGAGTCGCCAGAACTCGAAAAATAAAGGAAGCCCCGGGGCCGGTTTCTCTACACAAAAGCAAGACAGTTACATCAGAACACCAAGTCCCCTGTCCCTAAAGAAAACCAATAAGCCAACCAAGATACCCCAACCATTGGGCGAGCCGAGAAGACGACATTGAAGTGTCGCAAACCCCTTTATGAAGGGATGCGTAGGAAAACGAAGACCATTATCGAAGGCCACTTCAAAGAAGCACACATCTTAGGCACTAAACCACATGAGGTCAAACGCAGGACCACACTCGAACGCCAAATGAGGTCGGTAACGCCCGCAAAGGTGGCCCCATATGAGGGACCGACCTTGCTAGGCCCCACAATTAAAGCATGTCGAACGGCTGATGGCTGTATTCTCATGCCTCAAGATATTTGACCCAGTCGACTCTCCCCTTACCCCGCCCAAGGAAAGGAGGCGCCTGTAGTGGCATCTCAAGTTCAACTCGCCTTCGAACGGCTTGAGCTTCGCTACCCACCTTAACCGGCAAGAGCCGAAGAGTCACCTCCAATACGCAGAGAAGAAGAGCGACCCGGACCCATGATGAAAGCAAGTAATGAAAACAAAACTTGGCTAACCTAACCCTAGCGCCTCGTCGTATCGGTCGAAAAGAGACCAAAGAGATAAAGACGCAGCGGTCCCAGGAATAAAACGGAAAAAGCTATCTCAGGAAAAATGCCAGAAAAAGACTCTACACAAAAGGGTCAGACGGAAAACTAAGGGAAAGTGAAGTACGAACTCGCTGAGAGCAAAGAAGAGGTTTCAGGATCAGGGGCACACAAGACAGAGGAGGTCTGCGAAAGAAACAGAAGGAAACTGAAAGAAGTGGGAGAGATGAGCGCGAAAACCAAAGAGTCATCATTATCGCAAGACGTATGACGGCGATCAAGCCTTAACTAACCCAACCTCGAAGAGGACGCAAATTGCATCCGATACGAGAACGCGATACCCTGGGCTCCACGACATCGTACACAAGGGCCGGGGCAACCGATGGGGTTTGAAAATGGGCCTGTGCCCACTCCACCAAACTCCGCAAGAAGAGGCACCATCGAAGCACCTCGTGCCTTTGACGCCAAATTCCTGCATCGAAGGCCCAACTAAGACGTGCCCAAAGGCCGATTATGGGTAATTGAGAAAGCCCACATCCTGCAAATCAAACTAAATCCCATCGATAAGGGAAATAGAATAATCCCCAATAACATATTATCCTGCAAATCCAACTAGATCTCACCAAGGAAAATAAGATAATTCACGATATAACAGCTCATCCTGCGGATCAAGCCGGATCCCACCAATGAGGAAGAAGGATAATTCTAAATAAAGTGCTCTGTCAATCAAATCCGATACCGATAAAAGCAAGAAATATCTCGTCCAATGGGAAAGAATCCTAATCACCATCCAACTGGGAAAAGATATACTATAAATACCAGGCCACCCCATCGGTGAAAGGTACACAACACATTCACCCTTTAAGCATTCTCTCTTTTCTTTCAGAAAGAAACTGACTTAAGCATCAGAGTGGCCACGGGCGAAGCCCCCCCCGACCCTTTTTCTCTCTTGTTTTTGCAGAGGAGAGCAACGCCAATGCCTGTAGGTCAACTATGCTTACCCTATATATTTGTACCATCATTTATTCATAACTTTGCATTTTTCATGTCTCATTGTATGCATAAATAACTATGCTTACCATGTATGCTTATGAGTTATTTATGAATAACTATAGTTACCTACAGAACCTACTGTTTTTCATGTTTTCCGGGACTAATATGAGTTCCAATCTTATCATGCTATCTATTGATGAATTCTTGACTCAATGAGCTTTCCATAGAGTCCAAGAACACTCGAATCGGAGTTCAGACGAAGAAGTTATGACCTTCCGAAGTTGGAGGTCATGCGCAGTCAATCTTGACGAGCTGATCTGGACTGACGAGCTGCATTGAAGTGACGAGCTCAGTCTAACACTTCGGTCTGACATCTAATAATCTCCTCAGGCATATGGATGGATTCTCGACTCAATGGGCTTTCCATAGAGTCCAAGAACACCCAAATCGGAGTTCAGACGGCGGGAGATATGACCTTCCGGTTGGAGGTCGCGCAGTCGGCCTTGACGAGCCGACGGATCGACGAGCTGCACTGAAGTGATGAGCTCGGTCTGACACCTCGGTCTGACATCTAATATCTTCCTCAGGCATATGGATGGATTCTTGACTCAATGGGCTTTCCATAGAGTCCAAGAACACCCAAATCGGAGTTCAGACGAAGGAGATATGACCTTCCGAAGTTGGAGGTCATGCGCAGCCGGTCTTGACGAGCTGATCTGGACTCGACGAGCCGCACTGGGAAGTGACGAGCTCAGTCTAACACTCTGGTCTGACATCTAATACCTCCCAGTCAAGGTGGATGATTCTTGACTCAATGGATTTCCATAGTCCAAGAACACCCAAATCTGAGTTCACGAAGGAGATATAATCCTTCCCGGGTTGAGGTCATGCAGTCGCCTCGTAATGAGCTTATCCCGACCACGAGCCAAATCGGCGCATGAGCGCCGGTCCGACACCTTGTCTGACATTCATTCTTCCTCAGAGAGGCGATGGATTCTTGACTCACTGGGCTTTCCATAGAGTTCAAGACCACCCAAATCGAGTTCGTAATTTTAAGGAGATATAATTCTCCTGGGGCTGAGGCTCATGCAGCCGGGGCCTTGACGAGCAAGCCTCTGTGATCCCACTGCACCTCACGGTGGATCCGACGACCCCTACAGGACCACCGACCTCTACAGACCCGACGGTCTCCACAGATCCACCCTGCAGGACCCCATCACCACCCTACACACCTAATTCTGCTGAGTACCCTCGACTCCACTTCTACATGACTAATCTCTACAAAGCATCCAATCCCGCACCCATTTGACTATTTAAGAGCAAAGACCATAACTCGTCTATAAGCGAGTCCAATCGAGAATTCAAAACCTAACATCTAAGTTCATTGACGTGGCCATAATCTTCAGAAGGACTTACTTCCAAATTATCTTTATTTCTAAATCTCAAAACCTGCTCTATGTTCCAATTAGTTGACCTCGAATTGGCGTAACCCACCTCACTCGGGATTTAAATGGACTTAATCTTTGTAAAAGTGACCCTAAATTGTCTACAGGAGGTCCAAATCGAGAAATTCAAAAGCCAACATCAAGTCTCACGACGGCTACAATTTATCGTGAAGGACTTACTTCCAGATTCTCATTTCTGACCTAAAACTTGCTCTTAAGGTCAGCCATACTCGATACGATCAAACATAAGGAATTTTCGGCTCTAACTTACAACTGTGACTTTCTCAAAACACATATCTAGAGCCTTGCTTCTCTCAACTCAACCCCCACACTTGGGGCCGAGCTTTGGGGAGTTTCAAAAACCCAAACCATACACAAAACAAAGGGTTCCAAACCATGTATCTAAACGTTCTAGGACCAAAAAACCCAGATTTCCATTCAACTTAATCTGTTACTAAACATACTCATAGTTCCATACAACCCAATACATGTGGGTCCGTACCGTGATCTTCTTCTTCTTCTTTCCTTTCTCTTGTCCAGATGTTTCCCTTTCTCTCCACACCAAAATAAAGATATTTCTTTTAATCTTATCCTTTATTCATCTTTTATCCCCTCCTTTTATTTTACTTTGGTCCTCTAAACTTTAAGTAATATTTGCAAATCCAATTTATAATATTTTTAATAGCCTCAAATCTTCTTTTTTTATTATTTGTAATTTTAACTTATGCATATTCCTACTTTTGTTTTTATCTTTATTTTATTCCAATAAATATACTTACGTTTATTATACCAAAACATGTTATAAAACCCGTTAGGTGCATAATTTGGGGTGTTACAACCTCCCCTTAAAAGAATTCTCGTCCCCGAATTCATACCCGATTCAAGAGTTGCGACATCAGCCTTTAGTTGCTTCCGCTCCAAGTGTGTTTTCTACCGTGGTGTCGCCGTAGAACTTCTCCTCACTAATGGTACTTGTTTGTTCCCAAGAACTGCTTTCACCTCCTGGTGCCAGAATGGTCTTCGCTCCTCATCATATGACAAATCCTCTCAGACTTGTACTTTAATCGTAGTATGTGCGACCCATCGTAGCCGGTGACCCGAAGCATCGACACACAAACACATCGTAATTTGGCCAACCCGTAGTGGGAGCGCCAACGATAAAGCCACAAAAGCCAATACGGTCCCAAAATCCTCATATGGTCTGGCAAACCTGGATCTCAACTCTTGCCTTTCGACCAAACCTAAGAATTTTCTCCATGGTGATACCTTTAAGAAGACTCCACCTCCCACTTTATATTCACATCTCTCCTTCTTAAAGTCAAGTATACGATTTTTGTCTATCACTAGCCGCCTTTAACTTCCGGCCGAATAACTTGTACTTTCTTCAGATCTTTACCAAGGCCCGGACCTTATCGCTTATGCTCATTTAATTCTCGTCTAACACACAGAGTTCTACATTTCCCGCCATACAAAGCTTCATATGGTGCCATATCACGCTGACTAAAACATTGTTATAGCAAACTGTTTAATGGGTCATATGTTCATCCCAACTTCCCGAAAATTTGAAAGACACAAACCCTACATATCTTCGAGTACTCTGAATTCTAATCTCTCTCGACTCCATCCGTTTACGGATGGAGTTTTACTAAAAATTCAGCTTAGTGCCTAAAGTTGACTGTAATTCCTTCCAGAACCTCGATGTAAATCGTGGATCTCTATCCGACACAATAGACAACGGCACACCATGCAATCGCACAATCTCATCCACATATAACTCAAACTAGTCGATCCACAGAATTGCTCTCCACCCCGAAATGGGTCGACTTTGTGAGCCATCTACAATCATTCTCGTACAGAGTTTGTTTTAGTTGTGCGAGGGGAAAACCCGACACAATCCATGGTAATGTTATCCCACTTCCATTGGAGGAATTGGAAGGGGATTTAACAAAACTTCAAGGGTACTTGGTGTTCGCACTTGATCATTTACATCGTGCCAAACACTTAGACACATATTCGGGCCACATCTCTTTTCATTCCTTTCTCACCAATAAAACTGCTTTCAAGTCCCGGGTACATCTTATTCCTCCAGATTTATGGTAAATACCGTATTATGAGCCCTCTAAATAGCAACTTTTTCTTTAGCTTTATCATCTCGCACATGGCTAATCTATTCGAAATACAAATCCCACCTTCTTCTAAAAACTTGGTCTGGGTCACCATCTCTAACCATCTCAGAATTTTTCAGAATCCCCTTCATCATTTTTCTCTCACAAGATCTATAATCATTCGCTTTTAAATGGGTTGCGCTTCTAGTCGAGCTTAACATACCCATCATTTCCTAGTCTCCAATCACTTATACCGTAGCATATTGCTAACACTGCCTTCTGGCTTAAAGCATCGACTACTATATTAGCCTTCCGGATGGAATCTATGATGCAAATGCTAACTTTAATAACTCTTAACCACCTCTGCCTCAAATTTAACTATTTCGGCAAGCACAAGTACTTGAGACTTTTTATGATCTATGTAAATTCTACACTTTTCCCGTATAAGTAGTGTCGCCATATTTTTAAAGCAAACACTACCAAGCAGCCTAACTCTAGGTCATGAAAGGGGGGATATTTTGTTCATGGCTTCAACTCAGTTCCTGGACGCATAAGCCACTACTTTCCCATCTCGTGATTAACACGCATCCCAAACCAAATGCAATGGCATCACTATACAAGGTATGCTCTTTTCCTGAGTAGGCTCGCCAATACCGTGCTTCCAACCAAGATCCCTTTCTTCAACCTGCTCAAAACTATTCTCGACATCTGGTCTCTGTCCACTCAAACTTTATTCCTTTCCCCGAGTAACTTGGTGAGCGGGAAAGCTATGACAAACCCTCCTCAAATATTCTATAATAACCCGTTAAACTCAAGAAACTTCACCCTAAGTAAGATTTTGAGGTGATTTCCAAATTCACAACTGTAAGCTTCAATCTTAGCAGATCAACTCTTATACCCTCGCAGATACAATGTGGCCAGAATGAAACTTTCTTTAGCCAAAAATCACATTTGTCGAGCGAAGCATATAACTTCTTTTCTTCTTAACGTCTCTAAGACTATTCTCAAGTGTTGTTCATGTTCCCCAGGCATCCTTAGAATACACCAGGATGTCATCAATAAAAACCACAACAAATTGATCCACATAAGGTCGGAAAACCCTATTCATCAAATCCATGAATGCTGCCGGTGCATTAGTCAACCCAAATGGCATGACCAAAAACTCATAATGACCATATCGGGTTCTAAATGCAGTCTTCGGCACATCTCCTTCCTTTACCCTCAACTGATAATACCCTGATCGCAGGTCTATCTTCGAAAAGACACCCGCTCCTTTCAATTGATCAAAAAGATCTTCAATTCTCGGCAATGGGTACTTGTTTTTCACTGTCACCTTATTAATCTGCCGATAATCGATGCACATCCGTAGAGTGCCATCTTTTTTTTTCACAAATAAACAGCATCCCAAGGGGGACACACCGGGTCGACAAACTTTATCTAAAAAGTTCTGCACTGACTTTTATCCTTTCAAATTCGGGCTGAGCTGAGGTCCCTTGCATCTGCCCTTGACATAGGGATTGTTCCTGGTACAATTTCTATGGCTAAGTCCAGCTCTCTCATGTGGAATACCGTAAACTCTTCGTGGAATAAGACCGAAATTCCTCACTACTGGGATCTTTTTCTACATCAACTCGAATTCTCTTGGAGTCAAGTATCAAAGCCAAGAATGTCTCACATCCTTCTCATAATTCTCCTAGCTCGTGATAGTGGGAGATGACATTAGACATTACACTTATCCAATGCCTGTACTATTACCTCGCTCCCGGTCGTGAGCATCTCAACACTACTATCTTTTGTCCACAATCAACGATAGCTCGGTGTTTAGACAACCAATCCATTCCTAGAATCAAGTCAAACTCTCGGAATGGTAAGGTTATCAAATCAGCGAGAAACTCTCTTGTTTGTATAACAATGGGACAATTTCTATATATGCTATTCACACTAACGCTGTGCCCCAACGGACTAGTCACATGCTTGTCATATGCTAATTTCTCCATCACTGGTACTTTTTCAAATACATGCTCCATGCACACATATGAATGAGTAGATCCGTGGATCATCCACGCATGCATCTCAATATCATATAAAGAAAATATACCATTTATAACCTCGGGGGAGCATCCCCGATCCACGAGCCTTCATAGCATATGCTCGTACGCCGGGTGCCGAGAGGGGCATGTGATCATCCGACCGGTCTCTCAAACTATGCTCCTCGTCTCCTCTATGCCGAGAGCACCACTACGACCCCTACCGCGATCACGAGTCGAAAGTGGTGCCATAGATCTTCCTCTACCACTTCCTTGTTGACTTCTATTATCCCTTGATTCTTGGGGGCACTGTGCTATCAAATGATCAAGGCTTCCACACCGGAAACACCCTCCTCGCATTAACTCCACAAACTCCCAAATGCCTTTTATGGCACGAGACATTCAGAATTTCTCCCGTCTCAATCGGAGCACCCCTACTTTACCACGTGCTACATCGGACTCCTTGCCTTCTACCTCTCGTAATGACCATATTCGATTGAAATGAGATTCTCTAGCTCTTTTTCCGAGGAGACTAAGCTCCTAGAAAACTTCTAAATCTCACGCCGTTTGGGCCTACTTACTGCTTGACCTAACTCCGATAAAAATCCACCGGCTTGAGAGAAGTCATAGGTGCCAAATATCTTTGATGGAATCATGCAATCCATCCTAAATTGCCTACACCAAATGTCTCTCTATAGAACTTTTCACACTTGGTGCATACTTACTAAGATGACTAAATTCTTTCTCATATTCAGCCACCAATAAGTTCCTTTGCTTCAAATTCAGGAACTGTTTCCACTTGGAATCCCTATACATCTCGGTAACATACTTTGCCCTGAACTCTTGAACAAAGAATTCCCATGTCAGGGGATTTGGAATCCTTGGACTTTTGAGCACTAGTTTCCACCAATCGTATGCCTCACCCTGCAATAGTGAGACTGCACATGATGCTCTCTGATCGGGAGAGCATCTAACCTCTTCCAATACTCTTTCCCTAACTTTTCAACTGCACCCTGGGCTTCTAACTCTCCGCTGCCCGACCCATGGAATTCCTCCCGCTCTATGTCTTCATCAGGTCTAATGGAGCTTTAGTAGAGTCAATTCCATCAAAACCCAAGCCATGTCTTGCGATATTCTCAACAAGGTCGTGGGCTCATTAGGTACATTACTTCCGAAGGTTCAGGTCGATAACCCTTGTTCCATCGGGTTAACACTCTCCTCGCAGCCTTCTCTTCAGACGATCCATCTATACAAAACACAAGGACATCCACATCAGCCAACACATTACTAAACATAGGGCTTTTCTATCATGTATACTTTATCTCAAGAGCCGCCTAAACCTGCTCAAACGCCTAAACCTAGGCTCGATACCACAAAACGTGACGCCCTGCAATCCTGGGCATTGGGTGTCAATAAGTGAGGGGTCATATTATTATTACTTTTTAAAACTTATAACCTTTACACTTCGTATTCATAATGTTAAACAATTAACTTGTATTATACTCGTAGCAAATGATTACAAAATATATATACAAGCTCCATATATGTATGTTCAACATTTACAATATTTACTTTAGTTTACAAAATTTCATACAAAATGCACCTAAAGGTCTTCCAGTGGCACCTATTGATGTGTGGCCTTGGACCGATGTGGATCGCCTGGCCCTCCGGTTTCTTCTTCCTGTGATCTTACACTCCAGATTAACACCCGTAAGGTTTACGCCTTTAGTGGGAAATAAATACACCCGGATTCCATTAAGGGTCACCCTTATAATTCTATACAAATGCATATAACACATACGCTACAAATTCTTATCATTTCTCATATATACTCTTCATAACAAGTTTCATTTCTCGTCATCTTCCATATATTTTTCTATGTCATCTCAGACTTTACTTTATTCTTGTAACCCAGATACTTTCATAGCATAGCAATGCTCTCATATCATGTCATATATTCTCTACCTTCGCTTGCATATACGGCCATTTTCTTTTTATGTTTCATGTCCGCATAAACTCCAGAAGTGGATACAGAAAACCGTAGCGTCTCGGTTGGCATCGTTGTCATTGTACGAGACAATGATCATCTTATAAAGGCGAAGGCGCAGTGGTGACCCTTTCGGGGCCACCTGATCCAAACGATCTAAGGCCATCGACCCAAACTGGGCCCTCGATATCGTAACGTAACAAAAACGTAACTTATATGCCGCTGCACTTATTTTTCCTAATAGGCATGCCCATCTATCCTCTACCAGTTCTAAGTGCATAAATCAATGTGTATTTTATGCTCTCGTGATATCTCATATTCCCGAATAATTATTGTCATTCGATAATCATATGTGATATATATATATATATATAGCAGAGAGAGGCATATATATATATATATATATATATATATATATATATATATATATATATATATATATATATATATATATATATATTTGTACCATCATTTATTCATAACTTTGCATTTTTCATGTCCTTCATTGTATGCATAAATAATTATGCTTACCCTTGTGATGCTTATGAGTTATTTATGAATAAACTATGCTTACCTACAACCTACTGTTTTTCATGTTTTCCGACTAATATGAGTTCCAATCTTATCATGCTATCTTATTGATGAATTCTGACTCAATGAGCTTTCCATGCAGCCCGCAACACTCGAATCGGAGCTCAAACGGAAGTTATGACCTTCCTTCTGCTAGCACAGCGCGCAGTTTCGCCTTGACGAGCTGATCTCGATCGATGAGCGCACTGGAAGTGACGAGCTCAGCTCCAACACTTCCCGGTCTGACATCTAATAATCTCCTCAGGCATATGGATGGATTCTCGCCACTCAATGGGCTTTCCATAGAGTCCAAGAACACCCAAATCGAGTTCGTGACGAAGGAGATATGACCTTCCGGGTTGAGGTCAGCGCGCAGTCGCCTTGACGAGCTGATTCGGATCGACGAGCGCCGCACTGAAGTGACGAGCTCGGTCTGACACCTTGGTCTGACATCTAATATCTTCCTCAGGCATATGGATGGATTCTTGACTCAATGGGCTTTCCATAGAGTCCAAGAACACCCAAATCGGAGTTCGGACGAAGGAGATATGACCTTCCGAAGTTGGAGGTCATGCTTAGTCAGTCTTGACGAGCTGATCTGGACTGACGAGCTGCACTGAAGTGACGAGCTCAGTATAACACTTCGGTCTGACATCTAATAATCTCCTCAGGAATATGGATGGATTCTTGACTCAATGGGCTTTCCATAGAGTCCAAGAACACCCAAATCGGAGTTCGTGACGAAGGAGATATGACCTTCGTTGAGGTCATGCGCAGTCAGTCTTGACGAGCTGATTCTCGACCACGAGTCGCGACCGAAGTGACGAGCTCGGTCTCAAACCTCGGGTCTGACATCTAATATCTTCCTCAGGCATAGATGGATTCTTGACTCAATGGGTTCCATGCAGTTCAAGAACACCCAAATCGGAGTTCGATCGAAGGGAGATATGACCTTCCGGTCGAGGTCACGCGCAAATAGCCTTGACGAGCCAGCTCTTCTCAGACCTCGACGACCTCTGGGCGTGACTTGACGACTCTACAGGACCTGGACGCCACCTCACAGACGACCCCACAGATCTCGACGACTTGCACGACCCACCCTACAGACTTCGACCCACTTCTACATGACTAATCTCTGCCAGCACTAACTCGCACCCATTTGACTATTCGTAGTAAAAAGCAATTTCATAACTTGGTCTTGGCAGAGTCCGAATCGAGAAATTAAAAAGCCTAACATCAAGTTCATTGATGTGGCTACAATTCCACAGAAGGACTTACTTCCAAATTCTCTTTATTTCTGACTCAAAAACCCGTTCTAAGGTCTGGCTAGTTGACCCGAATTGGCAAGACCGAATTCGACCAGATTTAAAATGGACTGACTCGGTAAAAGCGACCCTAACTTGGTCTACAGGAGGTCCAAATCGAAATTCAAAAGCCTAACATCGTTTCATTGACGCGCTACAATTCTATCGGGTGATCTCACTCAGGATTCCCTTTATTTCTGATCTAAAAACCCGTTCTAAGGTCAGGCTACTGCATATGATCAAACATAAGCAAGAATTCTGGTTTCAACTAACAACTAGGACCCTTCTCAACACATATCTAGGAGCCTGGTAGAGCCTCCTCAACTCACTCAACCCTACACGAAATGAGTCTGGAGCTCCAAACCAAACCATACACAAACAAAGGGTTCCAAACCATGTATCTAAACGTTTCTGCACTAAAACTAGATTTCCATTCACCCGTGAACTTACACAACATACTCATAGTTCCATACAACCCAAGACATGTATCCGTATTCCGCGATCTTCTTTCTTCTTTCTTTCTCTTCTCTCATTCAGATTCGCTTCTCCTCTTTTCTCCAAGACCAAAATAAGATATTTCTTTTGGTCTTATCCTTATTTGATCTTATCCCCTTTTATTTTACTTTGGTCCTCCAACTCTTATAATATTTGCAAATCAATTTATAATATTTTTATTAATAAATTTCAAATCTTCTTTTTTTATTATTTGTAATTTAACTTATGCATATTCCTACTTTTGTTTTTATCTTTTTATTTTATTCGAATAAATATACCTTTTACGCTTATTATACCCAAAACATGTTATAAAACCGGTTAGTGGTATAATTTTGGGTGCTGTGTACTCTAACAAAGGCCTGCTCGGAAAGCACATAAAAAGAAGAATAAGTCATCCTTCCCCGAAATAAGAGCCTTACCTTTCCCTTACCTTTACTGGGTAGTTAAATCGGGTTCACTCTCCATGGAAGGTGGATCCCCTTTCTCCCTCCATAAAAGAGAAAATAATCACACCAAATGAGGTACGACATTTTTGATTGAGATAACTGTTGTTCTGGCTCTCGGTGTTAAAAAAAAAAGGCTGACTTTGCCATCAGAGGGACGACGGAACACCACCGTCAGTCTTCTTGTTTGTTTTGCAGGTTGCAACTAACTGATGAATGCCCCGACGATCCATTGACTCTGAGAATTCCGGAGACTAAAATTGGCACCATCTGTGGGAAATCGAACAAAAAAGTTTCACCGACGATTGGCAAGAGCTTGGCTCCAATCGCTGTCCAAGAGTCCCTCCACACCGAGCTCTACGAGATCCCCATTCCACATCCGATTCGCCCGGGCGGTCACAGCTGTGGCCGCAACTTTTAGCCGACTTAGCTGTCAGAAAATCAATTCTTCCATTACGCCAGATACGGAGAGAAAGCAAGAGAAATAAGCAAGAAAGATGAAGGAGGTCGTAGTCATGTTAAAGGCTCACGCTAAATAATGACTGTAGCCGACTAGATCTTAGAAAGCCAGAACCGGAAGAGGTGTTATCAATAAAGCTTTCTTTAAAGCATTCTCTATCACCTGCAATAGCTCACTTAAAAAGTCTTACTTACGCAAAGAATGATTTATCTCGACCAAAGATAGATAATATTTAACTTACAACATTAAAAGCTCTCGATGCCGCAAAGAATGATTTATCCGGCCTCAGATATTAATATCGACCGGTCTTTAAAGTCTAGATGGCGAAAGAAATGACTCCGTCTTGCCTTAAAGAAATCTTTATACCACACTTAAAAGTTCGACATGCGAAAGAAATGACGCCCCACAGGTAAGATACTTAGCTACACTTAAGTCTTGAGTGGCGCAGAAACACTCGTCTCGATTCGATAAAGATAATTTGCTTATAGGCCACACTTAAAAGTCTCGGATGATTTGTGTACGGGACGAAATGGCCCTGGGAAAGATAATGAGAGTCTGCCACACTTAAAAGTCCGTGATACGCGCCGACATGTCCCACCCGACAAAGATAACTTCAAATCGATCAACTAAAAGTCTTGATGACGCAGTTACAATGGACATGTCCGATTCAAAGATAATTCTGCCTGCCAATCTTAAAAGTCCGGATGACATACAAAATGACTTGTTCAGCTTCGGCAAAGATATACAATTTCTAAATGGTCGACTTAAAGCACGGGAGATTTGACAAAATGATGTCTTGGCTTCAGAAGATAATTTCTAGCCATCAACTTGGTAAGTCCTGATGATAAGAAATGACCTGTCCTACCCTGGTAAAGATAATCTCCCAGCCGGTCAACTTAAAAGTCCCGATGACGCAAGAAATGACATGTCCTACCTGCAAAGATAATCTCTAAACAATAACTTAAAAGTCCCATGCAATGAATGAAAAACGTTCAGCCTTAAAGATAATTTATAGTCACCAATTTTGCAGTCCTATTATGAGGGCGATTCTCGCCCAGGTTTCGGCGAGAGAAATTTTTGTGCCACAACTTAAAGTTCTGATGATGAGGCGATCGTTCGCCTTAGTAAAGATAATTTTATGTTTTCACACCTTAGGTAATCGATGATTACAGCAGGGTTGATCGTCCAGTCAGAAAGACAACTTCAGCTTCTGGCCAACTTTAAAAGTCCGGATGGCTAAAGAATGAATCGTCCGTCCGCAGAAGATAATTCTACCGGTCAACTTAAAAGTCCGGACGATGCAAATGACTTCGTCCAATTCGATAATATAATTTTTAATTATTAACTTAAAGTTTGGATGGGCGAGAAATGATTTGTCCTACCAAGAAAAGGATAACTTTAGAAGCTTCTACAATCTTTGGGTGCGTTTATGATGCAGTAGGGCTGATTCCAGCTGGTTTATAAAGACACCCCAGCTCTCAATAACTTAAAAGTCCTGAGAAGCAAGAATGGGATTCGGTTCGCCCTGCAGACACCTCAGTTAACACTTGCAAGTCCAGATGATAGTGAATTACCTGTTCACCCGTGAAAGACAACTTCAGCCTATCTAATCTGGTGTCGTGGGATGACGCAGCAAATGACTCTGCTCGCCTCGCAAAGATAATATTTGGTCGGTCACTTAAAAGCTCGGATACGCATTGAATGATTCCATTCGCCCAATATAGATACATCTTAGGTCGTTAAATTTGGGTGTCCTACTTATTAAAAGAAACGACTCCATCCGGCCCAACATAGATAACATCCAGCTGGGTCAACCTAAAAGCCCTGATGTCACAAAGAATGATTTATCCCATTTCGAAGATACACATCTGAAGGTCAAATGCAAAAGTCTGAGCAGACGAGGGATGATTTTATCTGTACTTTTAAGATAGATAAGATTTGAAGCCGTCAATATAAAGCCGATGGTAGCATGACTTATTCGCCTATACACGTGCTCCATATCCATTTTATACAGATGATTTCATTCGCCATATATGCAGATGGCTGGTGCGCTTAATAGCATCATTATAAAATTAGATGGGCTTAATATCACGTATAATATAAATACACAATAAAGGCACAAGAGCAGGTGATGTAATTTGTTTGGTAAAATATCTAATAGTACAATTTCGCTTTCTTTGATAGCATTTAAGTTTTAAGGTGCCGATTTTACCGGGGTTGCCCGATGAAGGTTGCGCCGTGAAACCCATCGGGAAGAGCCGCCTTCCAGCGCGTTTCCGAAACAAAGCCGATGCTTCGCACCAGAAGGCCGGATCCTAAGGGGAGCGCAGATTGAGCCGCCGGGGGCAATGAGGGTTAGGCAAAGAATCCGAGCACGATCAAGGATCCGCGATTCCATCCGGATTCGGCGGTTTTGCCCCGCATATGTTGTGTAAAACATGCCAAATTCATAGCCATAGTTGAATGTACGCGGTCGCCGCCAGCATCGACCTCGCCTCCATCACCTCTTATCGCAATTTACCTTCTCCTAAGGCGACGGTCATCTCTGACAGGTCCTGCTCTATGAGCAAGGCAAGTCTCGTCCGCCAACGGCCGTGTCTTCCGCTTCCCCGCGCAAGCTTCCCGCCATGGATAATGCCCCATGAGCACCCATGCCGGGATTCGCCCTCGCGCGAGCGCTCCGCAACCGCTAAGGCACGTTGAACGGGCAAGCTCGCATCTATCCGCGTTTCGCACACCTACTTCGCCTCCAATCCTACATCGCGCCCACAAGATGCCGTATCCTCTCCCGCCCCCCGCCGGCGCCTCCACATTCCCAGCCTCCAGCCCCAAAGACGCACGCCAACCCCGCCCCTCTTTAATGAAGCACTCATTCTCGCTTCACGATTCTCGATGGGATGGCACGCGTACGCCTGCCGCCCTTTGCCGTCACCATGATGTCGGGCTGATAAACTGGCCACAGCGACGACTCGCAAAGAAAACCTATTAAAGAATGCTATAATCAAGCATTGAAATCCATTATCACATAATAAAATCCGCTTATCTTACTCGCTCAATCGATAACGTGAGTTGATGTTGCGCATTTATCTCATACATCGATAACGACGGATGTCTTCCCCAGGTCTCGCAGAATGTCATTGCAGTCTCGTCAAGATCTACGTTCCGAGCGTACCACGGCATCTGCCACAAGTATTATTAGCTTTACGACGCCGAAATTTATGGTGAGAGCCTTTAGCTACAGATGATATGCGCTTTCACTTCAGCCGCCGCGCATAATATTTCATTTCGGAGTTCCAACCCACGGAGGAGCATAATAATGGCCATATCCGTCCGCACGCGGCTTCAGCAACCGATCGCATAAACTTCCCAACCCGCTAGTCACCTCACCGACGTAGCGGATTACCTGAAGTGCAATTTAACGATCGCCTCCTTCGACGATCCGGCGACTTCGCCGCTCCATTTGATCCTCGGGTCCCGACCGTGAGAGCCGTGGATGATAATCACGGCACCTTGATCCTCCTCATCAGCCGCCGACTAGTCCCGCAGTCCGGGCGTGGGCGATGTCGACCATCGCCGGACTCACCGCCGCCCTCAGGGCGTACGTGAATGGCCCAGCAGCCCCCGCTATCCTTTCCTCCCATTCCTCCTCCAAATCATGCGAACTCGTGAACGCAAGATTAACCCGTGAATGAATCCTCCCCTCGATCTGCGCGTTCGCCGCCTACCGCCCGTCCGATTTTACCATCGTGGGCGCATCCGACCACTCGGCTCAAGCAGCGGAGCCGTTCGACGACATTCCGGTTCCTCCGACCGAACGGATGGGCGCAATCCAGAACTCACTGTGGCGGATAACTTACGCGTTTCAGCGCTCGCACGACGACGTTCTCAATAACTGGTCGCGTCGAGGCGGCGCCGCTTCCAATCAGACGTAGGTCAAGACGACAGTACGTCTTCTTCATACGTTCGGCACGGTCGTGGGAATGACGGAGGTGGTCGTTATACTTACGCGTGATAGATGATTCGGAGCCAGAGAAATTTCGAGCGACGCTCCCGTCAAATCTCGACAGTCGCACCTTCTAAGCCCCATCTCCACCCGCCGCCACCGCTTCGCCAAGCCTTCCCTTACATGAGCAACCAAGGTTGGGACCATCACAACACACCAACATCCGGAAGCGCGTTCGTGCCGTGTCCAACTCTACCATACATCTCGGAGATCAGACCGGCCGACATAAACGAAGTCTGGGAACCTGTGGTCTCATCCCAGGTCCTCACAGGCAACACGCCGCTCCGCCCAGCACCCCAGGAGCCGCTAACATCCCGGGGTCGGTTCGGAATCGACATGTGACATCCCGCGCCCGCCTCTATTCTCAAAAGTGGCCCAGGCAAAGCCGATTTGTAATGAGAGACGAGGCCGGCAGTGGTTCAATACGCACACTCCGATCGTACATGGCCAGATAGGTGATAAGAGAGCCAGGGCGCCCGCAGCAGCCGCAAAATTCGCTTGACCAGGGCGCACGGTGCCAGCCGACATGCAGGTGTTCGCGGCAAAACACACCATTATGTTCTCCACTACGTAGATCTATCCGCCCTATCCTCAACTGATAGTCACAGCATAAGCACTTTCGCAGAAGACATTTTCTCGATGTCAGGACGAGGATGTTTTATGTATATGCCGCTGTTCCTGGCATTACGTGGTACTTTTCCTAATTTCTCGCTTATTTTATAAAGTGGGGCATTGCAGGAGAAAGAGAAAATGATGATAGATTTCTTGCGCTTGAGAGCATTTCCATTGGCATTAAGACATTTTGAAACGGCAGTGATCGCTTTCAGTTTAATAGGTTTTTTTAATTACATTTTCCTTCTGCATTTTATATAGCTCTAGTACTGGGCCATTTCACTATGGTCCAATATTATTATGCTTACGATGATTATCTCGTAAACGAGCGCGAGTGCTTGCAAATAATATTCGCGAACGTAATGCGTAAGGTTAGACCACTTATCTCAGCAGATGGTCGCAGAGAGAGCAGATAAATTTCAGGGCTATTATGAAAGGGTAAGATACGCATTTAATGATGTCTTATTTTATATATTTAACGCCAGGTTTACAGCCGTGATACGTACGATGGATTACCGCTCGTCTCGATTCACGACGCACGCTTTCGCGCGCCAGGCAGGTGGTGACGGTGGTGGGCAGTTTGCGGCCTCTTTCATTAGTACGTTAATGCCGCTCGCTAATAAGTTATGGTATATTACCACTTACTTGGTGGGTAGTAGAATGCCCGGATTATAAGTCGATGATGATGAATGCATAGACATTGGTTATCGTGGAATCGCGATGAGCACTGCACAGGTAGGCACTGCAGATAGTATAGCCATGCTTGTTGGCTAAGTACCATTACGCTCCACTAAGATCTTTTTGCACTTATAGCATTAACTGAAATACAAAAAGAAACAAAGCAAAGCATCCACCATCAACCAAAGACATTGCAGGCTAAGAAGGAGAAAAAGATGAGATGGGGTCGAAAGAAGTGAAGCTCGAGAGACCCTCGAGGTCCGCCAGGTGTCCTTTTTGATGCGCATGAGGATTCCATTCAAGTTTTAACCACCCAAAGATCACTCGCAACAATTCCGATCTCGCCAAACCATGCCAGTTCGATCCATGCTTCGGATTGGAAAGCACGCTCAAATAATCGATCCATGATCATCCTTGCTTTGCGATACGTTGAGTCTTGTGAAGTTGATTATCCTTACTGGAGGAACATGGATATTACAATAATTGGGACAACAATTTCGTCACCCTATAAAAGATAAAAGAATCACACCAAATGGTGTTTTTAATTCTGATTAGGGATCATTAATTGTTGAGTCTTAGTCTTCCAAAAATCTGACTTTGCCATGGGAACGATAAGGAAGAATATGTCGTCGTCTTAAGACTTGTTTCTGAGTTGTAGCCAAGCCCGGTGAGTGTAACTGATCCATTGACTTTGGGGAATTACGGAGACTCTGATAATGTCTATGTTGGTGCATTAGCATATGACCTACATAAGATATTTTGGATAAAAAACATTTCAATTTTACAAATACGAAGCATACCTCTTTATGCATTTTGTACATTTGTCTTCTACAGTTAGTGTATTATCTTGTACATTATAATAAACATATTTTCCTTATTAAATAAGTAATATATGTAATATCTTCATAGTAATTGGTAGACTAAATAAGAAAAAATAAATGGAAATAACCATATTTTTGTAATTGTGAGTTTATATTTTTTAACATATACTATATTTATTTATTATATATGAGTTAAATATGACATCAAATCAAATGCGAGATATAAAAGAATGTCGCAGTTTGGTGTTGTGGAAAGGATTTTCAATTAAAGTAATTTAAAATCTCAAAAAATAAGAATGTAGGTTTGTACAACCTTGTGCATTTAGTATGTTGTGGCACTGATATAATAAACCTGTTTTCTTATGGGTGAAATGTTTGTATCTGTTAGGGTATCACCGTTGTAAATCAACATATCAGACATGAAAAGGTTTGGATGAAATGTCTTGAAAATCGTCATGAAATATCAATGACATTGTGATTTGTCTTTATCTGAGTCGATCACACTGCCTTATTGCAACAAACTCTTTTCTTCAGGAATTAAATATATTATCTTGAGTTTTGAAATTGAAATATAAAAATTACCTGTTACACACACACACTATATATATATATATATATATATATATATATATATATATATATATATATATATATCCTCCTCTCTCTCCTCTCCTCTCTTCTCTCTTCATATATATATATATATATTAAAATTTATTATTTAAAATATTATTACTTATTTATATATTTATTAAATTATTTATTATTATAGATATTTGTTTATATATTGAAAGTTAATTTACTTTACTATATTTATTACACAAAACAAAAGTTTAATAAAAAATTAAAAATGATAAAAAAAATTTAATTATTATATTTTAAATGAAATTGAAAGTAATATATTATCTTTTAAAATTAATTAAAAATTAAAAAATATAATTTATTTGAAATATGAAAAATAAAGAAGGTAATTTATATGAAAAGTATAATAAAAAAAAGAAAAACTTGGAAGAAAAGGAGAATTTGGGTTTGGGTAGGAGGAGTTGTATGTGTGTGTGGGCTGATGTTAAAGGCGTAGGAGGCGGGTTTGATATTTCTAAAGATTTATATACTTCTCATTGATTTTTTAGTTGTCATGGGTTTAGATTCAATTTGAATGCTTTTCATAGCATTTTTGCTTCACAATCTGGGGCCCGTCAAACCTAAAACACAATTCCCTCTTTATTTTTTATGCGACTGAAGGAACACATATAGTAGGGGCCAATTAATTCTCATGGTGATAATAAAAATTTCCTTTGGCCACATCAATTCAATAAACAAGACTATATTAATTTTTACTAAGAAAAATATAATAACCCCTACTAAAACCATGTTACTATACCTCATATTTCTTGTAGTGTGTACTCACACAAATCAAAGTAGCTCGACGGTGAGAAGATCAATAGGATATGTTGCTCCATGTATGTATAACTTTTATTTGACATTTTTATATACATTTTTTTCAAATTGTTATAATGACATCTTTCAAGATGATCTTACTTTTCATGATTTTATGAAGAAATTAATCTTTATCTGAGCGAGTAATGAAAATCATGGATCCACATTTAGATGACGTTTGTTTTTTGACTTAATCCTGAAGCTAAATAGCTTTCAGCATTAAGCTATTTGTTTAAAATTTTCAGTTTATTCTTTGAAATTTTTTTAAAAGTTACGAATAGAAAAAGTGAAAATATTTGGTTTTTTCTATTCAGAAAAAGTCATTTTCCACAAAAATAAGAAAAAATCAATCATTGCCCAATAAAAAGAAGGGCTAACAATTCACACTACTAGGGATGACAACGGGAGGATTTGGGACGGGGCGGTCCCATCCCGACTCGGCTCATTTATTTTTTTCAATTCTCAAACTTGTCTCATTTAAAAAATTAAACAGGGCGAGGCGGAGATGGGAAAATTCCCAAACACCTGTTTATTTATTTTTGTTTTATTTTTACTCTCTATTTTTTTATTTTATTATATTAAAAATTAATATTTTCATAAAAATAAAAATATTAGCAATTTATAAATTATTTATTAAAAAACATTATAATAATAATAATTATTTATATTAAAGCATAAAAAATAAAATAATAAAAATTATTTTAAAATATAATCGGGACCAGGTATTATTATTTTGGATACATGGTTCATATTCTTCCATTCGAGGTCGTTTGCGCGCAAACGATTTATTTCTTTTCATTTCACTTTATTTTAAATGAACTTAGCCCAAACCATTTATTGACTTCCGAGATTTTCGTAAAAATATAGTCCTTGGAGTCACTGACAACTTATCACCTAGAAAATCGAAAAAATTTATGCTTGTCTCATAATTCAACGAAACTTTTATAGGTCACTAGATTTCGTGAGACGAATTTAACGGCGCAGTCTATTTCGTCGTTCGAGGTCTAGAGAATTTTATAGGCTTCCCTGAACCCTTATGACAATTTATTATTTTTATTAACATTTTACCATTTTTGAAAATTTCTAATTTTTATAGGTTTTACAGGGAGTAACAATACCTGAACCCGTTTCGCGGATTTGAGAAAATAAACTCAAACCTGTTAAAAACCCGATTATAGTTAAACCAAACTCATCCCATTAAAAATGGGTTGGGGGGAACTCAAAATAATATGCTCCATTATCATCCTTACTCACTACCTAATATTAAAAAACAAACAACTTAATACTTAATTCTATTAAGTACTATTTAGTATTAAGATAAAAAAAATTTATATTCAGCATTAAGTAAAAAAAAAACAAACGCCACCTTAGTTTTAAGAGATGAAAAAAACTGTAAAATGGAAGAGTACATGACTTCAATATTGAGAATTAGTGTCACATGTTCCATTGAATCGCCAAGAGATTATACAATGAAACAAGGGAAAATGGATTTTAGTAATAAGTGTTACTTCCGTAATACTTATATTAATTTATAGCAATTAAATAATATTATAACTTATATTAATTGAAAGCAATTAAAATGAATAAAGTTATAACAAAAAAATAAATAAATAAATAAATAAAAGTTAAAGCAATTAAAAATAATAAAGCTTTAACAAATAAAATAAATATCATAAGCAAATGCAATAAATAAGCGAGGCAGCGAATTCCTTTGTTTATTGTAAGAATTTTATTCCCCTCTACGGTACCCAAGGTTAATAGAATAATTCCTCCCGAGGATAGAGCGGTTTAGAACCTTCTGGAATGTGCGGTACTTCAAACGCCCGGTAAATTTGACCTTGAGCGGAGTGAATCACATGACTGAAGAATTTGAGAGGAGAAAGAATGCAAAGTCTAATTTTCAAATGCACGAAAAAATGTAAGTCATTGTACTTAAATGGAAGTGAGATTTATAGGAGCCGAGGGTCTGACGTGAAAAATTGCAATGGTTCCTAAGGGTTGCCACTTGAAAAATTGCAATGGTTCCTAAGGGGTGCAACTTGAAAAGTTGCAATGGTTGAATTGAAATTGACCCAGTGTACCAGGATAACCACGCACCTCATTTCATTCGCAATAAATATATATATATATATATATAATATATATATTCCCAACAATAAGTTAAAAAACAAACAAAATAAATGTTGAAAGCAATTTACTCTTAATAAAAAGCCAGAAAAAAAAAAAAAAAAACCAAATGCCACCTTAGTACAAATAAAAAGTGTTTGAAACTTTGAATAAAAAAACATATATAATTTATTTATTAAGTTTAAACCTTTTTTTTTATATTTTCCTTTATATTTTCTCCTCTTAATACTTTTTAGGTCCCAAAGAGAGCCGAAGCTGTTTTTGTTAGAAACATGATACTTATATTGAATCAAGATCATGAGCAGTATTTATGAAAATTGGAGTTTGGTTTTGATGGAAGGTCCATTGGTTCAATCACCTTTATGTGATAATAGTATTTGTTCCCACTTATAATAAATAATCGGGGGGTTTAGTGTTTGCCCTTTGCATGTGGTCTATGTGTTCCTCAAAGTATTAAAAAAGAAAAAAAAAAAAACATAATAATAATAAGGAGAATGATTTTCTTATATTTTGTTGTCCTAATGAAATTAAAATAAAATATAAATAATTTTTAAAACTTATAAATTCTTAAATTAGTTTTTACATCGACGAGTTAAAATAAATAAAACTTGTTTGAAATAGTAAGTAAAAAAAAAGTGAGAATTAACTCAACTTTCAAAAGACAGCTTATAGAGTTTACTACATTTTAAATAAAGTTTTTATCTTTAAAAAAAAATGGTTCACATATTTTTTTTGAAGTATATATATAAATAAATATATAATAGGTAGTACCAGGCCCATAATTACAAAGTCAGGCCCATCTTAATTTAAACGGCTATCAAAATTAGGGGAGGGCACAGTTGTCCGCCTGCCAAGTAGTCTCCTCTCTGCTCGAATTGCGGGTAACCGTGTCAGTTTCAAGGAGTTTTTGTGTTCCATTGGGGATTTTCCGTTTGTTTCCCTAGAAAGTGAGTGGAAGAGGGAATGTTATTCTTTTATGCTTTTCACTTAGAATTTCAGATTCATGTTTCGCATTGTTGTTATTCTTTGTTAGGACTTATCCATTTCTCACCTGACTGTGTGCCAATGCTGGGACAGGGTTTCCCCTATGAATCTCTACGTTGGGATGATGAGTTCCTCCAATGGAGGACATCCTTCACCTCGAAGTGTTATGATATTATATTCTGGCACCCTTGTATTTGGATTTAAGCTTTTCTCAATTGTGAGTTTCAAGTGGTGAAATCCTCTCTAATGTTCACGGTATTCTTGTTCGAAGCTGGAGATGTTATACAGGTTGGCGGCCCACCTAATGAAGCACAGTTGCGAGGCCTTTATTACCTCTTTGCTACAGATTTAGTATTTACCATCTAGGGTTTGCTTGGGGTTCTGTTTACTGATTTTTGTGTGTTTGTTCTTGATAGAGATTACGTGTGTCTTTGAATCTTTTGACCATTCTGGATTTTTCGGGTTAATTGTTAAATATGGTCATCTACAGTGCAATTGGTCCTTGTCACGATCGAGAGGCGGTTTTTTACCCGGAGAAGCAGACTGATTCGTGGATATTGTATTTTTGTGTAGGTCGAGTGGGCGGCTCCAGGGAGAATCCTCTGATTAGTGCATTCACTTCCCGGGTATTACCATAATCAAAGCGCTCTCGACTAAATAGGAGTTTAAAGAAGGCCATTTGTGTTGATATTTTGTTCTGATTTCAGTTCTATTGCAATTTAACTCTTGGGGATTTCATTCTTTTGAATTTTCAAAGTTTCCCCATCCCAGCTATTTACGGGGTCTCCCAATAATTTGCTTGGAAATTCAAGAGACTATTATGGGGTAACTTATGTAAGTAAGGTGTATCTTGATATGTTGTCCTTGCGTATCCAAGCTCTAGCTGACGTAGGAGAACCCTCAGATGCCTTATCTGCTTACAACCAAACAACAGTTCTTCAATTTTCAGCCCTTTAGGTTTTATGGAGAAAGAGGGTGGGATTAGGTCTTAGGAATGATTTAGGAGTCATATTGACTGTGGCTCCAATGCCTCTTATGAGTTGCAATAAAAAGGAAAATGGTTTTGGATTCATCATGGGCTTCTTTGTTAGGTACCATTGAGTTTATTAGTTTGTAACATTCTTAGAGTTTACCTAGGTTAGCTTCTTGTCCACTGTAACACCCAAAAGTATTAAAACATTTCTTGCATTAGGAATAATTGTCATCATGGATGGTCTTTAGGGATTAGCCATGGAAGGTTCATTGGCTAAAAAAGGAAAAAAAGTATTAAAAATAGTTTTGTATTTTCTTTTCATTTGTTTTTAGGATTTTCTTTTTGTTGGCTTTATAGTTGTTTACTATAAATTTTTCTGTATGCTCATTGAGAGAATTTAATTTGTTGAACAGGCACCAACTCATCCAACTTTGACATTATCTTCAGATTCTAACTCTCCTCCTGAAGACAACCCTTTAAGGGAGGGTAAAGATGGAGATTCTCCATTCAATGGAACTCCAAAAGTAAAGTCCCTAAGTAAAAGGCTGAAACCAAAAGATCCCAAATCTACTAAAAAAAAAAAAAAAAAAAAAAACAGAAAATAAACAATCACTAGAAAAAAGAAGGTATATCTTGGGGTCGATCTGAGAAATTTATGTTTTTGCTAGAGAACAAGTTGAAAGACAGTGATTTAGATAATTTCATAATACTCATTAGGTTTGCACTCTAAAAAGTTCATTGAAAGTGATCTTGAGGGAATGAAGGTCATGAGAAGGCTTCAGTGGAAGAACCATCTGATGGGCAGCCTAATGTAAGAAGTTTCTCTGCATGATTGCTTATCTAATGTTTCATGAATTCATCTCCTCCTCAATATTGCCTTTGGTTCCCTCTTATATATCAACCATACAATTGTTTTCAATCTTAAATTTGTGATGTAGATATCAATTATTCTCTCTTGATCTGCTAGTCTTCCCAAGCAATCCTAAATATGAGAGGTCTTTTGTAGTGCCTAACCGAGAATATTTTCTTTTCCACTTTTGCTTTATGAAATGGTAAAAGAACAAAGAAGCCTTGAACTAAGTATTCTTATTCATTAGAAAACATTTAATAGTCATGTTTGGGAAAATAAGATCCAATTTGTTTATTAGTTCTAATTAAACAAAATGAAAAGTAAAAATCAGATACCCATGCCTATTGGTATTTGCTTGGTAGGGAAATAACAATTCTGATACCCTAGGTTTGTTTTCTCTTTTTGATATTCTTTTTGGAGCTATGAAATGGTTAAGTTGAAAATAACATGTTGTAACTTCTTTTAAATGATCACGGAATTGGATAATAATTTAATTACCACGAAGTCCAATCGCCCTGGTAGTGACTATAGATATCTTTCTTCTTCCATTTTTGGAAGAGAAATTTTCTTCTTATTTGTTTTATCTTTTTTTTTTTTTTTCGTAAAGTGCTCTTGTATGGTAGAAAGGCTCCAACTTCAATTTGCATAAGTATGGCTACGGAGGAAATGCAATAAGAATTGAACCTAGATTTAGGTATTCACGTGGTGAGCTCATCTATTACCCAAATGAAGCGGTACATTGTTTGTAAATGTTTTGCCCAAAGAGATTTCTAAAATCAACTACTTGTATTATAAAGATATCCATGGACCATGATCTAGTTTTGTGCTCTGTCACTCTTAGATAACATCCCTAAACTAAAATCACTTGATGAGGCTATTTTGATACAATTAATGTTAACTGACTATCTGATTGTTTCTTTTTTGTCATGAGTGACATTTTAAGTTAATAGCACACTTGTGTGATTATCCAAATGGATGATTTTTTAAGGAAACTGTAGTAAAGTGGCATCAAATTTTAGTATTTAAACTCCTTGATGCTCACCTCTCCTTTATATACATTACTCGGGTTGTCTTTATTACGATTATCTTGGTTGGCCTTCTAATTTACTATATGATATGAATTGAAAGATCCACAAGGTTTCACAGTGTTTCTTTATATCAAATATAGTAACTATCTGTTAACGGGCTTTAAAATTCTTTAAACTTATTAGTTGTTGTCATACTATATAGATTCTTAAGTTATAAACACAATCATTCATTCTAGTTGATCATCGATTCAAAGTCTTAATCTGAATAATATTTCATGGGATACCTACCATCAGAAATCATCATAAATAAAACTTGCTCAGGGTCTGGGCAGGGATCACGATTATTAATGAGAATGGTCAAGGGCCCTTGTTGAATCAGGCTTCAAAGGAAAATTCACCAAAAAAAGGGGTTAAAGTGGAACACATATCCATTAAAAAGAAGAAAGCAAATGGTGAAACAAAAGAGAAAGGTAAAAAAATGGGCTAGAATGATCAATCCCATGTTCCTAAAATGACATGGGTTGAAAGTGAACAATTCGAGTGAAACAACTAGCACCACTTTTCACTTTTTTGCTCTATGTATTTTCATTTTTATTTTGAAATTGTATTCCTTGTGGATATATCAATGAATAGGGCATGATGATGGCACAGGATCTTTTGGGGAAGAAACATTAGATAAACATCATGCCATAGTAGAAGCTTTATGTTGGAAGGTTCTTCATCTAGTCTTTGGTCCATTGATTGACACAAAGTGAAATTTGTAGGTCTCACCCACTCCCGGGACTCACTCTAGTGGCTCTCGACAAAGCCCATCGATCAAAAGGTAGACGCATATTTTATCTCGATCCTTGGCATAACAATTTCTGAACTACCTTCTCTAATGAGTTGTTTAGAGATTACGAGGTTGCGGTTGGAGATCTTGACAATCTCTCCAATCATCAGAGGGGGTGAACATCTTGCCCCTTGTAAATGCATGATAATCAATATTGTGCATCTTGTGCATCTATTAGGATAAAGCATTCAACGTGATTCTAATATGTTGGACCTTGTACTTAATTTTGTCACCATCCAGCTAGGCAGTGGGTACTTTCTATGGCTGAGTGAAGTCAGTTTGAATTTATGGTGTTTGGAGATTGGTACGTGGTTCTAATAATTCAATCAATTTTTGATGTGTTGTAAAATGGCTTTCATTTTTTTATGAGAAAGATCTTCGTTTCTAGGTGAGAAGGCTGCTTCCTGAAGCTTAAGTAGCTGATCCATCTCTCATTTAGTCTTATATGCGTATACCCAGAAGCTTTTGGAGTTGAACCCTCAATTCCTATTGAGGAAACTTAATCGGCTTCCACCTCGGCTTAAATGTTTGCCCTCCCATTCCACTATATGCATTGCATTGTAAAATTTGCATTATGTTTGCTGTATAAAGAAAATTACATTTAGGAAAGTTGTTGGTAAATCTTTTCTTTTTTGTATTTTTGCGGGCTCTTGGTGGAATGTGAAGGTGAATCTATAGATTTGAGCAGGGATATGGGTGCTGCCGGGCGAATGGTAATTATAGATACCCCATCCAGAAATCATGAAATGTTCTTAGATTTAAAGGTAATGTTCTATGTTTTATGATCTCATGATTCTTTTGTTACCGATGATTGGTCCATTTCAGTGTTTTTATTCAGATCAATAATTTAATCTCTCTTTATATCTAATAGAACTATGAAATAGTTCAGCCTGTCCTTGGTAGTAAACATTGTCACACTGTTTCAAATGGAAACCAAGAGCTTGTGGTGAACTAGTCGTGCTTCCAAATTTATAAGGTACTCAAGATTTGCTTAATTGGCCTTTATTTCCTTTGGTTTGCCTCATCAGTATAGTTGCTTCTTTGCATATTTCTAAACACTAGTAGCCTTCATCTAGTTCCTTTAAATTTTGGTTAATTTTGCAGGAACCATCTATAAAACAACAATAGTTCCTTCCAGGACATTCTGCATTGTAAGTCTATTTTTTAATTTTGACAGTTTTCTCATTCCTAGCCTCAGTTTACGATATTGGCACAAATATGTAGCATAAACCCTCATCTAATTTTGTATTCAATTAGAAGCAATTTGGTTGCTGCCATTTAACACATAATTTTCTTCATCAAGTCAGCTTTGGGCAGTCAGAAGCAAAGGTTTGTCCACCAATTTGCTCTTTTATCTTTTAGAGTTCTCACCTTTAATATCTTAAAGAAATAAGTTAACTATTTTGGGGGGATTCTTTATTTTATCCTACTATACATTTCCCTCATAGTTTAGTGAATTTCTTTCTTTCTTTTTTCATGTTTGGCTTGTCTCTCCTACCCCGGGTTGGCACGAAATGCAGAAAATGTCTTAATGTCTTACGGAAAATGGCATGAATGGTTTTATTTTGTTTATTGACTTGGGATTGTATATTTTCTCGTCGGGGTGGAGAGTACATTATGAATGACTTTATTCATTGAAACCACAATCAGTCATTTCACGAAATTTGAAATAATGGTTGAGTTAGCATTCCTTTTTTTTTTTTTGAGTATTCGGTTAGAGTGATTGTTGGATTGTTTGGTATTTGTTCTTTGTAAAAATACATTTACCCTCCTTTGCATGCAATGGTTTCATGTATCACGAGGATAATAGAAGGATTTTCCTTTGGTTCGAAAGATTAGGTAGCGAGATGCCTAAATCCGGTACTCGTCAGCTTGATCAAAATGACGATGAAAAAGCAAACCAATGGAAAAACCAAAGGAAAAGCGAGAAAGCATATGCTCAGAAACTCGCCCGTTAATTCGGTGTTCTTCCATGAAATCATAAAACTCTACGCACTATAATATATTCCTTATATATGGTTGAGTAGTTCCACGGGGGTTATACGAAAGAGAAAGGTAAAACCGAGATGGCACCAAAGAAAGTGAAAAGAAAGCTCAAGTTCAAAGAAAACAAAGACCAAGAAATAAAAAGGTTATTCATGTACCCTTTATTATTTTATGATACATACCATGAATCATTGAGTTATCAACAACCCCTAGTGACTTACTTCCAATTTTCCATAGTCAATAAGAAAACAACAGATATCAGAGTTGTGATTTATTATTCTCTAGTCTCTGTTTCTTTTACTTGGGAGCAGTATTCCATGTCGAAAGTTGTTTGTGATTATGATTTGTTTGCCAAAATTCAATAGGCCAGGCTCCCAAAATCTTCATCCCGATGTCATGGTGAATCGGTTCAAAGAGATTTCTCTTCATCTTGCATTCCTTCCTTCTAGATACAATCTAATTCTTAGCAAGCCTGGTCCAAAGTAAATTTATCTTGAGAATCTGATTTCATATCTGCCAAGCGTAAGAGTAGAAGGATGGACAATGAAAAGGGTAGGACGACATTTGAAGAGGAAACCATCCCCTTGATCTCTCCTTCGTTTTGCCCTTGAAATAATGGACCTGGAAATTCATCACTTGGCCTCTTCTTCTTGCATAACAGAAACATTCCCAGTAGAAGAAATATGGATGAAACTGACTAATAATCCATGGTTGTGAAGTGTTGCCATGCACGGGAAACATTAGAATGGGAGAAAGATGTGTTTACCCTTTGGCATTGAGTAGATGATGGCATACTCTGACCTTGCATGTAAAAGTGCTAGTTCGAGTCATCAAAAGCATAGCGTAAGCCAGGCGAGCTCTCCACAATACCCATTTGGTCATTCCACCATTTGATGAGATCTTTCCTCTTTTCACTTTATTTATCCATCCTTGGGATAATGTTTATTGTTTTGGTGTTCCAAGAACGATGTTCTTGATGTATGGTTGTTGTAAGCCTCTAGTTTGCTTGCTAGAGAAGAACTTGGTGTAACCCATTATTGTCATTGTTGAAATAGTGGAAGTTTAAGTGGCCTACGAGTCCCATGGTTTTTACCTTTTCATTTGGGGGTTTTCCACGTAAAAATTGTTCTTATTGTGGTTGATTTATTGTTACTTGATTTGGCTTTGTTGTTGGATTAATTGTTTATTTGAATCTATTTTGGCACCTGAGAGGGAAATATCATTTTAGAATAATTGTATTTGGTAGTCTTCCCAACACCATATCCAAATTCCCTCCGAAATATGAGGCGTAATTTTCCCATTTTCATTCATGAACATGAGTAAGATGCTCTTATCATAAAAAAATTGTGTCCCTTCTTCCTATTCTGCCATTATTTGATGTTTTTTTCTTCTTATTTAATGTTAGTTGACTTTGTTTTTACATTATATATTTATAGTGTTAAAGTCATATGGTGTTGTTCATTCAGCTGTATTATTAGAGAGTACTATGGAACCATGCCTTAGATCATCAATTAGCATTCGTATTCAGTGCTACTTAAATCGTATAATACATAGATAACGGTTATTAGTTACATATTTATTTTATGCTTGCTGCTAGGGTACCATGCTAATGCCTCAAGACAATATTACATTATATGAACCTTGAAAGAAGTGTTATAGGCCACACTTGTGCCTCTATATTACAAATATATAATATCACAGGGAAATAATTTGTAGGTTAAGAAGAAAAAACTACACTACCTTCCACCTATTGGTGTACCCATGGAATTGCTTGAGGTGATTCTTCTATTGGTTGCTTGTATGATTCTCAACGAACATTTCCTCGGAATTATAGAGTAGGCTTAGGGGCATGTTTAACAACTCAACCTCTCCCTCCCCCAACATCTCAAGGCTTTGCTCCTTGAAGGGCGATCCTGGGCTTCAATTGTATACACCATAAGTACAACCATCACCATTTTCCTAACAAACTTCTTTTCATCTTGATTATCTCCAAGTCTATGTTATCCCTTGGTGACATCTATCATAAACCCATGATGGAAAATATATTTTACTTAGTGCTGCCTTTGCATTCACATTCTTTCTTCTTCTCACCATCTCCATTAACAACATTCCAAAACTATAAACATCAGCCTTGTATGAGACACCTCCAATGTTTTTGTAGAATAATTTTGGAGCAATGTATCCCAATGTTCCTCGTGCAGCAGTCAGAGACACCATACTTTCATCTATTGATTACAACTTTGCAAGCTTAATACTCTTTGGTGTGAGTCCGCATTAGAGAAGGATACAACTTTTCATTTGTTCATTACTATATCATTGATGTCAACAGTTCCCTTGTGATAATGCATGATAGGATAGTTTCCAAGAGCTAGCAACTGAAATCTACTAAGCTTATAAGTCAAAAATAGAAAAGAGAACAAGTAACACTTAATTGGTTTATATATATGGACCCATAAAGTAAAGGAACCCAGTCTACACGAAAGCCATAATTTAATTATTTCACATCGTTTACCAATTACCAGCAAGACTAGCTAGATGAAGATCTTGAATGATGGATGCTGGAGGATTTTTCATATAAAGAGGAGGTGTTTAGCTGATCTGGATTTCATCCAAAAACAATTTGTTGTCACAAGTACGATCTTAAGAACAACCAGCTGATCTTAATTTCGTCCGTAAATTTTCACAGGGAAATGCATGTTTTCTTATAGTGAATATGAAGGCATTATGGTCCTTTTTCATCCACTCCATCGTCATCTTGTGTATCTACCTTTGGTGTCATACCACAGTCTCTGGCCTGCTGCAAAACGAAACCGATGGACTTGCTTTGATTGCATTTAAAGATGGAATCACTCATGACTCACTTGGGATGCTGAGTTTTTGGAACGAATCGATCCACTTTTGCCACTGGATAGGTGTTTCCTACAGCCGCCGGCATGTCCATCGAGTCGTGGCCATAAATTTGAGCTCATATGGACTCGTTGGGTCCCTCCTCACCACCTCCCGGAAACCTCACATTTCTTAGAACAGTAATCCTTCAAAATAACAGCTTCCATGGCGAAATACCACCTCAGATTGGTGGCTTGTTTCATTTACGTGTCCTTGTTCTTAGCAACAATTCCTTTGGGGGAGAAGTTCCCACTAATCTGTCACATTGTTTGAATCTTAAGGTCCTCAATTTGATCGATAACAAGCTCATAGGAAAAATCCCTGAAGAACTCGGCTCCCTCTCAACTCTGCAAACGTTGGGCCTGTCTATTAACAACCTTACAGGGAAAATCCCAGCTTTAATTGGGAATCTGTCATCCCTCATCACACTTTCTGCAGGGGATAACCATTTGGAAGGTAGAATTCCTGAGGAACTTGGTTGAATCGCAACTTTAGAGTTTATTCAATTAAGTTACAACAAACTAGCCAATTACAATACCTTCTTCCCTCTATAATCTTTCATCTTTAGACTATATTGACATCGCAAGCAACCAACTTGAGGGGAGCATTCATCCAGACATTGAGTGTCTTCCTTCCCTCATCACTGGTCTCTTCGTTTCAGAAAACAAATTCACAGGTCCTGTTCAGGTTCATTATCAATGCTTCAGGCCTCATATATATCCACTTTGCTGATAACCTTTCATGGATCAAGTTCCACAAGATCTGGGAAGGCTTCCAAATCTTCAAATCATAAACATGAGCGGCAATAGATTGGGTTTCTACAGAAGGTAATCATGACTTAGATTTCTTCACCTCTTCACGTAAAACTGCACTAAACTTAAAATATTGGTCTTTGATGACAATTCCCTCAAAGCTTCTTTAGTCAGCTCATCTATAGCTAATCTTTCAACTCAGATCAACTGGATTTCCCTTGGAATAAATGAGATTCATGGAACAATTCCTTCTGGAATTGAAAACTTGGTCAATCTCACATTCTTGAGCCTCGAGAGTAACCAGCTTACAGGTACTATTCCCACCAGTATGGGAAATCTTCATGAAATGCGAGCCCTGGTTTTGGGAAGAAAAAAACTCTCTGGCACCATACCATTGTCACTTGGTAACCTAACCCTGTTGAATTACCTCTATTTATATGACAACAACTTGTCTGGGGAAATTCCTTCAACTCTAGCCTCCCCTACCCTAATAGATGTGATTCTTTCAAATAACAACCTCACTGGTTCAATCCCTAAAGAACTTATGGATATTTCCTTTTAGATGTAGTGTTCAACTTAAGTGGCAAATACCTTGAGCTAGTTTCACACTCACCGATGGAGTTAAATTTGATAAATGTTGCAGATCTGGATGTTTCTCACAGCAGATTATCTACAGCAGCCTTCCAAACTCTTTAGGTAAATGCGTTAATGATGGAAGATCTTTGACTAAGGTAGCAACTTCTTTGAAGGAGAAATTCCTGCGTCCCTTGCAGGTTTAAGAGGTCTAGAATATATAGATCTTTCTCCTAACAAATTTGCAGGCAGGATTCCAGAGTATCTTGGCGAACTTCCTTTCTTAACCTATTTGAACCTGTCATTCAATCAACTTGAAGGAGAAGTGTTCACAGTGGGTGCCTTTGGAAATACGACCATAGTTTCAGTTGAAGGGAACTATGGATTGTAATCAGGCATCCCCCGACTTGAAAATCTTTCCATATGCCCACCTACTCCACAAACAAGGATCTTGCAGTCAAAATGGCAGTCATTCGAGTGATTAAATGGCCCAACAGCTACATGCTTATTTTGCTGGCGATCTTGCTTCATAATCCGTCACTGGAAAAGCAAATTTGTGAACCCTCTCAGGCTGTACAACAGTCAGTTTGGAGGTCTCATGCTCGGATCTTCACAAAGCTATCGAAGGCTTCTCGGAGTCCAACATAATTGGTACCGGAAGTTATGGCTGTGTCTATAAAGGAGTACTCCTTGAACAAGACAATTAAGCCACAGTGAAGGTGTAAATCTTCAGCAAAAGGGCTTCTAAGAGTTTCATGTCGGAGTGCAAAGCTTTGAAGAATTAAATCTGAGATGTAATAAACATTGAATTCTTGCTCAAGCTTGGACTTCAAGGAAATGATTTCAAGGCTCTCATGTTTGAATTGATGCCTGAGGCTTGGAGGGTTGGCTCCATCCTAAAGTATACGAGAGATCATGATCCTTGAACCAAAAGACTCAACCTTCTACAGAAGTTGAATATTGCTATTGACTTTGCTTCAGCATTAGAGTATCTTCACAACCACTCGGATGACATTATTGTTCACGGTGATCTTAAGCCCAACAATGTCCTTCTCGACGACACACTGACTGCCCATGTCGGTGATTTTGGTCTTGCAAAGATTATCTCCGCTGTTTCTAGCGCTACTACTACTCACCCAAATCAAAGCAGTTCGGTTGTGGTAAAAGGATCCTTGAGGTACATTGCTCCAGGTATGAATAATTTGATTAGAATCTTTTCTTTTCTTGTTTCAGTTCTCTTTGCTTGCGGGAGTTTTGGATTCAGAAATAAATTCAGGAGGGACATAACTTAGTTTAGGGGGTACATGATAGTACATATGCTGGCAGTGTGGCTTCCTTATGAATACAGGTCAAGTGTTTTTCAGAACTTTAGAAGGGGCATATGTCCCGTGAGCACTTACTGGCTCCACCCCTGTAGTTGCTTCAGTTCTTTTTGCTTGCATGAATGGAGAAAATAAATTCAGGAGAGGCATAACTTAATTAGGGGGGTATGACAGAATGCTGGTAGCATGGCTTCCTTATGATGAACTCTTGGTCTCATGTTTTTCAGAACTTTAGAAGGGGACTATGTTTCCTGAGCACTTACTGGCTCCGCCCCTTATAGTTGCGTCCGTTAATTCTATAATGATTTTCATAGATCAGATTACTAATTCGTTGAGTCAGCTTTGGAATGCGCAATTGATTGGCGAATATGGAGTGAGCGGTAGGGCGTCGCGGAGGAGATGTACACAGTTATGGAATTCTTTTGCTTGGAAATGTTCACAGGAAGAAGGCCAGCCAGTGAGGCGTTCAAAGATGGTCTCACCCACTGTGATATGTAGAAATGTCTTTCCCAGAGCGAGTAATGGAGGTCATGGATCCGCATTTGATCCAGCAGTTGGAAGCAGATGGAAGAGACCACATATTGGAGAGCATCATCTCAGTTCTAAGATGATGCTCTCCAATATGGAGGGGAAGGCACGTCTCAATCTCACCTCTAGTATTAATGCTCACAGAGTTTCAACATTTGACAAAAAACTCTTCAACATTCTTCGAGATGATCTTCTTTTTTCTTTTTTTCTTTTTTGTAATTTTTAGAATTTATGTTTGTATTAAGGTATGATATTCGTATTAAAAACCGAATCTTTACGAACGAGAACTTATGAGAGTTGGTTCTTTTGTATGATATCGATTTGGAAATTTTCATTAGCCATGGGACCCGGAGGAAAAAGCACGAAAATGAGATTCATAATGTGATTTTCTGTAACTGTTTCCCTAAGTTTTGTTGTAAATCAAACAGAAAGTTATGGAGTAAAAGTTACATAAGTAATTTTTTTGGATTGTTTCCTTATTTACTTTTGCCTTTTTTTGTTCTTGGTTTTGTAGAAGAAATGTGATTAAATGATGGACTATGTTAAAGCTTGGGCTTTGTATTAAATAGTTTCAAAGAGCTTGAGGAAGCTGTTTTCTTAGGGCAGGAAGAAGCTGAATCTGTTGGGTGTATAGGAGAAAAATGCAAGGAAATTGGTTATTTCTTTATCTTTCTACGTGTTAAATTGTTCGACATAAAATTTTGAAACAAACTTTTTGTACCAGATTCTTTCTTTCCCATGACAATCCATTCATCTAGATGGATATTTTTACCACCACCAAGCAGAGGTGTAGAATATTTACAATTATGTGGATCTCATTTAGACATTTCACCGTTTCCCACCTCCTAAATGTAACTTAGATGGCTGTTGTTGTTTGTTTTTCCTTTTTTGTTGTTTTTGCCCAAAGCATTGCTTTCAATGTTGTCTTTTTTTAACTTTCCATGGCTTATTGTGAATTTTTTAAATTTTGATTAGATGAAAAACCAAACTATTTGGTTTTTGCTTTTCTTAATGCTATTTTATTTTTTATTTTCATTAAGAAAACTATAAATGTGCTTGTTAGGCTTATGGTTCAAAATCAGTATTGGTCACCAACTCCTATGGTCTCAAGATCGTATTATCACAAGGTATCGGTCAAGTATCGGCCGATATGCAAAATAATATGATTAAAATATTTAAAATTTATTAAAATATTATATAAATTTTTATGTATTTAACATTATTTAAATAGTTAATGAAGGATTAAGTGAAAGATATTAATGATAATGCTAACAAAAGAAATTATTTTAAATCAAACATAATATCTTTTTAACAAAATGTCATCAAATACATGAATCAATACCATGTTCAATGACGAAGGGCCTCAAAATCGTCATCATCATTAGTACTACGACGAGCAAACAAATCGGGACAATAATTTGCATAATGAGACTACTTGAATGTGTTAGCTGAGATGATTGGTTTGATGATCCATAATTAGGAAAATATGACATTTGAGGTTGTTCGGACTCAACACCATGCTGATGGTATCCAAAACCCCGATAAGCAATGCTACTGCTATCAAAAGATTGATCATATCTATAGGAATCACTAGCTCATGTTCCAGTAGTTGAATATTGATCAAAATCATACCCACTAAAAGCATTTGAAGAATTATCACTACTTCCAAAGTTATGATAGGATCCATCTCCCACTCCCTTGAGATGAAGTATTGATTCTAGAGCCACTGATTGGAAGTGCTTATCAATCTAGTTATAGTTGGATATGTAATCATGCCCATTGGAATAGTCATCATCACTGGGAAATGTAGTCAATCTTTCCAAGTGCTTTCGTTGTTCTCATATGCTTGACTTATATCCATGATCAATATCTTGTGTGGCATAATAATTTTCATTTTCATGTGCCCACGACATGCCATGATCAACTTGATTAACACAACCATTATCAATAGCACTGCTTGCTCCAATGCTACCACCTGCTCCATTGTCCCCACTAGTCTCTTCACTATCTTCACTGCCACCACCAATGTTGCTACCCTCTCTATTGACTCTATCGCCACCATCATCACTACTAGAATTTGAAAAAATTATTCGAGGAGCCCTACCTTTACGAGAAGAAACAATGCCTCTTCCTTGAGCAATACTGTTTGCACGCTTACTTACCCTGTAACTTGTGCTACCATCATCATCACGAGCTACTTTTCTACCTTCTTTAGAGGGAAGATCTTTATCCAACCAATCAAAATTATCAAATGACAAAATAGTTCTTCTCTCTTTCTCGTATCTACTCACTAATATCATCACTCATTAAAATATGTTCTAAGTCAATTGGATTGTACAAATCTTCATCGCTCTGCTCGTGATCAAATTTTAACTCGAAGTTAAAAAGGTCAGAGTAGACATAAACTAACTTATGCAATTTTTTTCATTGCCAAACGATTAAGAACTTTGTGTGAATAATGACCATGTGCTCTAATTTCTTTCTACAACTGTATGGAACATGTTTGACTTAAAAACTTTGATAGCACCCAAGATGTGGACCTTCATCACCATAATTGTTCCACCATTCAGCTATTATTAAAAAAAAACATATTAGGCACCAATATATATTTAATAGAAAATGATGACAATTTTTATTTAAAAAAGAAATAAATATAATGAGTACCCGAAAGAGATTAATATATTGCTTTTCTAGTTAGTGCACTTCCAAATTCTCCTTGGCCTTCAACAAATAATTTCACCTACATTGTAATGTTATTTACTTTATTAATGCACATTACAAATACAAAATAGTATTATAAAAATAACACGAAGCTATTGTTATACCCTGCTCAAAGCTTTTTCCTACCTATCCAACCAAGCTCTAATCTCTTGATAAACTTCCTTTAGCTAATTTTAATTTCCAAATAAGGGAGAATTGCTTGAATATTGAAACATTGATTTAAAATATGCCGACTGGGAAGTAAAAAAATAGTTTATAATACTTGCCTTTTAAATAAGATAATAATAACTATATATGAATTTTTGTGACATTTGCAGCGCGCAAATGCTCATGCATTGATTTTTCTACCTGTCAATGACTTTACAATACCTTTTCCCAATGTTTCACCGATGCCTTTATACTCGCTTTGGGCTTCGATCCATTGCTTCATAAATGATTGATAAGATGGGCTTTTTTATCTGATCAACCAATTTCAAAACTTTCACCGTGAGGTTCCATGATGATTTGAACTTCCTTTATCTTCTTCCAAAATCGACAGTTAAGATAAGGTCGATACCTTATCCTTACACTCTTTTTCTCGCTCCACCTGCTGAATTCACGCCACTCATTTGTTGTGCACATTATCTTCAAATCACCCTCATAATGTATAAGACACTCAAGTGTAATAAATTCAGTGGCAAATCGGGTTATTCCGAGGTGCAAGAGATCTCTATCCTTGGTGAACACTTTCATCAAATTGACTACTTTCAAGCTATTATAAATAAAGCTTGTGATCATCTTTGATTGATCTAAAGTCTCCTTAATTTGCTTCATGTTTCCAATATCTTCAAGCATTATATCAATACAATGCGTTGCACAAGGAGATCAGAACAAATATTTGCGCTTCTCTATCAACAACATCCCAGATGCTTTAAAACTTGCCTCATTATCAGTGACTACTTATATAATGTTTTCCTCCCCAACCTCCTCAACAATCTTATCCATAAGGGAAAAGGTGTAATATGTCGTCTTAAGTATGTTGGTAGTGTTAACTGAAGAAAGGTATATCATGCTTTTATCATAATAAACTATGAAATTGATGATAGGCTTTCTAGTTCTAGAACTGCAATCATCACACGTGATGGTGCATCCATATATAGGTCATTTTGCCTTCAATGTGTTTATATATACCTCAAGCTCTTGCACCTCCTCCTCTAGATATGCATTGCCAATTTGGTATCCTATAGGACCCTTGATACCTGAACCTGCTTCTACTATGGTATCAATCATATATTGATAGTAAGGCCCACTATTAGTTGCATTGAGAGGTATTTCATTTAAGAAAAAAAATTTAGAGATGGTTTTACCCACTTTCTTTGCACCTCAAACGGAAAACAAACTTTTTATTGATTTTTGTTTTGAAGGAAACATGTAGGGATCAATTCCCTTTGGGGGTATGTTAGCTCCTTCTCTTATGTCAAGCTTCAGACGACCACGCTGATACCGGCACCTCAAGGTTGTGAGAAAGTACCACTGCTCTCATGCTCAGGTCTACTCTCTTCAAAAAATGACAATTTTCTCATTGCATGTTTCATTTATTTCAAAATTAGTCATCTCGACTTCCTCAATTTCATCATAATCAACGTCATCAATTTCATAAAAATTATCTTCATTTAAAGAACTTATACTTATAAGTCGCTCTTCTATATTCAATTTTTTTATTCAAGTATTAGATATATACAATCTAATGCTTCATGACACTTCGCAGTACAATACCAGACATCCTTCTACTTGTCCTGAGATATGTGCAATGTGTTGCTTTAATTCTGCTTATAATTCTACGAATAACCTTTCCACAAGATTTCCTTACATTTGAAGTCCTCTATTACCACCCATTGGTCTGGTGATGCTCCCAACCAATATCATGTTTTGAAGCCATTCCAAAATGTTCACCTAACATGTATAAAAGTAAAACAAAAATAGATTACATATAACAAATTATTTTCTATTATAATTGTTCTTCAATAAAAATTAAATTTCTACCCAATGGTAAATAAATTTACATACTTTCTATTTTCAATTAAGTAAATTAAAAGTGTTATTTTAGTTAATTTAAGAAGAATTATAATATATATTGTTTTTTAAAAAGAGGATATTTTTATTTGCTAAATCAAAATTAATGAAATATGGAGAAAAAGATCAACAAATATTTACAATTATTTATCAACCATTTATAATATATTAACATATCCATTTAATATTAATACAATTAGATTAATTAATCAATCAATAGTATGTTACCATATTAATTTTCCATTATTTTATTTATGTTTGTTTATTCTTATTTATGTTTGTTTCTTCATAAATTAATTTTGAATTAATCTGTATTTATGTTTCTGGTAAAAAAAAAAATTTATATTTGTATTTTATATTGTTCACAAAAATATGATTTATGATCTTGTTAATTTATTATTCTTATTTTATTAAAAATATTTTAATTTGAAATTAATTATATAATTCTAAAAGTAAAGGATAGAGAAGATTCGATTTCTATTTGGATATTCAAATTAAAATATTCTTTAATTGATAAATTTAAATAGCTATTTTTACTATAATTTATGTGAATGTTTTAAAATTTTCTAGAGAGAAAATCTTTGTATTCTTTAAAACAAAAAAAATTATAAAATTTTAAATTATTTGGAAAATTATAGTTAAACAAAATTTACTATATTTCACTATATTTTACGATACTATGCATATTCTGAGTTTGGTCTCATATTTTTTGGTCAATTTTTGAAGGTTAAAGAGTTTACTATTTTTAGATAATTTTGCTAATCTGTTAGTATTCTTTCTGCAAGAAATTAAGTCGTGGGAGCCTTACTCCCACAAACTCATACTCTTCAATGGTGCATGATCGATGGTGAAACCCAAGGGTCATTGAAGGATGTCTGTCATCAAGCAGTTTGTATTCCCAAGACTTCATCATTCCCATTACCAAGATTCACAGCACTTACTATTAGGAAGACCATTCCTAGCTACTGGAGCAGCCTTGATTGACATGCAAAAAGGAGTTCTTATCTTAAGGGTTGGAGAAGAAGCTGCTGTGTTTAACTTGATCAAAAGTATGCAAAATATAGACAGGGACAAGGAAGGTTACAATGTAGCTGACTTTGTCTCTACTTCCAACCCTAATGTTAACAATAATTGTAACACTCCAGTTTTTATCAATGAAAAAGAGATGAATTCCCAGTATACTGAAGATGTCTATTCTCGACTTCCATACGCTAGCTTTCATTCTATAGAAACTGTGTTGAGCTTGAAGCAAATGTAAAAAGATAATGGGGAAAATAGTGAAAAGAGGAAATTCATCAAGAGACTAGCATGTATGGGCTAGTTTGAAGAGTCACATGTTTCATTTTAAAGTATGCCTACTTAGAATACTAAGAAAAAACCAAAGGATTATTTCAGCCGCACTGATGAGAATCTAAGATTGCTGAAAATATTACAGCTATATAACCTCTGGAAGCCATCCATCAAGAGCCGAAGGTATCAAATTCAACGCTTTGCATGCATAAGACTCGCTAGAAGAGACTTCAAAACCATCCGTAGAACATCGCAGAAGACTGAATCCAAATATTAGTGAAGTAGTCGAAGGAGGTACTCAAATTGTTGAATGTCGGGGTTTTATCTACGCTATTTCCGTATAGCGTCCTGGGTGAGCTCCAGCTCATGTGGTTCCAAAGAAAGGGGGTTTATCGTGACTAAATGAAAAATGAATTGATTCCAACAAGAACAGTGACATGATGGAGGGTATGTATTGATTACGTGGTTAATTACAAAGAAACTTAAAAGATCATTTTCCTTTGCCTTTCATTGATCGGGATGTTGATAGGTTAGCGTGATACCTCACTTTTGTTTTTCGACGTGGTACCAGATACAATCGATTACTATTTCGCACTGCAGGATCGAGAAGACCACACCATGCCCTTAAGGGTACCTTTGCCTCTGCAAGGATGCACGGTTATGTGTAATGTCTAAATTTACATTCCGTGAGGTAAGTATGATGTCTATATTCTCGATTTGGTTGAAGAAGTGATGGAAATTTTCATGGATGATTTATCGTATGGATCCAGCTTGATCAATGTTTAACAATCTGAAAACAGACTTCAAAGATGCTACGACAAAACAAGATCGACCGTGAAAATGCCATTTTATAACAGGCGGATTGTTCGGGCATAAATTTCGCCATCGACTGAAGGACTACAAATTCAGTATCCATTATCAAAACTCTCACCATCACTACAAAGAAAAGGAGTAAGAAGTTTCGGGGCATGCTGGATTTACAATGTGATTCATCAAAGACTTTTCAAAATAACGCACTAATTATGCGCATTAATGAAAAGATACAAGGTTCAATTTTGACATTCTCGCGTTAGATGCTTGATGAAATCAAGATCAGATTGGTACAGGCACCTATAATGGTCGTACTACACGGGAATCGTGATTCAAATAATGCGCGATGCCGTTGATTTTGCTATGGGAGCTGTGTCAGGGCAAAGAAAGAGAAAGTATTCAGTGCCATCATTGTTAGTAAGACCTTCAATGTACACAAGAGAACTACTCAACAACTGAAAAGGAGATGCTTAGCGCATAGTATTTGTTTGGGGAAAATTTAGGCAATATATTTGGGATCCTATGGTAATCTACACTGATTGCAAGAATCGTAAACATTTATTCAAAGGTTGCCAAGACTGAAGTAAGATGGGTGCTACGCAAAGAGGAGTCGGATTTGGAAACAAAGGATAAAGGATGTGACATGTGATATATATCACTGTCAAGAGAGAAAGAAGCAGGATGCTATTGAAGAACATGTGCAACTTAATAAGAGGAACTTCCTACGAAAGCAATTGTTTAAGGTTTCCTTCCAACCTCCATGTATGCCTGATATAGTGAATTATCTGCTTCAGGACTAAATGCCTCGTAACTCACTACCAAATGTAAGAGGAACCTCGTAACCCGACAAGTGATATTGTATCGATGACCCACTATTATCTAAAGAAAGCACAATATGAATAAGAAGACGTTAGAATAACATGCAACATTTTAAATTGAATGCCATGCATCACAACATGGGGACATTTATGGAGAAAGAACAGCTCACAAGATAATCCAATCAGGGTTTTATTGGCCCACTATCTTCGTAGAGATTGTGCAAGAGGGTGAATCAGGTGATCGATGCCAAAGGATTGGAAATATCAGAGTGGTGAATGAAATGCCCTAAAGGTATTATGGTGATACAAATTTTGATGTCTGGGGGGAATAGATTTTATTGGGACTTTTCCCTACCCATCATTTAGAAACCTATACATACTCATGCAAGAGATTATTGCCTCCAAATGGGTGGAAGCAAGGTCTTCATCCGAGGAATGATGGTACATACAAATAGAGTTTTTGCAAAGGAATATTTTTGGAAAAAGGTTCTAACCCTTAACTATCATTAGTGATAACCCATTTTCAAAACAAAATATTTGCAAAACTATGAGCAAAAATGTGATCATTATAACGAGCTTAGCCGACATCTCAAACCAATGGACAAGGTAATAATAAGAGACTGCAATACATTCAGACTGTATTCGCTGTGAAGGATTGGTCTTCCAAACTTGATGATGCACTGGGCTTACAGACCAGAGCAGTCCCCAATAAACGTCCCCATACAGAAAGAGTTTTCGCAAACCACTATCTACCTCAATTGGGAATACAAGGTACGCAACACTTAAGAAGTTAAACTTCATCAGTCGTAAGGGAAGAAAAGATTACCCAACCGTTCAATCGTAAAGAACTGAGAAATGAAGCCTATGATAATGCTAGAATATACAAAGACAAGACAAAGAAATAAGATGATCTGAGAATTTTGAGAAAAGAGTTCAGAATTAAAATGTTCTGTTGTTTGAATCTCAAGATCCAATTATTTCCGTGAAATTAAAATCCATTTGATAATACACAGTAAAATGCTACTCACATTTGGAACAAAGGACACCGAGACCATCGCTAAAATCAAGTCAATGACAAAGTCAAAGGCACATCGCCAGGAGGAAGGAATGGAAGAACTCCTAAACCGGTTCTGAGGAAAGAAGAAGTACCTACAAGTCCACTTCATGACTCAAAATCGAGCAAATGAATAAGAAAACCATAGATCTTAATTTCAGCCAGACGGACCGAGAATAATTTTTGGGACCCAATTTGATTTGGTTTTTCTTCATTTATAATGATTAGTTAGTACTGCAGCAAAGTTATTTTAATTGAATCCTTCCAGAATTTTGCGTAATACTTATGTAGAAATGTCTCTGCAAGAAGGAACAAACTCAAGATAACTCCAGCAACTCATAAGAGAATAAATAAAAAAAAAGAGGGGAAGCATTCTTTCCTATATAAATTCTATGAAAAGGAAGAATTGTATGTCAACACTGTGTGAATTAATTTGAGTTGATAATTTAGACTTTAGAATTGATAAAAGAATCAAAAGTTTGTCTGCTCATTAAATTTAAGGCAAATGCAAGATCAGGTCGCGATTAAACACTTATGTCGCGACAAGTGAGCACCTTCCGTGAGGCCGAGGTCGCGACATCTTAGGTCGTAGCCAGAGGATGACCTCGTCTCCATCAAAGTTATTATCATTGCCGACATACAAAGAAGTAGTCACACAAAAGAAATTTGCCAACTAGGCAGGTTTCAAATTTTGCCCTAAATTTAATGAAAGTACGCATTCTCAGCCAGAAGTTAGAATGAGAAAAGCACAATTGAACAGAGTAATAAATAGTGATTAGTGCGTAAATGAAATTCAAATTCAATCGAACCAATGTGTTTAATACACTCCACTCGAGGAATAATCAGAGGGAAATTAATGAGTTTGAGGAAAACATTCAAAATTCTATATCAAAAACAACGAACCGCTGTTGGAAACACCAGAAGAGCAGGGTTCGAGGAATTTCATTTAATCCATTCATAGAAAACACAAAGAAAGAATAAATGGTTTGTTCTTTCCTAGAAACTAAAATTCACTATAAAAAGATGTAGAGAAACTAATGGGAAGGAAGTAAACAAAAGAGAATGGGAGAAAGGGGAGAATGAGATAAAAGAAGAGCTCCAAGGGTTGAACACAAGTTTTATGGAATGAATGGAACTGAAAAGAAATAAATTTCCATTCTTCATTCCATAAAACGCCTGTGGTAATAAAAAAAGAATGGTTGATAAGGGAATATGGATTAGTTAGAATCCATCAACCAAGAAGCTCCAAAGAAAAGGGAGAGTAGCCCCACTTGTTGCACAACCTTGTTAACAATTCGAATCACTCGTGGAGGGTGCCTGAACCGGGGTGAACCAAATTTCACAAATGCAACTTCCTTCGCAAGATATAGGATTTAGATCAAGAAATGAAGGGTTTTTCGAACTTAGAAACAAAGGTAATCAAGAAAATAGATTGTAAATCTGAATGTTTGATATCTAAATAAATTTCCTTCTGATTTGGAAATTGGTTGTTCATGATATCTGGATTATATTTCTGTTTCATTCTAGTTTCTGATTTGGGAATCAATTTAATAATAAAGCACAATGCAGAATAAGAGCCAAATGACAGGCAATTTAATTGAAACACAAAAGTAAAAGTGACTTACACTAACCTGGTTAAGTCCGTGACAGAGGAAGAGTACAATTGAAGAAACAAAAACAAATTTTTAGTTTGTGGTACAATGTTGAGTCAAGGAACCTGTTAAATAACAACATCATTTAAATTCTCATTCACTGATGTGAGTCAAGAAATCTCAGCAATATAAAGTTAATCAACCCAAATTTAGAACTTGTTAGATTATAGATCAAGGCGAAATCCTAGGTGATAACCAAGAAATGATGCAGGCCATCCTTGGAAAGTTTTATCATTCTTAGCCATCCTACTTATATGTCGATGCATATACTAGTTCCAAATTGAGCCAAAACAAGCTTTATGTTCAAAATCACTGACAAAGATCTGCAACCCATCCAAGGAATCAATCCTCCAAAGAACCTGTGATTACCAAAGACTTCAAAGAGAGAGGAAGAAATAAGGTTGGGGGAGTATAAATTTTTGAGGAACTCAAAGAGAAAATATTGAAAAAGGGAATGAGGAGAAAAAGATCTACATCAGAAAATACAGTGGAAAAGAAAGCTCAAAGGAAAAGGTTTTCATTTTTATGCCCGACTCTCGAACAATTGTTCTTAGGGTGTTTCAACACCTACACTCTACCATCCGGGTATGGGAGTTACTAACCCAAAATTCGCTAAGAGTGTTAGAAAGCCTAAGAAGACAAAACCTTGCATTATTCCTGAATGGCGATAGAAAAAGAAAAATTCCCCATTTTAGAAGGTGTGAACGAACTGGGAACACACAAACAATAAAAGAAATCATCAGGTATCCCAAACATGAAGTTTGGGGAAGATTCAAAAAACTACAAGGAGAAAAAAGATAAAAGTGAAAAGGGAAAAAAGGAGCATTGATGATCTAACTCAAAAATCCCATCCATCCTACCCTTACCTAAGCCTAACATTACAAGCCCAAAAGACCTGACACACCTGGTTGTCAATCTCTATATTAGCTGAGATCAATATGAACAAGCCTATGGAATTTGGAAAATCAGAAAGATCAAACCGTGGGAAATACTATCCCTCTCTATGGGTTAATCGACTCATTAAGGATATGAGAGAAAGAAAAAAATAACTTATTTTTAGCAGGATCAATTGACCTTTACTGCTTATAAACAAATTCAAATAATTTGTTATGTACACCTGATTTAGTAGAAACTACACCTCGAGACTGACTTGAAGCTAGATGTACGTAAAACAATGCATACCTTGTATTTAATCAAATTAAATTCCATCAGCAGAATAAAATTAAATGTCCTTTTTGTTTGAGGATTAAACAATTCTTTTCTTTTCTTTGTTTTCGAGGACAAGTAAAACTTTAAGTTCGGGGGAGTTTGACGAGCTGAAAAGTCATCTATTTTAGTCCATTTTTCTGCATTTTAATGTAAAAAGGATTTAATTAAATGCAAATAAGAAGAAACTCACCAATTTGTTATTTGCAGAAGTATAAAAGAAAGCAAAGAAAATGCAAGGGAAAAATGCAGAAAATAACAGAAAGGTAAATGAAAGAAACTGCTGAATTCTGGATTGTCATAGCTGGTTTACACAAATCATTTATGAGGTCGACATCGTGAAAATTGAAGCGAAATGATGTGTCATGGCTGTGGATCACAAGATAGGCAATCGAAGACCGAAAGTAAACATAAAAGAAGATGTCGCGACAACATATAGAGGTCGTGACAAGAGAATCGACTTGAAGCGAAGACATGTTTGGAAGGACAAACTGAAGTTAATCAGTCGTTGTCGCCATTAAGATCAAGTCGCGACACCAAAGGCAACAAATGAGGTCTTCTGCTAATATAGCCGGATGTCGCCAAGGCGACATCAAGTCGCTGACATGAGACGGTCAGCCAAGGCTAAAGAAGGAACTGTTTGCCGCAAGACAGATCGAGGTCGGCATCGTGAACCCCGCTGAAGTTTCCAGAGTTATAGTCGATGTCGCTATTACGAGATCGGTAGTCGCTGGTTATCAAGAGCAACCGCGGAAGCCCCGCAGAGCCCGTTGATGTCGCGATGCGAGATCGGCGTCGCGACATCGTGAACCGTAAGATGAAAGTCGGCGGAAATGAACCGCCGTCACGACAGCGTTTACGCCGGCTACGAGATCGGCGTCGACACAAGACTCGCCATTTGAAGGTTGAAGTTTTCATAAAGTGAGGTCGCGACGGATCGACGCCGTGACATCGGTGAACGACCGATCAAAGAGATGAGCCATAAAGCAGATGTCATGATTAAGATATTGAGGTCGCGATAACATGAGCGACTGGGGCCAGCTTCATGGGCCCATAAGATGATGTCGCTATAAGAGATTGATGTCGCGATATCCAAGACATCAACTTGAAGACTCGTGATATGACTTGAGCCAGGTCGCGCATGTTATATCGACGCCGTACATCGTGAGGAGAACAATTGAAACCCGCCAAGACGGAGAAGATGTCGCGATGAAGATATTATTGATGTCGCTATTATCGCAAATGCGACTCAAATCAAGGTTGGTATAGATTGATGTCGCCGACATCGATGATGTCGACTAGGAAATCAAGTCGCGACGAACAAAGTGATTTGGGTCTCGATACTCTAAAATCCATAGCAAAGTTACTATCGAATAGCCCAATTTAGGAACCCTATAACACGCAAATTATCCAGCTCATTAAAGTAGTCGGGCGCGCGACGAGAGAACCGATAGCTGAAGGCTCAATTTTTTTAGTTTTCTTTTCTTTTCTTTTCTTTTATTTCTCTTTAATGTTGATAGTTAGAGATTAGATTAATCGTTATATTTTTCTTCTTTTCTTTTATTTTTCTATTTTCTGGAATGGGATGTAATTGTTTTCATGGCTGAAGCCGAACGCAGACCAATTCTTTCTAATTACACCGGAAAGTCGGGGTTCGACAAATTTCCGAATTGACATTTATCCAGCCAAATGCAAGTATTCTTATGATCGAGGACATCAGAGTGTGTGTAATTCAAGACTGAGGGAACCCAGCCTTCCATTTTCAGGAATGCCATTGTCGAATTTATCTATCCTATTGCTATTTCCAGCAAATGCGAATTTCGTTTCATGAATTTACTAGCTATGGGTTTAATGTTTTTGATCTCGGTTGTCGCTCTTATACCCGTATTAAGAAGTGTTCATTTCTCTGATTTCAAGGAGGTCCTCTGAGTACTATTACATAGATTACATTCCCTGAGCTATGAATATCTCTCAGAAGGTATATGAACCCGCTTATTGTTGATCTTATCAGGCTTTGTGAGTTTACTTGATACATCCTCTCGCTTGAAATCAAGATCGAGTCGAACGGTTATCCATTTAAACAAACAAAGAGTTCAATTTCACCCTGATAGTGAGGCCAATCCGTGTTAGCCGAGATCTAATCAAGGAGAGGGTGATCTATATTCTAATTCGAGGACGAGTAACTGGAAGTTGTATATCCTTGTTTAATCGATAACTTGGGAGCTATGTTTGATACCATAAAATGGGTATGAAGTATTGCAAAAGAAAATACCTGTAATTAGAGGTCCCTGTTAAAAGTAGTTATCTAATTCCCTGTATTCGAGAGAATCAGGTCAAAATTAGATAATGAAATGTGAAGCGTGGAGAGATCCAGCTGAACTATTAACGCCTTGGACAGATTCTCAAAACTGAAATTCACAAGAAAATCTTACAAGTTGACAGCAGGAATTGATTCTTCACAATAGCATTGATCTTAATGAGTTCTCTAAACGATTATTATTCAATTTCTATTCATTTTCCTCACTATTACGTATTCTTTATTCTTTATATTCAAGTTTATTGTTCATTTCAGTTATTTCCCTATGTTCATTTAATTTTCCAGCACCTTAATGCTGGATCTTACTATCATTTAGTGGTCCAAATAGTATGGAAATTGAGTAGTCGTGGTAGTTGATTTAAAATTTCGAGACTGAGGACTGACATTCGACTTAAATCCATTTTATTACTTGTCTAATTCGTGCACCCAAGTAAGACATCGTGATCAAAACCAAACTTTGAAAATGACTTACTCTAGGAGATTTTCGGTTTGTATATTATAATGTCAACAAGTTTTATGGCAAGGCTGTCGTGGATTATTCATAAATTTTGCAGCAAGGTTGTAAATTTGTATGTGTCTTTGGTCTGTCAACAAGTTTTATGGTGCCGTTGCCGGGGATTAGATAATAGTCCTTTGGTAATGATGTCATAAAATTATATGTGTCTTTGGTCTGTCAACAGTTCCCATATTGACAAGTTTAATAAATTAATTGTTGATTTATTAAACTTATATGAGACCTTCAAAGATGAACGTAAGACTATGTTATTGATTGGTTCTCTTCCTAATGAGTTGGATCATCTTTGTATTACCCTTATTCATTGTGACACCCCAACTTGGTACCTCTATGTTAGGAAAGGGTGTCACGAAATTATAGACTTTAAACCTGATTAATTGAGCAATTCTAAAACACTCCTTAAAATATAATCATATAATTTAACATATATTACAAAACCATACTATCTTACCATTCGGTATGCCAAAATATCACTTACATATTATTTACAAATATTTTCACAAATTCAAAAGTTTATATACAACATATTGCTCAGAGTAACACGTTAAATAAAAACACTGCAGGTGAGGACCTATCGTTGAGATGACCCTGATGTTGATGTGGAATGTTCTGTTCTCTAGCCGCCTCCTAGGTACCTACATGGATAAACACTCGTGCTAAGCATAAAGCTTAGTATACTCTACGCATGGATGACCATACTAAACTATGCTCATCATATTTATAATACTCATGCAACTTGTTATGCATATATATGGTATATATATATATATATATATATATATATATATATATATATATATATATATATATATATATATAACTATATAAACTTGTAAGTTAAGTAATAATTCATGAACTACCATAATTAAATAATTAATTTATTATGTTAACTTCACGTGTTATGCTAACTTCAGGTTTTATCATAATCAAATTCCATATCATTCTTAGTCATAGATAATGACTATCTGTATTTTATATTTCTATTATATTTTACAAATTACTTCTTATGTTTATGATTCATGTTTCATTTATCAATATCGCTTTATCTATTTTTACATGTTTCATGCCTGCATATTCCAAAAAAAAAAAAAAAGGATACGGGAAATAACTGTATGTACCCAAGGGCACTATCACTATACGAGACAGTGATTTCTATCTATGCTTTATCAGATTTAATCTAAACGGGTCCATGTCATCAACCCAAAATGTGGCCAACTATATCTCAGATAGTCGCAAATAACCGTATCCCTACTGCATACGCACACCCATCCATCTACCTAGTCATAAGCAAGCAATCAGTTTTATTACGTTTTCAGTACATATCCCATATATATGAATAACTATTGTTATCATGTATGCATATGAGATATTCCCTATCCATTATTCTCATCTTCATAAAGATTACTTTCACATAGCTCTTGCCATCATATGAATGTATTCTATGCTTCTTTATATAGAAACTATACATGTATTTTCTTTTCTTCACATGACTAGAATTCATATCCTTTATTATTCCATTCTATTTATTCCCTATTATTTAGCATTAAAACATATAACTTTTAGTCAAATTCTTTATCTCACTTAGCTAAGTTATACTGACTTATTTTTATACAAAACCATCTTCACTAATACTTTGGGAGTATATAAGAGACGTTTAGATGTCTCAAAATCCTATAGAAAAGAACATGAAATCATTTCCCAAAACAGGGTCTGACTTCACTTATTTTCTAGGTACAATGAGTTCAAAATCTGTAAAACCCGTGAAAATTTTAAATTTAAAAATTTCAGATAAAAAGGAGGCAAAACGGTATTTACCGAAATAGTCCAGAGAAAAGTTGGGACTTTTTTAGATCTCGGGTGACGAAACGGATTGCACCGTTGGAATCGTCTCGCGAAATCTAGCTACCCACGAATTTCAAGAATTCTAAGATAGGTCGGAATTTCACGTATTTCGAGGAAACGTTGTAATGCGCGACATGGCGAAATATGATGACACATGTGGATGACTGATAGTGGAGTGGCACATGGCAAGCCATGTGTCACAATGCATGGCAAATGCCATGTGTCACAATGCATGGCAAAGGCATGCATGTGTGACATGGCATGCTATGTCACATGCATGGCACATACTAAGGTTATACAGGCATGGGTAGTCTGGCTTCAGATATACGAAGTCACCCGGGAGCAAGAAGGAGAAGGAGGAGGAAGGGAGGGAAGGAGAAGAGAAAGGGAGGAAATGAGAAGAGAAAGGGAGGAAAGGAAAGGAGAAAGGAAAGAAGAAAAGAGAAGAAGAAAGGGGAGGAAGAGAGTAAAAAGAAAGAGGAAGAGGGAAGGAGGTTAAGGCGAGGAGCGTAATCTGACGGCAAAGAACCCTGAATCGCGCTACAAGAGGTAGGTTTCTCCATCGTTATTTTACTTAGGGCCGCGTAATGGCTTCACAAGTTTCGGCCCGCGCAAATTTGTATGTTGTGTAGTTTGTTTGTGATCGCGGTGATGGTCAAAGACCAGTTTACGGGGTTTCGGACTGTCCGGTGACCGAACACCGTGTTCGAATGCAAAATCCCGAGCGTACGGCAACGGGGTGTGCCCAAATTTCCGCACACCCTGTGAATCGGCCTAATCTCGATCAACTTTCTCGTCCGAACTCCGATTCACGCGTTCTTGGACTCTACAGAAAGCTCGTTGAGTCTAGAATTTAATAAAATAGCATCAGCCAAAATGTAGGCTGAAATATCATTGGGTCAAGATAGTTGAGGAATGGTCCTTTCTGGTTTCCGGAACTTCTGTTTTCGGAACCGGCTTGTAATCGAAATGCTTGGGACTGCATATGGCCTAAGCAGCGAATTGCATGTTGGATGTTTTGTGTGGTATTTACAAAAAAAACATGACTTTCTGGACTAAGTCCAGATTATTTCCGAGGCCGAGCATGGCCGGATTTATGGCCGGGTGTGACACCCCAAAACCCGGGGGTCCGTTGACTACCCATCAACCCACGGAATACTCGTGAATGTCGGGTGACCCGACATTTTTCACGAAAATCGGGCAGAGTCTCCTTTGTATGGGGAGCTCTACCCAAATACAAAACCTGCATATAACCTGTCCCAACATCAATATAACAATAACATGAGTAAAACGACCACTGGGGCCCCATGAATGTACCATAAAACATATATATCCAACTATATCCAATAGTTTCAAGAGTTCAAATTTTACTTTATACAACACATATATTAAAAATTAGAGAATTTAATACATGTCATACATCATAACTAAAGCTAACCGCTTTCTTCTAAAGTTCGCCTGTGATGAGCCGTCTCACACGCTCCCCCTCGCACCAGAAAGACATCCCGACAGGTGAGCTAATGCTCGCAGGGTGAATCACCTGTTTCTACTTCCTCCACCTAAGCCGCATAATGCTAATGTCTAAAATAAACACACACATTCAAGAACACGATCCTTACTAATGTCTAACTGACATCTCAGACTGAGTCCTCACCGATTTCCATCACACTACGCTAAGCCTCGTATGAGAATTATTATGTTTATTTTGTGGACAACCTCCAGATGTATATATATATCAATTGGGCCGTCTCCGACGACATATTATTTACGTGACTAACTACGTATATCAATCAAGCCGCTCGACGATTGATATTTTTTAGTATGATTCACCCTCCATCATTTTTAGTTTTAGACAACCCTCCGAAACCATTCTCTAGACTCACCTCATGCACTAATTCTATCATCCTGTGGCGCTCAAAGGCATATAATGCAATGATGTCGATTCCATAACAGTCTATATCACATGTAAATATATAAACATGCATATATTCACATAAACTTTAATCACACAATCATGTTATGCAATTTCACATTCTATCACATCAAAATTAGCTCACATGGGCTAATGATCAAACACGAGCAATTCTACTTGAATTACCCGACTAAACATATTAATTCACAAAAATTATTTTTGTGAACACTATTCTCGAGAATAGTGAAATCCTCAGTTACTATTCCTGAAAAATCACCAATCATCGGTTCACTTTGTGAACCCGACCTCACTGCCATTTTCGGTCTATAACACACTTAAGCAGCACTGATTCCATAAATTGTCATATAAACACCCAATCATCCTCACAGCCACTGACCACCAAAATGTCTAAAACTTTCCACACTCGGGTCCCACAAGCGATCGATCAACGGCCCTCACTACTCTTCAAACCAACCAAACATTATAAAACATTTAAATAAAGTGTAAAACCCAAGTAGGATAAATCCTACCTCCTGGAGTTTTGTCTAAACTCCTAATCCCAGACACGCGTAGGCCTCTCCGCTATAGAGCGCTTCTCCTTCTCGTCCCGAAGATCATTGATGGTCTGATTTAGTATCGGAAAAATCCGAGAGAAGTCTCTCTCTCTCTCTAAAAAAACTAAAAAAACCAAAGCTCCTCACGTTTTCTGCTCCAGCCACTGCTCCTTTTCTCTTTTTGAAGAGACAACACTATTGGACATTTTGTCCTTTAGTGTCATTTAAACTTTTCCATTAATACCCGTTATGCCCCTCTTTTTCCCGCCTTTTGACATTCTAAGATTATCCGCCACTTATCATATCATTTCTCTACTACGCCACTTATGGCACATGAGTACGCTAAGTATATGACTTCGCCAGATTGGAATCGCTTTTACTAAGACCCGAACCGTGATACCTGAAAACGAAAATTTCGACCGTTCCCGCACCGACGAATCTGATTTGCTAGCTAGATTTTGCGACATACGATTCCAACGGTGCAATCCGCTTCATCATCCAAGATCTAGAGAATAAATCTCGATTTTTAACCTAAATTACGATTACTCTTTTTCCAAATCGAATTTCTGGTCTTACACCGAATGACTAATGTGTGTTATTGCCATAAATTCAATGACATACTGGAAAATGTGAAATTATGTGATGTAAGGTGCGATAAAGATGGAAATAATTATATGCATTGTCGTATGACCGGTTACATTATGTCTCGCCCGTGAATATGAATTGCGGCATTTCTGCCTGGCAATATTGGAATTATTTTAATACATGCTTGAATGATGTGTTGACATGAATGAACTGAATGATAGAAAGGATGTAGTGCATGCTTATGTGATGTACTGATTTGAATATGTGTAATATTAACATGACTGCATGTATGTTAAATATATGAAATGTTTGTAGCGATTGTATACGCAAATGTTCATAAAGACACAGATAGTGTATGATGTAGGAATGTCCAGAGAGGTCTTCTACACATTGGTCATGGTCGAGTGCAGTAGCACAAATTGCATTGCATCATATGCGGTAACACCACATTACATGAGAGTGTGTAATATAAAATGATTTGGCATCAAGGCTTCTGCGTTGAACTGGGTCAGGAATGGGATCAAGTCCAATCGAGTTCCACAAGTTAAACGAAATGGAAAACAAATGTGTCGGGCGAAAGGTAGGGGATAGATACCCCCTCGTGTGAAAAGCCTGAAAACCCGGTTGTACAGATCCACCGTGAAAGCCCTCAAAATGTCTGAGGGTAAGAGACCCGCTGAGACCCCGAAAAGTTCTATTGCCCAAAAAGACACGAAACGACAAATACAAATATCACACACCACGGGCTGTGAGACGTGACGGACTGACTGCATTGATTTTATCACACTCGTATCGTGGTGGGTCGTGAAATGATCGTACATGGGGCATGTAGAGGTCGCCTCATACATGCATGTAGTTTTTTTTCCATACACAACATGTATGCATGTATCAAGTTGTCAGGGTTTGACTATGAAAGATCATTTGCATGTGCACCTTAGGTGGGGAGTAGCCCTTTGTAGGATTTATCTCTACCGGCGTTAGCTCACCCGCCGTGGACCCCCTTTCGTGCACAGACGTACAGAAGACGACACTCCCAGAGGCCTTCGATTGTAGCGGGCCTGATCAGGTGGCCTTGATTGAGCTTGTGTATATATTAAAAACGAATCCAGGTTTTAATATATGTTTTTTATTAGGAGATGTAATAACTCTTAGATCTATATAGAAATGTATGGTCTTGTAACCGTATGGACGAGTATGAATGATGTGCCATCAATATTTCGATGACAAGGTCTCAATGACACAGACACAGGCTCTCAAGCAGGTTGATTCGTGGTCAATGGGACCCCCGGGTTTTGGGGTGTCACAAAATCTCAACTTGCTTTCTTCATGCACATTGTTCCTCTATGAATTTATTTTACTCAGAAATTGGAATCACTCCAGTTGAATTATCCAAACTTAAGTTATGGCCTTTTAATGTTAATTTGGTATGTTCGCCTGGGCTTATTAGTGGTCACATCGTGAGACCCGATTTCCCAGGGGTCTTAACTCCATAATTTGACACTAGTTCTTTTCTAATTTATTTGAAGGTTCTAAGGGTTCTTCAAATTAGAATCATCCAATTCGGGAGCACCAAACTCTAAGATATGTCCTAAACAACCAAGACCTTATGTTTTCAAAACAAGTAATAACAAGTAATCGGTTTTGCACTCCAAATTCATGGTCCTTGGGGTCATATTAATAGTTTAGGATCTTCTCGAAATTTGGTCATGTGTCTTAGGTTTCCTTTTCCAACTGGAATTTCCTAACTAGATACTCTAGACCAAGTTATGGCCAAATAAATTCACTTAGGTTTTGGGGAACCCCACAACATCTCCCTAAACCCCAAACATTTCCTTTTGCGAGGCCAAACTCCCACCGAGTGACCACAAACCAAATAACAATTACCAACAAGACAAACCACAATGAATTGATCTTCAAAGGAGTCTCGTACCTCAAATGTAACACCCCGAAATATACCCTAGCAGTTTTCGGACTTGTTTAGGGTATATTATAAGCTAAATGGAAATTTTCGGAAAATAAAACGAGAGATCCGGAATTAATTCGAGAGCCAAGGGTAAAGTGGTAATTTACCACTTGAGGATCCAAAGGTAATAAAGCCAAAATATAAATGCCAAACTAGAATTTAGATGAAGAGATGGGATTAAAGGCAAATAGATAAAAGATGGAATAGAGATAAGAGATAAATGGGGGGACCAAGATGCAATTATGAAAACTTAAAACAAAAATGAGTTTTTATGACTTGGCCAAACATGGCCTTAAAAAACATGGGATAAGCCCAAAATTGGTCTCATTTTGAAGAGGGAGAATCGTAAAGAGGGAGAGAAGAGAAGGAGAGAAGAAGAAGAAGAGGAAGAGGAAGAGAAGAAGAAGAGGAGAAGAAGAGAAACCAAGATCAAAGGTATGGAACTAACCTTGGGTATGAATTCTTGTATGAATTTCCATACAATTGCATGGTTATTAGTTGTACCCTAACCTAGGGTTTGTTAGGATTTCATCCTAGTCCAAAGATGTAATAAATTAGGTTAGTAAAACTCTAAATGGCACAAGTTAGGGTGCAGAATCCTTCCTTTAGTGAATGGATTCATGGTTTAATTGTAAGTAAATGAGTTAGGGTTTAGAACAAACCTTAATTAGCCTATATGATTGGGTTGTGTATGGGTCATAACCCATATTAGAGTGGGTTTGAGAGTAATTTATGATATGTTTTTGGAAATAAGATAAGTATTGAAAGATGAATTGAGTAGAAAAGAGGTTACAAGAGCAAGATGGAATGATTTTGATGTGTGTAGGAAGTATAGGAGTGATCCATGGATGAAAGTGATGAAAAGGGGAGAAAAGACACATTCTGGGCATTTCGTGATGTACCGGTACACTTTGAACATGTAACGCATGGTGTTCGTCATTTTGGCCAATGTACCGGTAAGTACATTAGGGGTGTACCGGTACATCTCTGTCTTTCCTATTTCGACTGGGCCAGATTGCCATAACTTGCTCATTTCTTATCCTAATTGAGTGATTTAAGTGGCCAATTAAAATATACTTCAAGGAGAACCAAACAAAAAGAAATAGGAATCGTTAAATTCTGGCTCTAAGTGGCCCAAAAATTCACTCAAAGTGGGGCCATGTGCAAGCTAAATTCTGGTTTCAGTTTTGATCATAGAGTAGTCCGGGTTGTTTCGGACGTAACTTGAGTCTCGATGCTCCGAATTAGGTGATTCCAGTTGGAATAGAACCCTTAGCACCTTAGCTTTAAAATAGTACAAAGAGATAGTGTCAAATAGGAAGTTAAGACCCCGGAAAAATAAGTAATGCAAACTGTCCTCGTAAAATTCCAGAACCGACTAGTCATTAAAATGCCATAACTTTATTTCGATGATCCGATTGATTGATTCCAATTTCTAAATAAAGTAGATTCATAGAGGAATAAGAATATATAGGTTTCATAATGTACAAGTATAGAAAGGTATAGGAATATGTCATAAGATATGATAGGTATAAGTCATAAAATATGATAAGATATGATAGAACATGTCATAAGATACGATAGTCTAGCACACGAATGATAGGCACATATGCATATAAGAGATTAAATGATATGAATATATGATAGACATACTAAATGAATAAGAGGGAATATGCTAGAACATATGATAGAAATGCGTGAATGCTAAGAACGATAGAGATAAGTAAAAGATGACAAAGCATGAATGAGCAAGTACACAAATGATAGTACATATATATGAATATAAGCGTGTATGATAGGAATATATGAATAAGTAAAAGCATACATGATAGAAATATAGAAGTCCTAGAATAGCTAAATCATGATAGAAACGTATAAAAGGGATATGAATAGATACCTATATATATACGAATATTTAACAAAAGAGCGCATAGATGCATTCAATGATATATGATGTGACAAAACTAATTGATAGAAAAAGATATGAATATATGTATTATGTAGAAATATAAGAACTTAATATGAAGCCAGATATAAGAACGAATGCTGTGATTAAAGTAATGATAAGATATATCGTATAAAGAATTCATGTATAACAATAGCTATTCATGCTTATGAGATATGCATTTAAAATGTAATAAAGCTGATCATTCGCTTAGAACCTGGTAGTGATGACAGCATGCCTATGTGGAAGACAAGGTCAGCAAAGATATTCATAGATGTATATCGAGGCCCCGCCTGGTCGATGACATAGATCTCGTTGATCAGTGGCCCCAAGGGTCACCATTAATAGACGAGATCACTGCCTCGCATGTTGATAGTGCCCTTCTGCATGTATAGTGATATATTATAGGTCACTGCCTCAGACAAAGGACGTATACCTTCTAGTAGTTATCAGAGAGATCAATGTCTCACACAATGATAGTACCTTCGGGTACACATGGGCTTATTTCCGATCCGCTTCTAAGGTAAATTGCGCATATGAAACCAGTGCGCTGAAACGTATAATGATAGAATATACGACATGATGCAGAAGATGCACGCATGCACTTAAAGTACGTATAGCTTACAAGAACAAGTAGTACAATATAAATTGATATGAAAATAAGTATATGAACACAAGAAAAGTATATGTGATAGATAAGGAATGATATGATATATGTAATAGTACATAGAATGCAATAAATTATGGAACCGACATGAAAAGTATTAGATTGTAGACATGATATGTAACTTGAAATGAAAAGGAACATTTAAAGACATATGATAAGCGTGAAAGAGGAACACATGACAAGGATAGGAATAGGTAAAGCATGTAAATGCGAATACAAAGAAAAGATGTATACAGATAGCCAAAGACATAGAATATGTACAGAAAAGATCGATACATGCAATAGAAATGTAGAGATGATAAGTAATTAAAGTTATAGAAATATGTATAGATAGATAATATGCATATGTATAAGCTTTCAGACGGTCACCATTGGTGGTTGTCCATGCTTATGTTCCCACTAAGTGTAAGCTTAGCACTGTGTTCAATCCGTAGGTACCCGAAGATATGCCAGATATTGTGATATTCCACATCAAAGAAAGCAAATGACTCGTAGATAGGTGCTCACCAAAATACGCTCATAATCTCCTCTATGTTTTGTAATAGAAAATGGTACATGTATAAGTAAATGGGGCTTTATATATGTGTATAGATTTTTATGGACACCACTCCGGTGGTAGTTCTTTTGTATATGTAAATAATTTTTGTTATTACAGAAATTGTTTGTATACTATAGGTACAAGTACAGCTTTGAGAAAGAATAGGTCAATAAGGTCCCAAGAATTATAGTATATAGTATATAGATAGTCCACGCCGATTTCTGCCTGGATCCCACCTGCTCGCCGGATCCGGCGCGACATTGAATTTCCTTGGCCAACTCAAGCTCTATCTCCTTTTTCCTTCTTCTTCTTTCCTCCTCGTCATTGAAAACAAAGCTTTAGAATGAGAAATAAAATGGTAGAGAACTGCACTAAAAGGCCAGCTTTTTTCTCCCTCTCTCTCTTCCTTTTACTTTCTCTCTTTCTTTTTTTTTTTTTTTTTTTGCTCTAACTGACAATTAACTAAGCCTCAAGCCTTAAGCCTTCCTTTTGTCTAGATTTTCTGTGAGAGATGTCTCTCTCTTTATTGGTCCCTCCTCTTTACTCTTAAGCCCTTCAAACTTCCCTTTTATACTTTATCTCAAACTTAGCTTACCACTCTTCTTAAACAATTCCATCTATGTCCTTGACAATTAAATTACCATATTACCCTTAGTCTTTTTAATAATTCTAATTATGTCCTTATTCTCTAATCATTTTAATTACCCAAAACATATATTTAGTTTTAATTACCCTTAATCATAGCGTAAATTACTAGGGCTTAATTTGGGGTGTTATATCTATGAAGGAAAACTGACTTTGAAGAAGTTTTCTTCTGTTTTATTGTGAATTATGAAATTTCACAGATCAAAGAGAACATCAATGAGGCAAGCATTCGACAAAAGGCTAGAAGCCAAAATAAGAAATAAACAAGGGAAAGGTGAAATCAAAGGGTAGACTGAAAAGATAGAGTGCGCCTTTGTCATGAGGAGGCATTAAAGAAAGATCATCCAAGTTGAAAAAGAGCAGGCGTGGTCTATGTCTCGATGCGTGTGTCATCGAAGCTGGGTGCCTCAGTGATTATGAGCTCATTTAGTTGGTCATCAAACTATTGTTGGTTTTTTGCGAATGGATTTTGGATTCGTGATGAACTTATCATATGTCCACATAAGGAGTGGTTCTTCAAGTTTGAAGAAGCTGAGATGGTGGTTGCTTACATGGATAGTGGTGATGTTAGCTGGTATCACTGGATGGGTTCAATCCTGGGCTGAGGAATCATGATGGATCACTCAGTTTTGATGATGTTCATATGTACCGGCTGAAAGAATCTCTATCTCAAATTCTGCAGAGTCTAAAGGCCTTATCGCGGATTATTCGAGATAGTTCAAATATCATTTCGTATACTTTGGTTATGAAAGGCATAAGAAGAAATAACTTGTATTATTATAATGGTAGTACAGTTGATTGTGCAGTGGGCCACTTATTTTGTGAAGATTTAGATATTACTAGTCAGGCATAGATGTTCAGCCTACAATTGGAGAAAGGAGCAGGTATAGGCATGATCCCGATAGCGACAATGGCAAAAAGTAAAGTGAAATGGGTTCTACTTAATACTATTGAAAGTTGTAGATGTTGGCTTAGTCTTCTGTTTAGATGATACATGTGATTAGTATGCTATTGGCTTTGTTGATTTAGATTGTGTTGGTGACTTGGATAAACAACAGTCGACAACCGGTTATGTGTTTACTTTATCAGGAGCACCAGTAAGTTAGAAGTCTATGAAGGATATTGATGTTCGCTAACAGGAGATTATTAGTGAAGGTCGAATCTTTCTTTAGAAGATTGAGACTATCAAGAATCCCGTAGATTTGTTGATTAAAGTGGTGACAATAATCAAGTTCAATCATTATTTGGACTTGATCAACATTGCAAAAGTTTGATTGCATCATTGAGCGCATTTAGAGGCATTGCGGCTTTAATCAAAGAGAAGTTTCCATATAGGATTGACATATTCATCAAGGTGGAGATTTGTTATATTTTGCCTCTTATGCAAATCCCACATCGAAAAGAGTGGGTTTTTGCTTCTCCCTTTTAGCCTATAAAAGGGTCTTTCCTTTATGTATTAAATGCACCATCTCAACCTTCTTGGGGTGGTATTTATAGTATCGCCAATTACTGTATTTACTTTGCTTCGATTTCTTGTGAAATCGACGCCTGTTTGTAATTCTCTTTGATTAGTGGAAGTTGTTCGTTGTCGTCCGAGGACGTAGGTATTTATACCGAACCTTGTTAAATTTTGTATGCTCACTTTTTTTTCCCCTTTTTAGTTATTCTATTTATTGCATTATTTGATGCGTTTGTATAACATTCAACAAAATATAGATTATAGGAAGAATACCCAACATATGACATCTTCCAAGATGGTCTTACTCTTCATGATTTTGTGAATAAATTAATCTTTATCTGAGCAAGTAATGGAAATCATGGATCCACATTTAGTTTTAGGTTATGAAAGAGATCATCAAATGGAGGAGTACATGACTTTTGTATTGGGAATCAATGTCACATGTTCCATTGAATCTCCAAGAGACCGAATGGAGATGGGAGATGTTACCAACAAACTGCAATCATATACAGTGTATATTAACCAAAGGCACCCAGAGAACAACTGATTATTTTGAGGGAAAATGATAAACATAATCCTTTGCTTTGTGTATGCTTGTACAGTGAAATTGAGGGAAATGGGTGATTATTGTATCTTGTTTTGCTTTGCTTATCTTTTTCAATTGAATCAATACGATGTATTGATCAACTTGTTACTTGCATGAATAAAAAAGAGATCAACATATCAATTCTCCACGCATTCAAGTAAATAAAATAATGTAACTAAGGGTTTTAAATTTTAATCATTAGGAGAGCATCAAGAGAAAACTGATTATCCACTCCTCAAATAGAGTAACCACCAACTTGAGTAGTGTCCATTTTTGAGTTGCATACATCATGATCCTAGTATAAAAATAATACACACACAAGGAAATGATTTTCTTATATTTGATTGTCTAATGAAATTTTTTTAAAATAAATTACATTTACAAATTTACAAATTTTGAATGAGTATTTTTTTAGATGACAAGTAAATAAATAAAACTTGTTTGAAATAGTAAGTAAAAAATATGTGAGAATTAAATCAATTTTCAAAAGATAGCGGACAGGGAAGGGACGAGTCCTAGTGAAGACAAAAGCGAAGAAAGAAGGAAGATAGACCGAACATGTACAAGATCCTTTTACCACAAGAAGAGTTTACTATATTGTAAATAAAGTTTTTATTTATAATTAAAAAAATTAGTTCACATATGTATTTTTTTTTTAAGTATATATATCGTAGCCACAGCTCCATAATTCTGAAGTCTCGGGGTCATCATGGGACATCCCCACTGCACTAGGAGGGAGCCCTGTTCCATATACACTATTCGCTTCGACTGGCAAAACCCATCCGTCGCATTTCCAACTGAGTTTTGTTGGCCACCGGGATTTTCCGCGAGCCTGGGAAGGAGCGAAGAGGATCATATTCTTTATGCTTTTACTAGAATTCCAGCCTGTTTCGTGACAAGTTTTTGTCGCCGTTAGGACTTCTCCATTTAATGACTGTGAAATTGCCAATGCTCAGGACTCTGCTCTCTTAAATCTCTCTCTGTTGGGAGCAGAGTTCTTCCATAGAATACATCCTTCAATTCTCAAAGTTTTATGATATAATATTCTGGCACCCTTGTTTTTGAATTTAAGCCTTTTTTCTCAAGCAGCGAATTCTGCTTGATTTCAAGGAGTGGTGAAATCCTCTCTAATGATACGGAATTCTTGTTCCCAAGCTCAGGGAACGGTCTGTAGGTTGGTTGCAGCTCCCCCTGCACTTTAACCCTACCATCTGATGAAGCCTGGATTGCAGGCCTCTAGCACTACTGTTACAGATTTAGAATTTACATATTCAAAGCCCCGATTGGATTGCATCTCAAACGATGATATGTGTTTCACATATTCCAACATAAGATGTGTTTTAAAGTGAATTATAATTTACATTGCAACATCAACATTAAGACAAAGAAGAACATCAACATAAGTAGAGAGCCAAGATTACCAGTCTGAATAGTTCATCTAAAACATTTGTTCAGAAAATACATAATCACAAAATGAATGAGAGTTTTCAAGAGCTAGCATTTTATATTTTAACATGTGTCCTCGACATAACTAGAAAGATGTGAAGGTTAGTAACATCTTGTCGTGCATCTCAATTGAAAAAAAAAAAAGTAACCTATTCGAGGTTAGTATGTAAAAATTACCATTGCATCAACTTGCAGAACTCTATCATGCACGATTGCAGCCAACTTGCAAGGGGGGAGATAAGGTATTTTGTATACGATATAATGAACTCGACTCAACCTCAAATTTTATACCACATATAGAAATAAGTTTTATATCACGAGCTTAACTCATCTGTTTGTTGGTTGATACTGTTAGTATACCAAAGGAATTCTAAATTAGGATCCTTTTTAGGGAACAAGCTATGGCTATGTTTGGTTTGATGGAATTAGATTCATAATTGAATGTAGACACCATGGAGCAAATAGATTAGGTTCAAATATGAACAACCAAATGCAGAAATTAGCCTCTCTTTTTTTAACCATAAGCACCTTCGTTTGGAGGTAATAAAATTGAATTCAAAATTCATCATTCTTGACATAAATTGTAAGAAATCAAAGTCAATATTTTGGTATGAAATATCAAAATCAACGACTCACCCATTGAATGCTCAATTATATATATGAGCTTTCCTTCAACCCAAATGATCTATTATAGCTATTGCATCTTTGGCCATAAGTCTTGTTCCACTAAGAAAACATACAACTTTAAAGACTAGCCTCACCTTAGGAGACTCGCCATTTCATAGCATAAAACATACGATTCAAACTTTGTTTTCCTTCGTTTTTCTCTCATTTTCTTAGAAACAAACAATTTTTATGTTATTAAGAAAATTTTATTCTAAACAAATTATCAAACGTAACCACGGATTCAATAAAAAAATGTACCCAAAATAAACAAAATTAAAATTACATAAAATGAAAAAATAAAATAAAACAAAGCACCAATTTCTATAAATAAATAAGGGAAGCCTACTTTTCCCTTAGAATTGCATATTTAGTGTACTTAAAATTGTGTATTTAGTATATGTTATAATACATTAACTTTGATTAAGCACCTAAAACTATATAAAACCTACTTAGTGAACTCATTTATAGTCCAAAATAAAAGTTTTCACAATGGTGGTAAATGTAGCGGTTATTGTAGTAGATTTAGTATATATGGTAGTGATTTTAGTATGTTATAGTAGTAGTTTTAGGATTTTCTAGTATGATTGTAAATACACAAGTTATGGTAATAGTTATAGTATATTACGGTAGTAGATTTGTCTATAGTGGTAGTAAATACGACCTGTGACTAATTTGAAGCTTCAATAAACCTAAATGTCATCTAACTTCATATTTCTACAGTTTTGTAATAAAATTTCCCTCATTTTTGAAGAAGAAACATAACGGAAAATGAAACTTAAAGGATTACATATTCACCATTAACATTGTGGAGCAATTTATGAACAAAAAAACAAACATCATTTTAAAAAAACCTAAACCAAATCAAATAGAGAGTAAATAAGAACCCATACCCACAAAGTCGGGTTAGAAGATGAGAGGATGCGATGAAACGGGAAAAATCGAACCAAAAATCAGAGGAAAAAGAAAAGGGAACAATAACATAGGGAGGGACGACAGAAGGTTAGGAGGGAGGAACGCCGAAGCTTCCCTAAAACTGGTTCATAAACAGCATCTAATTAAGACAGCAAACTTCATAAACCCATCAAATCATAAATAATATTCGTGAAACAAGAAAAAAGAATCATGTAAACCTGTTCTTTTCTACAATCACAAACAAGCAAACAAAATGGACACACAATATCAAGAATCAAAGGAACACACGATATCAAGAATCGGACCGCGCCAAGCAAGCTCAAGTGTGGAACGCCTGATTGTCGCTTGATTTCAGCAAGCACTACCGCCACCTCCACCGCCATCACCACCTCCCCCTCCACAATTGCCGCCGCCGCCGTCGCCGTCGCCGCAGCCGCAGCCGTCGCAGCCGCCGTCGCCGCAGTCGCCGCCGCCGCCTTTAGAGTCACAACCTCGCCGCCCCCTGCATAGAAGACCGATAACCAGAAGCGAAACGAATACCGAACCCCAAACTGCGATTATAATAACGGGCACCGACACCATCTTTATCGTCTTTGTATGTCCGCTTGATCAGAAACATAATATAATAGATAAATGATTTATGATAATATCATGGTCAAAACCAGTGAAGGAATTTTTTTTGTTTATTTTATCTAACTAGAGGGTACACAGGTTGGAGGAAAAATAATAATTGACTTGAACATCGAAAAGTTTGACTAATTCTTTGCTGATATCTTATTTTCTAAGAAAAATCTTTCAAAAACTTTTTTCATAAAATTTATGAGTAATAGCGTATAGAATCAGTCAATAAAAAATATCTAAGAATTCTTGGTTTCCATGAAAAATGAGTGTAATTGTTGAGAATAACCTTTAAAGAAGGTACCAACAAGAAAAATTAAATATGGTGGAGTAATTGATATAGCAAGGATAGAAAAGCTTGACTAATTCCTTTGCTAGTTTCTTATTTTCCATGGGAAAATAGCTCGGAAAAAAAGTCTTTTATTTTCTATGAGAAAATGAGTGCTACTGTTTTCAAAAGAGTTGTTATGTAGGACCTCTCCGAATGGCATCAATGTAAAAATATTAAAATTGTGGGAGATGGTTGGATTTATGAAAGGATAATGTCTCGGAATTAAGGTCCCAATAGAAACATGAAACATTGTAAGATAATTCATTAATAGGACTCTAACCAAATTCATATCGAGTTTGATCTAATTCTATGATACACCCTCTATCCTGGCGTCCCGCCGACAACCCACAACTTCATGGAACTCCTCAGAAATATCTGCTGGCCCATATTATACTCATTTTTCACATATATTGATACTCATTTTTCTCATATATTGATACTCATTCCTGCATATTTAATTAACAAATTTACAAAAATATATTATAGACTATTAACCAATAGTCCATTTAACAGGCCTTTTATATTATACTATTAACCAAAAATATATTATACTCATTCCTACTTGCTGCTGTGTTCCGCATATTGGACGGTCGAAATTTCAGCAAGTTTTTAATGGATGTTTGTCTATCTATGACCTTTTTTGAGCTACCGAAGTAAATGTCAAAGTATCTTGAGCCCGGAAAAAAGTTTAGAAGCAAAGTGGGACATACACACAAAACTCAAAGGCATTTGTATACCTTATCCCTCTATCTATAATATAAAATGGGAGAAAAGCAATGCAAATTCAAATTATAGAGATCAAGAAGCAGTTGCTTAATTAATTAAAATGGGGAATCCTTTACTTCTCTTCTTCTTCTTCTTCTTGCTGTTTATGAGAGGTTGTTCCCAGATTGATGGAGGGATTCAAATATGATGAGTGCAAGGCGGCCAAGGTGGTGCCACCATGGTCCGGGTTATCCGTTCCGCTCCGGCTAAAAAGACCAGCCAGTCCCTGGACCACTGTGGATATCCGGGTTTGAGACATGCTCAGAAGAGAAGCTAACCATACTAGAGCTTTCGCCCAATTCTGCCAAACTTCTGGGTGAAATAGATTACAGCACTTCTGTGTGATGTTTGTCCGTTCTGACGATGAATATTGCCTTAAATGGCGGATTGTAAACCTTAATTTATCTGCCTTACCCTTCCAGTTCACAGACTCCACACCCGTCTCCTTCTTCAATTGTTCAGAAAATAAATCAGAGTCCTATGGGTTTTTGGGATCCATCCCCTCCACTTGTTCCTCAAGTGACCCAGTTTATTTCATTCATTCCCGTTACCATCTCAGTGAAGTGGACTTAACCTCTTGCCGGAAGATTTTCAATGCTACAATTCCAGAATTTATACTTCATGAGGATTTGAGTCTTCAATGATTTGGTCAAAACCTATGTGCGAAAACTGTGAAGCAGATGGAGAGAAATGCCAACTGAAGAAGAAGAGTAATAGCAGGGAACCTGAAATCGAGTGTATTCCTAAACCAGCAAAAGGTACTTAACAACGCTGCTTCTTATGAAAATTTTCAGTGGTAGTTGTTATGTATGCTCTGTTTGTACTCATAACTTTACAAGGTACTGTACAACCAAGTAGTACTCATGAATGAATGTGAACTTGCATTCTTATATATTCATCACATGCTTAGGCTTTTTTTTTTTTTTTTTTTTTTGGAAAGGCATCACATGCATAGCTAGAACAATTACATGCTAATTAAATCAATTGAACCTGTAGAGAGGCCCGCAGAAACCAAGGTTAAAATAATCCAAATTCACCAGCAGAAATGAAACTCATGTTACATCCTCATGTAAGCTAATAAGTTTATTTTCTTTTACAGGTGCTCCAATGGATAAAGTGCTACTTACAGGTAATTTCCTTTTCATCCTCTGTTTCTTCTTCCATTTGCTTACAAAACCCTTTTCTCCCTTATATATGTGCAGAAGTAATCCTTGGTTTCCTTCACTTCACTATGGGAATCTCTATAATCTTTATTTTTTATCGCTCTAATAAGTTGAAAAGAGAGCATAAATTGAATATTCAAAAGTTTTTGGAGGATTATAGAGCTTACAAACCCTCAAGATACTCCTATGCTGATATTAAAAGGATCACAAATAATTTCAAGGTACTCCTAAAATTAAACATTTTACTACCTATTTCTTTTCTGTTAAACCATTTGTCAAACATGCAACATGCATACATAAACGTTAACCACAAATTCAGAATTCTAATTAACCACGAACTCATTCAACATTTACATTAGATTCTGCAAGAAAATAATGCTAAGGTTTGCATTAATCAGAGCCAAAGAAAAAAATATACTCGTGTGAAGCCAAAGCTAGGGCTACTAATGAGGAATGGTTAAACCAAAGCAAAGCCAGAGATTACCTCCACAGTAGAAGCCGAGGTCAAAGCTTCTGGTTTCTTCTCAAGATGAAAGGCGAAAAAATGATTATCGGGAGGAGAGAGATCCCTGCGCAGAAGGGGAGTAGAAATTGTGAGGAGAGAGATCTGAGAAGGAGAGAGGGGAAATACAGAGATATCCTGAAAAAAGAAAGAGGGGAAAGATTGAGTTTTCTATGTATTTAGTTTTTTTAACAAATTATTAAAATAGTTTCTAAATTAAAATAACGCCTAAATTAACGCGCGAATTGCACATTATGCTTAGTAACTATAGTATTTAAAAAATCAATGTCAGATTTATCGACTAATGCATTATAAATTTCTAACATTTTTTAAATTAACGTCACGCCATCGATCATGATATTACTATTTACACACTAATTCGGAGATTATTTCTATTTTCTTTCAAACTATTTTATAATTTTTTTTTTCAAACTAAGAAAAATTAGGGGTAGGTCATCTACGGGCTATATGGTAACGGTTAGACATCGACGCGTCTAATTAGCTATCTATAGTAGGGGATTTATTTTAGGAGAATTATGTTTTGTAGGATTAGACGAGACTAATATTTAATAAATAGTCCATCAAATCACCTAAATTAAGAATAAGGATATACATTTTGATTGACAAAATGTCCACTTTTACCATCAAACACCACATGCTCCCAACTTCCCTTGCCTTCCTTTTCTTTTTCTTTTTTTTTTTTCACTTGACTTCAGTTTTTTTTTTAATAAAATTATATTTTATGATTTTTAATTAATTTCTATAATATCATATCTTATTTTCAAATATTTTGATTTTTAATTAATAAAATTACTATTTTAAAATTTTATTATTTATTTATTTTCTTTATTATATTTTGTTTTCTTTTATTTTTAATGAATAAAATGTCAAATTTAATTATTTTATTTTTAATTAAATTATAAGATAATGTGTCTTTTCACTTATTTTAAAAATCTTACTCAATCTAAAAAGTTATTTTTAAAATTTTTTTTTTATTGATTACTTTTTATTTTCTTTATTGGATTTTTGTTTTGTGCACAAATATATGTAAATTGACTTTAGTATTTATAAAAATATTACCTAATAAATAATTTAATAAATATACTAATAAATACTAATATTTGCTATATAATATTTAAATATCTATAATTTTCATATTATAATCTTATTTTTATATTTCTTTTATATTTTAAATTTTGTAAACCCAAAAATTAAAAAAAAAAACACAAGTTAAACTATTTTTAAATAAAATAAGTAATATAAAATATTAACTATTTAACAAAAATAGTAATAATCATTTTAGTATTTAATTTTAAAAATATAATACAAAAGTTTTTAACCTATATTATTAAATTTTAAATATGAATTAAAATGATAATAGAATATTTATTATTTAGCACATCAATCAAGCTTGAGTAGATTAGCATATATTTGATAAAAAAATTAGCACATCATAAAAGTCAAATTATTTAACTTTAATGAAATAAAAAATTTATTTGATAAAAATTTATTGCTTAAATGTAAGGTATAGACTAAGGCCTAGGGGTGTCAATTTGTTTTTGTGGACTGTGGTTAATAACATGTATTCTATTGCATTCGCCAACTCAAAATACTTATTACCGAATAATAAATGGATAAAAAATAAAAAGAAAAACACGATCAAATTAGTACTATAACATGATACAACATGCATAACCTGCTTAGGAATTTGATAATTTAAAATAATCTATATTATAATTAATTCATCAATATTTAATACAATAATATTAAATAAGTTAAATATTAATTAACATAATAATTAAACGGATTAATACATAAGTCAAATTTAGAAAGATATGATTGACACTAATATAACATATTTATTAAATAAGTGCTATACTGGGTCAATTAACCAGAACATAATTATACTAATCTCAAACCCAGAAAAGAAATGTCAAGTTCGTGTCATGATCTCGAAGTCATGCCAAATTTTGCTGGGGCTGACTAATCTACTACTAATTACATCAAATCAAGAACATAGCTAATCAACAAACAAAGATAAATACAAGGACCCGCGTGGAAATAAAAGGCGCTTTATTACTAGCATCGCGAACAACCGCCCAACAAAATGATGTCGCGGTCGTCACTCGATCTAAACAAATTTCCGCACATTGGATCCAAAAGTCGAGACGCCGCTTTAGAGTTTTGTACGGAAATACGTGCAAATAAAAAATAAAAATTTTCACATAATGGTAACAAAAAATTTCCCAAATTATACCTTAATGTCGGCATTAAGTAATCCGCTGGATTTGATTCAGTGCGGCCGCCGCCGGAACGGGCGGCATTTGGACTAATTCAATTGTCGTCGTCCACAACGGCGGCATTTCGATTAGTTCAAATGTCGTCGTTCCCAACGCCGACAATTGAACTAATTCAAATGCCATCGTTCCGAACGGCGGCAATTGGTTGGACTTAAGAGGCTCGGGCTAGGGCTTTCTTTTTTCATTCTCCCCCTTCCGATTGCCTTCCTTTCTGTCGATTCTTTTTCCTCCGTCGTCCGATTGTCTCGATCCCTTCCGAATGGACCGGTATTTACTTTGTCACATATCTTCATCTTTTTCAGAAATGTAATCTCTATATTTCAGGATTTTATTTTGATGATAATGGGTGGTTATATGTGCCTTCGTGTTCGCAATCCTGCCGGCTGACCTTCAAAGTATCGAGCCTTCAATTAGAGCAGTTCATCAGACTTTCAAAATAATCGTTTTAGTTGATAAATTTGTTCTCATGGTTTTGTTTTTACCTTTCTATATGAATGAATATCAAAGTGTTTTGCTTGGTTACCTAGGAAAATAGGAAAGAAAAGAAAACGAGATAAACATAAGGTTTTTAATTTATTCATTATGGGTCAAAGTGCAAATAAATTGTGAGGAAATTTGGGAAAAAATATGGAAAAAGATGTTAATGGGATCAAACTCATAATTTTCTTGTCCTTACTCTTTCTTCCTTTAACTCAAGTTAAGAGAATTTGATTCATTTGTGTATGCATCACCGTATGGAGTATCGGGGTTTGCTTTTATTTATTATGTATTTTATTTTTTACTTTAGTTTATAAGCATGAATTTGAACATGAACTGCTCGTTTTTTTTCCTAACCTAAGTAATTTACAAACATTTTACTATTATAGAGAATTTTGAAGTTCCTTTTTCTCAGAAACCAAACATGTTGATGTCTTCCCGGAAGATCTTGGTCGGTAGAGTTGCAATTTTCTCGTGAAAAGACAAATATATGATGTCATGTGTTTACAAGACAAATGCACATTGGTCACAACAAGAAATGGGACATATCGCGGTGCTATGCTTTGAAATAAAGGGTATTTAGTAAGGGTGTTTGGTGTTTAGATCCAAATTTTGGTGTAGTATGAAATTAATATTATTAATTCCTGGGCAGTTTGTTATGTCTTAGATAAATTTTAGATGTGCTTGTTGGTTGGTTGTTGCTTTACAATTTTTTGAATAATATGGGAAAGATGTGTATGTTCCTTCGGGGTATCTCTACTATACTCCTTTCAAAGAGTGTTTTATCTAACATAGTTGCGTATCTCTACAACTCATGGAGACTTGAAATGTTTCATTTCAATAATGTATGCATTAAACTTGAATGATAGTTTGCTCCATGGGCAGTAATGGCTTCTCATTGGCATTATATTTGCTCCATGGGCCACAAAGCCTACACCATTAAGATGGCTTGCAAATTAATGACTCGAATTCAAGGCCTCTAGTTATGAAATAAAATCAAATACTATATTAAATTATAAATCATTGTAATCGTGTTATAAATGATTGAAATGGAAGGCTACTCTAATTGTTTTCTTTATGATAAAGTTGATTTGATATCAGGCTAATGACCTCTCATATTTAATTCACGTGGACACTATTGCTGCATAAGGCCAAATATTGCCTGCTTCAACAATTCCCGTGATATGTTACTATAATGGACAAATAGTGAGGACTAAAACATGTCGAATTATGAGGAGCGGCATTGCGCCTTTGAAGATACCGATTGAATGCACGTTTCAAGAATTGATTGATATGATATACTCAAAGACAACCATTGACAAACGAAGGTTCAAATTAGTACTCATTTGTAAGTATCCTCTTAGAAATGGAAATAGGTTCCAACCTTTTCCAGTGCGGGATGATAGTAGTGTGCGCGAAATGTTGGATCTAGTAAACATAACAACTACATTGAGGAAATTGAACTGTACATTAAAGTTGTGCGTGTCAAGGCACAATTGAACCAATCTGTGGGTGGGCATGAAGATTTATTTGTTCGCGACCATTACAACGTTGCACAGTTTGACTACGGTTGTGGGCCTAGTAGTGGTCCAGTACCGGATACTGGACTAAATGGAGATGATGAAGACAGTGCAGATGAAGAACGTAATGATGAATATGGTGAAGATGTTGATGATGAATGCGATGGAGCTGATGCGATGTCGGTTACCAACATGCATCATTCCTCTCAGCTTCAACCAAGCTTTGGAGAATGAATAAGGGATATATGTCTCTGCACAAGCACCATCTTGTGATGTATCAAATCACCCAGATGATGAGACATCGGATGAGCCATCCCCTGTTACCTATCACTTACCACCAACACCTCAATTTCAACATGTTGAAAACCTAGATATTGATGTTGCAAGTTGTCGACTCATGGTGCAGCTTACCACCGTACCGAGTGAGAATTCGTAATTGGGCAAAAGTTTTAATTTGAAATTTGATTTGGGTAAGAGGCAGCCAAGATTTACCTCCATTAAAGCACATCAAGAGTATGTCGTTGTTGCATCCTCAAAAAAATTACTCGTTTTAAGATGTAAGAAGGTCAAGAATGTCACTGGTCTACGGAAGCTTCGTGTAATGGTCGCCAAAGATACTTCCTTATTTGTTATCAACAAATATATCAATGCATACTTGTGTCAATCCTTGCTTGAACCGGGACCATCATCAACTAGACTCCCAATTGGTTTCAACTCATATAAAGACATTAATTCAGCACACCACATCATTCAACTACCGCTATTCAAAGTGAGTGATGGAAAAACGGGATATCAAATATCATACAAAAAAGGCGTGGATGGAAAGCATAAAGCAATAAGACGCTTATTTGGTACTTCTCTCAATCATATACAAGAGTTGCCACGCTTTGTTCTCGGGCATGAGCAATCAAATCTCGATGTGCCGCTGTTTGAAAACATGTGAAACTAACATGCCAAACACCGAGATATTCCAACGCAGGTTCTAACATTCAAGCCATCCATTGAAGCGGTTCCAACATTGTCGCCCGCTATGAGTATAGATGGTACACATTTATATGGAAGTATAAAGGCAAGTTATTGATTACATGGGTGTGACTAAATAATCACCGCTTTCCATCGCATTTGCTATTACGTATATGAATAATGACAAATGGGGACGGTTCTCGCATGTATTAGAAATCAATGCTTACCTAAAGGCCGAATTTGGCGTTATATCGCATTTACATCCAGAATCATGGCAAAGAAATGGCCCATCCTCATCTTGGTCACACCATTCAGATATCACAGATTTGTGGCGCCATTCGCTTACACTTTATGACCTCGGTTCAAAGATAAAATTTCAAGAATTTGGTCAGCTGAGCCGCTAATATACAGAATGGTACCTCAAAAAGCATATGAATACAATTAGAGAATTAATTCGAAGCATTACAATGGCTAGAGGCGGGCCTTTCCAATTATGGTTTCACACGACTTTGAGGTCGAAGATACGGTTAATGACAACAAACATTTCCTGTAGGTATTTAATAGTGTCCTTAAAGGAGCTCACTTCCCAAGAATCAAGAGATTAGTAAAGTTGACCTTTTTCCGTCTCAACGGTTACTTTGTTGCAAGAAGAGAAGTAGGTGCTAATAGATTGGCATCCACTGAGCAATTCACTCCGTACGTTGATGCGCAGATCCAGGCCCGTGTTGTCAAGGCTGGTTCGATGGAAATTGTCCTTTACGATCACGAGAAGGGCCTATTCCATGTAAAGTCAAGGAGGGGCCGAACTCATATCGCGCTTACCTTTTACATGAAAACTTGCACATGTGTAAAGATTAATATATGGCTTCCTAACAGCTTACATATCATATCGCATGTCAAGACGCCGGTTGATTTCCGCTTTGTTCAGGAAAGCTACTACACTACTCTGCATTTTATCATAAGCACCTCTTTTCCATCCAATATTCAATGAAGATGAGTGGCCCTTTATGATGGCACCGTGATCGTAGCACTCGAGTCAATGTGACGCTCCGAAGCCGGACGCCCCAAATCAACCCTGGCCGCATAATGAAATGGATGTTAGGGAGGGGAAAACCCTGATCAGGTGCGGGTTGTGCAAACAACTGGGTCACAATCGGCGTTCTTGTAAGAATAGAAGTCAAGTTCATTAATTGAATGTGTACGAATATATGAATGCAGCTGCTCCCATTATTTATCATTTGGTCCTCATTGCTGCGTTCACCACCCGCATTTTAGTACCTAGCACCCTTTCTTAATGCATTACTTTTATTATCATATGAATTTTGTGCTTTTGAATTTGAGAACTTATTTTTCAATTTATATGTTGGGCTTCCTAGCTTGAGGTTACTTTTTGCCATTTCAAATGGCAATTTTATTTTCATTAATTAAATACCTTATTATTTTATTCTAACACAATTTGCGTGCTTGATGTGCATTTTCTGCCTCATGCCTATCTTCCTTAATGGGGTGATGCGAGATGAATATCTTACATTATATGGTTGTTGTGCATGTAAGATGTAAATATTAAGTACGAGGTCTCAAGGAAATCCAGAAGAAGGCTTTGTGGGCTGCCAATTTACGTAAAGAATGGTCGACAAATATTTTTCCAAAATTTCCAAGCACGGTCAATGTGAAAACATTTCCAACCACAAGGAGGTATTGTTCTTATTTTCTTCGTGAATTTTCTTTTCCATCTATGCTTAATTCTATTTTCATGCAAAAAAAGATCAAGTAAACTCTCCTAACTATTATATCAAGCAGTAATCTACTCTTGCAAGTGTGTCAATACTCCTAACTGATCACTGGGCTCGACCATGTAATCATTTTAGTTTTGATGTTCACTAATTGGATTCATTAGTACAAGGTAATCTTCTTAATCAATTATTAATAATAAAAGAATTTAGGTAATGGAGAGATGCAGGAGGGACTATGGCATTTATGTTTTGCTTGTAAGCAAGGTTTTATTTATGGCATTTGCAAGAAATCACGTGGATCTGTCATTTATTCTTTTGTTGCCATTGTTCACTTGTTAACCTGCAATTTATCATGCATTGGACAGCTAGGTTGAACATGGACTTATGCCATACTGGGCCTAAGGCCTCATACTAGAGTTCCCGCTACTTTGCAAAATTACTTAAAATGGCGTAAAATGTATTATGAAAATGTTCTGTATATCGTATTGTAATTGGAAAAATAGTTCAACTCACTTTAATCTGGTTTGTTTGTTTGTTTCGAAAAATAAGTAAAAAAATATACAAATAGCTTGAATCGCCTTGTTTGAACATTTACGATTATCAAAAATGTTCGCTATTATGATTTGATCCTCGTTGTGGATTTACTGTCATTAAGCGAGTCTCATGTAATTAGTCACTCCATTAGTGTAAACATTAACAAACATCCATGGTAATAAAATACTAAATAAGACTGAAACAAAATGGTAGAAAGAATTCAATATTCAGAAATGAGTCATGTGGGTCTTTAATTGACAGAAAGTTTTTGCATTCGTATCTATTTATTAGAACAAAAACTAAAAACTTTCTATACATTTCTTTAGGGTTACAAGCTACCGCATGCTGCCATCTTCAATTATTATTAATAAATAGTAAAAAACAAACAAAAAATAAAAAAGTTATCATCATTATCATTCTATTTATCAAAAGGTGCCAATTTGGAATGCCACCTAACTCCATAGTTATAATATTGTGGTGGTGGATCTAGATGGTTTATTGCCTTTCGTAGGTTTATATCTAAAGTCTTATTATATATATATATATATATATATATATATATATATATATATATATATATATATATATATATATAGTATATTATATAATCTTAATTATCATGGTAAAAAAAGTGAAATGATTAGCTTAATTAGTGATCTTGAGTTCGAGTTTTAAAAATATAGCTATATTTTATGATAGAATTTTATCTTTTTTATGTCCCTTTCAACTCATATAAGGATTAATTTAAGTGTCATATGATTTAAAAAAAGTTTTGCAAGTTGGCAAGTTGCAGGCTGCTAAATGATGCCATGGGTTAGTTGATGCTGAAATACCATAAAATCTTAATCGATGACACCGAAAAATCTAAGATGCACATGTATAAAAATAAATCATATATAATTATAAAATCATCTATCAATGAGTCCCACAAGAAGGCGCCCTAATAGTTCTCTTATAACGGCGCCTATAATATACTGCATCAGAGGGCAACAAAGATCCTGGCGGTGAGGCTGCGCGAGGAGCTGATGGAACCGAGGGAGCTGATGGAGCCGAGGCAAGTGGTGGATGAAGTGGTCGATGCACACGTCGAGTCCGAGGTCGCCTACCTGGAAGTCTACCCCACTCAGGTAGATGGTCTAGTATGGTGTCATCGTGTGGGGGGATGGATGGTGATGTCAACAAGGTATAGCGACTCCGCCAATGCGTGTGGATACAGACGCTGGCCCTGCCGATCGGTAACACGTGCAGGTACTAAATGTGGTGTTGAAGGTGACGCACAATGTGTGGGGTACGAACTGTGGTGTACGGTGAGGGGTAAGGGCGAGGGTAACAAAGTGGTCAAACTCGCATCAAGTGTGTGACTGCATCACGCTAATCGTTCACGCCTACGACTGTGGGCACCATCTCCAATGCACTCTGGCGCCAACTCCCCTTTCGCTCCCTCTACCTCCTCCGCCTAATGGGTTGCATCCGCGATGGAGTCGATGACACCGGAGGCCTACTGATGGTGCATGTGATGATGCCTCCCGAGCCGCATCTACGACGCTGACAGTTCCCCTCCGACCAACACTTTAACCGCAATATGGTATATTGCCAAGACATAAAGACCAAATAGAAGAAAACAGACCGACTACGATGTCAACTATGGCGGCGACCACAGATCCAAATAAATAATTATAATTACATACTCTATCGATTAAAATTAGTAACATATTATATAAAAACGCCATCCGATGCATTCATAATATCATAATTAATGCCGTGAGACAAAACCTCATATCATCTCTATGCAAACATGGTGTCATAAAACGCCGTGTAATACGACGATACCACTGCATGTATGGATCCTGAAAGTCCATCATACCAACCAAAGGGGGTGAATGTATGACCCTCGCCGATCGTGTCTCCTATAGTGCTATGTACGGAGCATGATATGTCGCCCAATCGCGCTGGTGTCGCCCGCGTGCATCGACTCTATGTAGGTGATACCAGGAACAGCCGAGGTATCTCCTAATGCACCAAACCAACATTTAACACGCTCCGACGATGCCACCCAACAAAGATCGAAACATATGAGTGGTGACATCGCGGGCGCCAGACCTCCGACGCCTAAGCATATATCGGAGCCGGGTCACCACCTCTCCGACGTACGACTGCCATAAGACCTACACATTAACCATTGACGTCAAAAACTTTTATGTCAACAAGATTGAAATTACTATATGAAGCATATACTTTGTACCATAATTACAACCATACGCTACATATAATTACTGGGTCCGAAGTCCGTATGCCTACGATCTCAGATAGAGGAGGACACCGGATGGGTTAAGTACCCGCACAAAGGTACTCCACCTACTCCCAACGGAAGAGCCGGCTCGGGTTTCGTTCTTCACCGCTCGGCTGAACGCCGTGCCCAGCTGGTAATCCATCGCCCATACCAGCCACGGCATACACCATCTACATCGCCATCACGTGAAGGCACGCGCCAAATTGCGTGGTGCCGGATATGGTGCGCATCTACTAAATCGCCTACCACGCAGCCTCCTCCAAGACCATAGCCGAGCATACAATAAACATAAAGTAAGCGATCTAATCTCATAGATGAAAGTTTATGAACTTACAATAAAGAATATATACATACCTGAATGAGTGTAATACAACCACTAATACCGCATCTATGGTCCAAGCTGGCACGACATAACTCTCGATATGTGTGTGCAAGTACTGCACCACCCCAGCTATAGGTCGATGTCTGCATCAAATCACGGAGTAGCGGGAGAAAGCACAGGTGAACATGGACCCCCTTCTTGTCCTAAACAAGGCGTTGTCCTATCACGCATTGAAGAACTCCACGCGCACTCCGCCCAAAGCGACTTCATCAAAGATCGCCCGTGTCGACATAACTACGACATAAATCCACCGATGGAGATGGTCAATCCTCCGATAGCATTACGGTGGGTGACTGAGCAAATACACCGCATAACGCCGCTATCAGCATACATGTCCCGGGCCACGCGGGTCCGTCGATACGAGGCCCAGGGGATGATAGCAACATCCTCAGAGCGTAATCGCCATCTCACCAACTCGGGACATGATCGTGTGGGTCTCAGCCTCCATCTCTCGACGGTATTGCGTAATGTTCGGGCCAATCTATGCCGACGGGCCTAATCGTATATACCGTAGAATCCCCGCGTGATCACGATGGACGACACGTGATCCATCCTCCATAGGTCAGAGGAAGGCTCATCCGACGAGGTCGGAGAACTTCCTGTAACTATAATTAACGAAATAACCATGTTTATAATTTACTATATATATAAATTTGAGATTAAAACTGAAATGTTAATTCATGAATGATAAAATGCAAACTCCGTCGCCTCAACAGTGGATTCAGGTCTGCCTTGCAATAGCAAGATGTGCTGATCCAATGGATCTGGCCATGTAGCCCTTCAACGCCATATATATCCCGATGTCTGAAATACACTATACATATTAGTAAAACACATTGTGGGAAGAGTATCACAATAATTAAAGGTACAAAGGTTAGAAACTTTTATTTTAGCAAAAATTATATTTATTTTTATATAATGTCACTCATCTTGGAAACTATAGGACTTGCAACACGCATAATAATATCTAGTTTCTTAATTTTTAATATTTCACATTGTGAACTCTTTTATTGTCATTAATCAAATCTTGAAAGCAACTTTCAAATTATTTATTTAAACGATAAGTACTCTAGTAAGTTGCTTATATCATTTCAAACCGGCTATGTAATAAAGGGTGATGAATTCAAATTTTACCAAAATAAGGGACAATCTTAGCCCTAGCTCGGTTTGAAAAACCCAAAAATACTAAGAATTTAAAATATATATATAAAAATAATTTTCTTTATTTGATTTCATCATGAAAATATAACTATATATAACAAAATTCCTCCAAATTTATATTTTAAAACTTAATTTATTTAATAAAGAAAACATATAAAATAAGTTTGAATACATATAAAATTAATTTATTATCTGAAAGAGAGGACAAGTATGAAAATCATCTCTGTCCTCATCTCGAAATGGGCTTCTAATGGCCGAGAATTTTATAGAAAAAATGATATTTATGGAGTCTTTCAAGAACAAAGGAATATATCTTGGGGCCTATGCATCTCCATGTCTGGTGTGACAAGAATAGCCAAGGTGAGAATGATGACATGGATTATATAGGCCATGAAATTAGACAATTGAGATCTTTAGGTATCTCTGAACTGGCCCCATTTGGTGAAAAAGAAAATGCACAAAAATCAGCACTACAAGATATATTTTGATAATTTTGTAAAATTTTTTCCATGAGAAATGCCAGAGTGGTATGCTTCAATCGTAACTGCAAATTTTGACTTACGAAAATGAGGGCTTGAGCATTGTAAAGAACTCAAATAGAGGGGTTCTGCTGATATACTAATGGCGAAGTACCGTTCTAGTTATTTTTACCCTCTTAATTTGAAAACCTTGTTAGAGTTAAACAAAAAGAGCAGATATTGCATACAAAAAGTTTGTATTCTCAAAGAAGAAATCATCAATGTATACATATTGGTAGGACTCCCCCAATGTATACATATTTCCTTCCATGACTTTTCGAATTTGTGTTGAACCTTTCTTCAATCTAGACCATGTATTTGATGAGACTGATCCAAAGCTGCTTTAGGGTCCAACAATGACCTTTATTTCATCATTTTTTATTTGAAGTCTATGCAGTAGAGATAACACATAAAAGAACAAAGGAAAAATTTCTTTGTTTCGCCACTTTAGGGTGTTCAACAAAGTTTCAATTTACGTGGATTCTCCTCAAGGGTAAATTTAATATTCATGCAATCATTCAAACAGTTTCAACTCGAATTAGATTTTACAAAGGAATTATTTCTGCAGACCAAACTAAACAAACTCCACCTCCATCGTTCATCAAAATTCGATGAATTAGTGATTAAAGGGAGACCCAAGAACCAATAAATTCATGAATCATACCAGGGTTATATTTTATCATACAGTTTGTAATTACTATCACACGACACTACAAGGACGATTTATCTATTTTTTCCTTTTGAATATAATTCCACTACGCTTAAAGATGTTTTCCATGTCGACTACCATAAACACTCAACACTCCATCTTCACATTTCATGTAATCATTCTAAGTTTCCATTCCATTTTAGTTTTCTTAACAAGGGCTCAAAGTGATCATTCAAAAGTCAGTTCTTCTCCTGCCACTCCTATTTTGCAGATCATATAAGTTCCCAACATTTCCCACCCGTATAATAGAGCTATTTTCCTGAGGCCAAATACCCATTTACCAAAAATAAGAACTCTGAGCAGGGAAACTGCTACCCTCGAAGTCGGGGGACGAAGGAGGAGTGCTGTGGCTTACCACCGCTTCTCGAGGATCGGAGCAATCGGAGGAGCAGAGGGGGAGAAGAGAATAAGCGCCGGGGACGGAGCAGCGGCAGGATCGTCGGAGCGGCAAGAGGAGTGGGAGAAGGCAAGACGAAGGGGGAAAATGAAAAAAAAAAGCCCTAGCCCGACAGGTTTAACCCAAGCAATTGCCGCCGTTCGGAACGACGGCTTTTGAATTAGTTCAATTGCCGGCGTTGAGAACGACGACATTTGAATTAGTTCAAATGCCGGCGCCAGAACGACGGCACTGAACTGTTCCAAATGCCGGGCGCTCTCAACGACAATTAACGAATCCAAAGCCGCTCGACGACGGCTTCGCCTGAATCAACCTACCGCTCGCAATGTCGGCATTACGCATAATTTGGGAAATTTTTTTGTTGCAACCGGTAATTTATTTATTTATTTTTATTTGTCAGATTTCGCACAAAACTCTCGCTTCGAACATTCCTTGATTCACGTACCGGTGGCGACTGTCCCGTCGCCGAACCCAACGATGGCCCCAAGACGTAGTCGCCGCTGCTCAGATGACTGAGGATCACAATCTATATCGCGCCTAACTTCACCACCTCGCTCGCTTGTCAAAGTACCGTTTGATTTTCGACATTTTGTTGTTATATGTCTTTATGCCCGTGTTTGGTTGGTGAGAAACCGCAGTAAAATAAGAGAGTTTTCGAATCGGATAATTATAGAAATCGCGATTTATTTGTCACGTTCTCGGCTAATGGACCGCCATGGCAATAACATCCATTTGTCTTAGATATTTTTACGCTCGTTTAGTTTCCTTCTGTTTGTCGGAAATCCAAAACGTCGTTTCAGAAAAAATCCATATATGTTGATGATTGCTTGATCATTAATTCTTTGTCTACAGCCAAAGAATTAAACTTTCCCTCACGTAAAAATCTTCACATGCTTTGTTTTTCCCCTTTTGAACCACTTTTCGCTTATCCGACGGTTTCTAGCAAATGGAAAAGGCGAATTGAAAATCCTAATTGTTAGATTTAATTAATTGCATTATGTTCTTATTAGAACTTAATCGTCATAGGCTATAATACCATTCTAACCTCTGAACCTAGCTTGATATTGGTTTGATCGGAAGCTTGAGATATAGTAATTGAGATAATTCTTCTTCTGTACGGAGATTGCTAAACACTTTAAGACTTCAATCTAAGACCTATTTAAAGAATCGAGTTAATTCAAATTTAGTGATAGGCTTGCTTGAACTCATTCATCTATTTCAAAATCATCTCGGGAAATGGGCACAGCACATTCCCAATCTTGGAGCTTTTTCAATTTTTAAAGCCACACTTGAACAAACAAGCCCCGGGCTTCGACATAACCAAGCTTCGGGAGCAAGTACTTTTTCTAAAGTTTTGACTTAATTTTCTACACGATCCAAATAAATCTATGAACTTTTTGAGTAATTAGCATTCGTATATAGAGAGCATTGTTTATTTTCCCAGATTCATATTGCACATAATACAATTTTTTTTTGATTGGTAAAAAGCAATATATAGATAAAAAAGGGAAAACCCCAAAAAACCAACTACTCATCTATACCCCAACCAAGTCAAAAAATCCATCAAAGAATCTAAATTATCAATACATTCAACTTAGCCCACGACCACAAGGTACACACAAAAGTAGATTTCAGCCTGTGAATAGAAGGGGTCTTGTTCTCAAAAGCCGCCATGTTCCTTTCCTTCCATAACGTCCAAAATAAACAAAGGGGGGTTGCCATCCATACTCTCTTACGTCACAACCTCAGACCTTGCCGTTTAAGAAGGGATTGGTCGTGATTGTCGCAGGGAAACCCAGTTGGAGTCAACGATGGACAAAACAAGATCCCATAGCATCTTGGCTCTCGAGCAGTGGATAAGCAGGTGGTCTATTGTTTCCTCATCATGTTCACATAAAAAACACCTGTTTGCTAGTGGATCCCTCTTCTCTTTAGCTGGTCCAGTGTAAGCACTTTGCCCTAGGATGCTTCCCAAGCGAAAAATCCAGCTTGGGGGGAACAATTGGGTTCCATATGGGACTGCCGGAATTCAAGAGGGGGTAGAATGCGCCAGCTTCCTATACATAAGTCTTACTGAGAAGCCATCAGACGTAGACTCCTTCAATAACAAACGATCCTCTTGTAAGGGCCTAATTTTCCTACTGTGGAGAAAATGTAGGAACCTTTCAACCTCCACCTCCCAATCGTTAAAAGGCCTCAAGAAGACTGGGGACCAGCCCCTTTCCTCCCTTGAGGAATCCCAAACATCAGCTACCTTGGCTTCTTTGTGAGCTGCCAAATTGAACAAAGTGGGGAAAGTGTTGCACAACGCTATCTCACCGCACCAAGAGTCCTCCAAAAACCTAGTCTCCTTCCATTTCCTAAGGAGAAAGAAGTATTTTGAGACAAGGTGAGCCATTCTTTTCTGATGTCCTTCCATAAACCAGTTCCATAGCCTCCCCTAATGTCGCTGGTGTTCCAGCCCCCATTTTCCTCTCCAAATTTGATACTAATCACCATTCTCCAAAGTGGATCCCTCTCATTAGCAAACTGCTAACATCACTTACAAAGCAAAGCTTGAATCAATTTGGAAAGATTCCTGACCCCTAAACCACCTTTGTTTTTCTTAGAGGAAACTGTCTTCCAGTTGACAAGGTGTGGTTTTCACTCTAGATTGCCACCTCCCTAAAGAAAGCCCCTCTGAATCTTTTCCAATCTAGAGCACACGAGCTTTGGGCATTCCCGAATTGTAGAGAGGAAGCAATAGAAGCAGACAACGTGCTTCGAATGAGCGTGAGCCTCCCTCCCTTTGAGATATATTGTCTTTTCCAAGATGTCAATCTCTTTCAAAATCTTTTTTCAATGGTATCCCACACCTCATCGCCCTATGAGGAGCCCCAACCGGAAGGCCCAGATATGTAGTGGGGAGGGACCCTACACCACAACCAAGCTCACTAGCTAACATCTCAATTTTGTCCACCCTGCCCACTAGGATGATTTCACTCTTACTCAGGTTAATTTTTAAACCTGAGTAGGCTTCAAACCATATCAAGGTCCATCCCAAATACATCAATCAAGCCATAATTGGCTTCGTTAAAAGAACAATGGTCATCGATACAAAGATGAGAGATGACTAGCTCCCTTCCGTCTCTACTCCCCAAACTCCGCATCCCGAAATGAAATTGCTTCAACAACGCGCTTAAGATACCACTCAAGGCTTCCATACCATCACAAATAGATGTGGGAGAGGGATCCTTTGTCTTAGGCCTCCTGAGTCTCGAAAGAAACCCGTCGAAGAACCATTAAATAAAACAGAGAAAAAAGCCGTGGAAATGCACCAATTAATCCAACATATCCATATTGAGCCGAAACCCATTCTCTCCAAAATCTAGTGCAAAAAATCCTATCTTATGTGATCGTAAGCCTTTTCTATGTCTAATTTACAAAGAAGCCCATTCTCTTTCCTTCGCAGTATGGTGTCCACTGCCTCATTAGAAATTAAAACTGCGTCAAGAATTTGTCTCCCCTCTACGAAAGCGTTGTGAGACTATGAGATGATTAGCCCCATAACCCTTTTAATTCTATTGGCCAGCACTTTTGTTAAGATTTTGTAAAAGCCTCCCACTAGACTAATAGGTCTTGTAGATCCTCAACTGTTCTTCTCTTGGGAACCAGAACTAGGAATGTAGCATTCAATCTTTTCACAAACCAGCTATGCTCAAAGAATTCCTTAAAGAAACCCAAAACTCCTTCTTCACAAAGTCCCAACTGAAAGACCAGAAGGCCAAGGGGAAACCATCTGGACCTGGGGCTTTATCTCCGTTGAGCCCAAAGACCGCTGCCCGGATTGCCTCCTCTGTGAACATTTCTTCAAGCTTAACAGCTTGCTCTACACCAATTGAATTGAACGGGAGATTAGGGAAAGGCGAGCACAAACTGTTAGGGTCAGAGAGGAGGGTTTGGAACGCATCGACTAGACCTGCTTTAATCTTAGGCTCCTTTACCAACCTCCTGCCATGAATACATATACTCATTATAGAATTCCTCCTCTTGTGAGAATTGGCCATTCTGTGAAAAAAACCCTTTTCCCTCCTTTACCAGCTGTGTTTCTTTCCTCTTCTTTCAACCAAATTTCTCTGGATTTCTGTCTCCAAGAAACCTCTTCCATTTCCACCCACTTCTTATAATCATCTCTCGCCTTTTCCCTCTCCTCAGCTTCTTCCAAAGATAGTTTATCCTTTTCTAGGTCATCCCGTATGAGACCCCGCTTAAAGCCTCCTTTTCGTTTCACTCTACCAAACACCTCTTGTTCCACACCTTCAAAATTCTTCGTGGCTTTAATTTGAAGCCAAACAAAGTCAAGGACCCAACAGTGAAGGCCTTGCCACCAATTTCTAAGGAGGTCCTGGCCTTCAAACTTCACCACATAATTTCAGTTAAAAGGTGGAAGGTCTAGGATCTTATCCCCTTCACTGTCTGGAAGAAATGGGGCAATGATCAGACATTGGTCTCGAGAGAATGCTCTGAACCACATTGTTAAATTGACACTCCCTGGGGCTAGTCAGTTATCAAGAATCGGCTACATGGACATAGAATGGTTGTTATGTCACCCCCCCTCTCCTCCAGAAGGGCCCCCTTGAAGAGGGATGTCTCTAAGCCCTAACTCATTAAGAACTTCCGCAAAACGCCTCATCGGATGGGACATCCTACTTGCCCTGTTCCTCTCATTTGGGGAGAGGACCATGTTAAAGTCGCCGCCTATGCACCAAGGCCCCTCCCACAAGCCTTTCAACGACCCCAACTCTTCCCAAAACATTTCCCTATTGCTCATCTCGACCGGGCCATAGACACATGTGAAGCCCACTCGAAACCCATCCTCCATTTTTAAACCAGCTAGGCACAGAGAAAAGTGCCCGTTTCAACCTCCACCAGCCCACTTCCTTTTATCCTAAAACAAGAATATCCCCAGAGTCTCCGCTTTCGCAATCCTTCCAACAAAAAATCTACCCACTTAAAATCCTCGAATTCGTTTCTGCAAACAAAACCAAATCCACCCTTTAAGACCTAATAAAATTTCTAATGACATTCCTTTAATCTGATTATTCGCTTCCTCTAACGTTCCAAGAGAAAAGCTTTAGCTTCATTTTAACTTTAACAACAAATTCCCCCTATCTCTTCCTTCTCTATTATGGCCTTTCTCATTGTAATTGATGGTGCATTCCAATTTTCTTAACTCCCTCTCACGTTTGGACTCTGCCATGTTCCCCTTCCTTTGTTCTTTTGGCTGCTAAGGCACGAAAATTTATTTTTTTGAGTTTTGGGTAAGATGTTTGTCAGCTTTAGATTCATTTATTACATATTTGAAGGAAATATCTAATTTTCAGAATTTATTTTTGAAAAGGAAGCAGTATTTGCCGGGGCAAAGTTCATTGCCTTTCCCGAAATTTCATTCTTCTAGCACAGCATGGGAGAGTCTCACAATTGCTGAACCTTGATGGACCACCATGCAAGGATACCATTCTCTTGCAAGGTCGATTTCATCAGAACCGAAATTTGAGAAAGCATAGTTACATGCTCGCCAATAAGGGCTATAGCATTACTTTTTTGGTCTTTGCTACCAGAGAGTGATGTCCTTTCAATGTCTCTTTCATTTGGTGGTTTAATGTTTGTGACTTTTCTAGAACTTACTTGTTCATTTCAGAAACCATGGAGTTTTTAAATTGCAGAAAATCCGTAAATTTGATGTCACTGGAGGCTTCCAGAAAAGGATACAAGATGATGCACAACTGTGCAATACACATGTTTTAATTGATGATACTGCAACATTAAGCAAATATCGAAAAATACATTTGTAAGATTGTTGATTTTGTTGCGCCATTTGATTTTTTTATTTTATCTCCACTACTGATCTCTTTCTCTCTCTAACTCATGCCTTACAGTAGAATGATATATCAAATGGATTGAATCACACACCAGCCATTGTAGTTGTACATTAATTATATATGATCTTCTATCATGATAACTCTCTCTAATAAAGACCACTTATTGTTTTCTTTCTTTTCACGTTTACCCCATATTTCTAGTGAACATAAAATCAATTTTGCGATTGTGGATTGTGAAAACTGAAGGAAGGATAACAACTAGATGGAGATAAAAATAGGTGGACAGGATTAGAGGAGGTAACAGTTGTGATTGTGGGATTTTATATAGAGGCAGTAGAGGCATTTATGGACGATGGCAGGATCCACCGGTGTCGACCGGTTTTGTCAAGATGATGATACGCATTTATAATTTCAATGTGGATAATGTTGATACCGGTGATGGTGGCTACCGTACTTGTAATGAGGGCAATGTACTCGATACGGTTTTGCTAATCGCATTCAGTCTTGTTGTAGAGTCGATTCAGAAAGAGGCCTGCGTGTTGATGGGGGGTTTAAACCTATTAATAGAGGCATAAAGCAGGTTTGAGGTCCCAACTCACAAATTGGTTGAGAAAAGAATGAACCATGGTTTTGTGAGGAGAAAGAAATTCTAATTTTCCTTTTCCTCATGTAAAATTAAAATATACTAGGGTAATTATTCATCATAATTCCGACCTTCAATAGCATCCTCGTTAAGGTGGAGACATTAGATTTTCCACAAATAAATGCTTTGTTCAATGATTGAAAATAAAAAGCAAACTCATTTTAGGTGGAGGGGTGGGGTTTTCCATTTTAGTGGGAATGGCGGACATAGATAGTCGCTTGAGCTAAGCTACCACCAGTTTGGTGTGCGACATACATCAGATTGCTCGATCAGCGTTACACCAGATCGGAGAAGAGCATCGCATCGCCGGCTACGAGCAGGAGGCATCTACATCACATGGACCATCCATTAGACCTCCGGTGTCATCCACTGCAGTACGTATGCAACCCATTCGAGGTAGAGGGAGAGGGAGAGGGAGAGTTGATTGCCGAGGTCGTGGTCGAGATGGTGGGCGAGGTCATGGTCCGTATATGAGCGGTCGTGGTGGTTCCAAGCGATTTTGCCTTACTCGATACCCTCATACTTGCCCTCACTTTCCATACCCCACACACTTACACACTCACTCCCATATCCCCACTTACTTACACATCACCTTCCATACCCCCACACACTTACACGTCTTTACCATATCCGATGTCGCCAGAGCCAGTGTCCAAAGCAGTAGATATCACCTTCTCATCACCCCCTTTATCATCCCCTACATTGCCTCCCATCGATGACACCATCTTTTACCTTGTATCAGAGTTGGGTCCACTTCCAGCTAGGTGGCCTCATGCTCCACGTGTATGTCGAGTACTTCATCCATCGCCTCCTCGCTCCATCACCAAGCCATTCCACGGATCCTATCAGCCTAACAGTCAGGTATTCTAGGACACCGCCCTAAGAGAAATATAAAGACGCCATCTTGTGGGACTCATTGATATATGCTGATCTTTTATATATTGATATTTCGTATGAGCCTAGGGCAAATTCTCCTCGACCATATGTTGTGGTCATCATGTACTACAATATCATGACCATATGTATTACATTTCCCCTTCATTACAATCTCGACTCGCCTGACTTCAACATTTGTTTCGTATGATGTTGTCGACATCAAGTACAGCTACATGTGAGAGAGCAAGAGAGCCATGGATGAGACATTTCGTAGATATTCATGGGGTGGGTCGAGTACCATTGTGTTGCACAATACCGCGAGGACTCACTCGTCGCTCCCATTATCTGATTCAATCCTCCTATGGTTCTCAAAACCCGTGATTCAACTCAAAGCCAAGAGAGGTCTGCTTTAGTCCCATGACCCTATCCCTTCTTGCTTTGGATTATCATGTTATATGGATAATAACATTCAGACCCATTTTTCAATATGCCCCACTAATGGCTAGACTTGCTTTTGTTATTGAAAACCATTAAAACTATTGAATCACCACTTACTTATTTTATTTGGTAAAACAATAAGAAAGAAAACCTAAATGTGACTCCCGATAAGAAAGAAACCAAAACAAAGTCTAGGTTCGAGGTCGTTACCTATCTGGAAGGTACTGTGAGCGACATAGCACCCTTTGGCCTGTGATAAAAACGGTCTCTACTAAACAAGTTTAAGGAAAATACAACTTTTTACTAATCGATCAGTAGATATCAAAAACAAGTACAAATAAACATAATAACACAATTAGGCATAAAGAAACGAATTAGTCACAAATAAATATATGAATACAATTAGATGGAGAAAATGTATACCCTGGGTGATATTATCATTACAAAGCATTCACATAAGACTAAGAAAGAAAAGGTTAGATAGAATAAAATAATGAATAACTATGATATCATATCAATTATAATACAAAGTTGAAGACAAGTCATAAATAATCATTTAGTGGCATAATGAAAATAATGGAAGATATTCTAAAATTTCCAATGATGTTATCGCAACAAGATGCCTTCAAACAATTCTTAATAAAATACCTAGAGTATGAATTTAAATACAAAATTTTACAAGGAGTATTTAAATGTCTAATTTAACATACGGAAGGCTGAAGAATATCTGCCACAACAGAGAAGAAGGTTGAAAACTCCAACACGCTAGAAGAAGAAACGAGACATCTATAACTCAATCTGAGAATGTCAGAGCCTCCTAAAATCATAAGAAAATCATAATGAAATAATTAAATATTCAATCTATGAATATAAAAAGTGATAAATATAACAAAACCACTAATGTAAGAAATCAAGTCATAGATCCAAAATCACCACCGTGAATGGTGAATTTAAATCATACCTTATAAAAAGAATATATCAAGATTATAACAAAAGACCGGCGATGTTCAGGAATCACAGAAAAATATCAATGAGACGTTTAGTGTCGCTTTAATAATTTATTTCAACAAAACATACAATAAAATGTGATCAAAACAGACATTCCAAAACTTGATTTGTTTTCACATCCACAATTACCAATAAAACCTAATTAAAAAGTCTAGAATGGTATTAACTTTATTGAAATTAAAAAGCATACGAACAAAGTCAAATCAATTTTAGTTCTAAACACAAGAAAATTGCGTTGAAAATAAAAGAATTCGAAAATCATTTACTCACGGCCGTATCACAATCCACAATTTACTTTACAAAAACCATTTCTTTTCCTTTCTTTATTTATTTATTTATTTTATTTGCTAAATTCATAACCATTATTACAATTCATTTTACAAACAAAATTATTATCATGGCCGTAGCAAATATTCCATACACCAATCACAATTCATATTTTAGATTCTACAAAAACAAACCACATAAACTTACATTCTCCACCTACGCATCGCATAATTTTATTTTATTTTAATTCATCATGAACCCAAAGACTAGACTTCATATTTCGACACATGCTATGATGAATCAACATTTAAAGTACAAACTACGATGAATCTCAACATTTAAGCACAAGATGATGAATCGATCTCAATATTAGAACATGATATATGTATTTTAGATTGGTAATGCGTTCGACTATGCAACACAATATTATATTACAAATGGGTCCAGAAGCTACTCGACGAAAACAAAAGAAACCGGTGAATACAAATCACCAACCCGTCGAATGTTAAATATCAGACCTGGTGAGTTGCTTAATGCTTTGACGGATATGAACCGCAAGCTTGTTTTGAGATTTCACGAACACAGACGCATGAGTGTTTTTCTTCTAAATCCAACCTATTTTCTTTCCAGAGGTGCAAATTAAGTTTCTATACTTAGCTCTAGACAACTTCAAAGCATGTGATCGATTTTCATCGTAAACGTACTCCATAAAACCACTCACTCTTCCCAGTTACCTACTCCTCTCCTCCCTTCTCTCTTCCTTCTTCCTTCCTTCTTTTTTCTCTCCTTCCTCAAATTTGCTCTACGCTCTTTTTTTCTCTCTTCTCGATCTTTTCTCTCAAAATCCTTCCTCTTTTTTTCCTTTTTCTCCTTTTTTTTCTTCTCCCCTACCCTCTTTTCCCCTTTTTGGCTCCTTTTTCCTCTCCTTTTTTTTTGTTTTTTCTCTATCTTCCTTCCGTTTTTGGCTCCCCATACCCTTGCTTGCTCTCTCTCTCAAAAAAAAAAAAACGCCCTTCAAATATGCTTTCTCCTTTTCTCTTTTCTCTTTTTTAATTTTTTTATTTTTTTAACATTTTGCTTAACTCTAAATTAAAAAAAAACAATAAAAATAATAAAATAATATAATTAAATAATTAAATAATTAAAGCGCTTTTTTTTTTTTTTTTTAGGGGTCTGCACAAAAGGGTGTTCGATTTTGCGGGAAGTTGGTTCGCTTCCACCCGGGTTGCCTGCATCCTCAATTCCTTCAACTCTCACTCCCATTTTGGGACTTTTCTGATTCCTGAGCGGCCCTAGCTTCCTCTGATCCACATTGCCAAATAGGTATGTTTTGGTTTTCTTTTATTTTTTGTGTTTGTGTTGTAGAGGTTGTGATGTCTTAGGGATTTTGTGTTTCCAGGTCCTTGCTGTGTAGGCCTTTGCCTTTGGACATAGGTAGATACTTTGTGTTATTGTGAAGGAAAAATGCAAAAGTTTGGATGGGTGTGCTCTGTATTCACTATACACCAATGTAAGATCCTTGAAATCATTAAAAAATAATCATCAAGTCTCATGATTTGTTGTTGAAATTGCATATTAATATTGTGTTTTACCTTAGAGAGATGGTGTTTTTTTCTGGCTGAGCTCAAACTGGGTTACCAGATAGAAGTCCTTTATAAAGTTGTTTTTCATTGTGTTGCCTGAAATAATCCATTTGTGTTCTTTTTCTTTTTCTTTTTGGGGTTAAGTTTGCCATATCTGATAAGATTGCATTTTCGTTTTCGTAATCTTGAGGTCCTTATCCAAGGGTAGTATTTACTAAAATGTTCTTATTTAACTTCTTGATCAATTTGTGGACTTGGGCATCTCTGTGTAGTATTGATACTTCTGAATTCTTTGTAGTGGACTCTTTAGCTTGGCTGGATGTAGGTAGGGATGTTATACCTTTCGGATGATAGCTTCATTGGGAAAGTGACAGCCAACCTCCTTAGTTCAAAATACCACATACGGGATCAGGTCCAATTCCTTACACCTTTTAGAGCTATAAAATGAAACATATCGCCTCTTCTTTGTCATTCAGTTGGCTGATGGCCTGTTTGATTGCAGGGAACTCACCTCAATTCGACAAGCGGTTTAGCCACTTTTGGTACATTTGTAGCGTCGCGAAATCTCTCTTCTAAACACGAAAAGTTGTATACTTGTGGTTGAATTAATTCCACATTGTTTACTGCAGTTCATGCCTACAATAACCACGGACATGAAGTTACGAAACATACATGCATGGATACCAAAGCATCGGTCGATCTTTGCTAAGAACTCAACTCAGGTGAGCTCAAACATACACCCGAATCATTTGGCTCTCTCTCACTCCATTAAGAAAATGTGCCTTAGCATTCAGTCGTTTGTCGATTGTTTACTTTCTTATGCGATCGATAACTTAATACTTGACTTCTTTCTCTGTATATACATCATATTAATGGGTACTGGGGCTGGGAGAGCAAAGGACAAAGTTCACGGCTATTCTCAAGGGTTCCTCATTATAATAGTGTATGAAGGTGGAGTACTTCTTCTGAATAATGAGGCGAATGTTCGGACTTTTTTGCGACTTTCTATCTTTCGCATTTTTGTTACTTGTTTAGGTTTTCAAAGCAGTATGAGTTAGATAATCGGAGGAGAAAAAGGAAGAGCGGGACTTAGAATTCAAAGCTCGATGAGAGACTTCCCGACTTACTTTGGAGTGCGCAAACTTGCGCCTAAAGGAATCCTTAACGGTTTCATTCTATTGATCGAGTCGTGCACATGGGAGAGAAAGCCATGACCCAGTGAATGCTAAAGCTTCTACGTCAGTTAAGATAGAATATGATAAACTTTTATTTATGATCTTGATTTCCGGTTGTTACTTGCTCCTTAGTTGTGACATTCATACTTGTCAAAAAAAAAAAGATTATGACATTCATGCTTCTTGTGGAAAATTTGGTGTTCCAGTTAGTTTGTTTTTCGAGGAGAAAGAAGCGAACAATCTTGCAGCTTGGACGGGTTGTGAAATCGAAGTATGTGATGGATTACGGTAAGCCGCGATGTACCATTTGATACAATGATGAAGACATCAATGAGGCATGCCAATGTGGTTATATTCGGTCGTGTTTACTCCATTGCTAATTAAGTCATAATAGTGAGAATGCTAAATGAGCTCGGGTTTTCTTTAAGTAAGATAGGATTAGGCAAGGCAAACCCAAAAGAGAAAAGCCAAAATCAATGTTTGGAAATCCCATTTCAAAACTCTTTTGTGATCATGTTGGGGAAAAGTTGATTTGATGAGGTCAGGTTTCTCGGCTTTGCTCAATGTCTAAACACCTTTAGACTGAGCTTGTTCACCATTTTCAGCTGATACAAGTTGATAGAATTGATGTTGATGTTTTTTTTTCCATGGTTTCTCTCTCAATTTCAGGTTCCTTTCCCTCTTTTCCTTTCCTTTCCTCTTCTAAACTTCTCATCCTTCATATTCGGTTTTGAAAGTTGGGAGACTTTTTACCAGGTTACAAATGCAAACTTGATTTACCTTGAATGAGGAAAAAGCAAAGAAAGAACACTAGAAGACTTATCATCTTGTCGCGAGATATCCCATTGACAGGTTATCAAGCATTCTGCATAGCAGCTTCTATGAATTCAAGCTACTGTACCTTTGTATAATATTATTTGTGATTCAATCTCCCGAACCTGAAACTCTCAAGATGTTCCTCGGGTTGCGGTTCTTGGTTTGCAATTTTGAGCTCCTTGCATACCAAGTTCCATGGAGCATACAATATGTTTAAACGGTGTTCTTTACTAAACAGACTACTATTTGTGCTTAATTAGCATACCAACATGTAAAAATGGGATTGGGAAGGAAATGTTGTATGGCATGGTTGGTTCATTAAACGGAAAAAAAAAAAAAGGAGATTTGAAGGATTTGTAGTAGCAGCATGTCGGTACTCTTCATTATTAATATAATTGAAGTATCATCTTCCATTCTCCACTTGAACTTCTCTTTTCATGATAGAACATATCTGAGTACTATGCATGGTTGATTGTAAACCATTTTTTGGAGTTATCTTTCTTAAAAGTGTGTTATCGGGATGTTATACATGCGGTATATCTTTGCCATCTTTGATGGGGCGACATGGTGAAGCACTACAAAATCTTTGATGCAAGTCTTTGAGAGGTGATTGGAAAGGCTATCTTGGCCCCGATGAGTTGTTGAAGGGTTTTTCTAACTGAAAACATGTTTTAAATTATTATTATTAGAGGGAAAATATCATTCATTTAGTTTCCTTTTCTTATATTTAGTGAGAATTGTATACATCTCTTGATTGTAGAAAACTGCCCATACTTGGGTGATTTTGAAATGGGTAACTATTGACCCAATCTTCCGTATAAATAAATCCTCGGACTGTCTGAACGAGGCTATTATTCTTTCATGTGTTTTATGGTGATAAGCGTGATGGAGGATCACTTCTCTACGATTTGAACCTGATATGAAACCTTTATTTTCTTCTAATAGTGCTCAACAATTGTGCTTCCTTTTTCCAAATTCTTAGGCCTGATCAAAAACACTACCCACGGATCATCCTCCTTCTTGTCAACCTTTCCAATATCACCCATTCATACCCACAAATAAGTTCTTGGCTTATTATTACGTGCGACTTTTGAAGAATCCAATTGCTAACCATAGAATTGGCCTTTGCTTCTGCATCATTGCATTTGCCATGGGTGTGACCTTTGCTTCCACTAACGCTAACCATTAGCGACAACTCTAAAATCCATTTGCATTTCTTGGCGTTAATGGCATTTTCATGAGAACAATTTTAAGTTTGTCACGAGACAGAGCGGCATTAGCTACGTTAATAGTTTGGCTGCAAACCTTCATAATTTTTATTTCATCGCATTATTCCCGTCTAAAACTAGAAAACTTGACAAAAAAAATAAAAACAAATAACTCAATGTGTGAAAATCAAAGTGGAAACTTTTAAGTTTTTAGCAAGTTAAGCCCTTTTCGAAGCTATTAGAAACATTTGGTTGAAATATATCAAATAATTCAATATTTGTGACTTTTCCCTTCTTCTTTTTTAAATAATTTGTTTTGGACAAAAATACATTTTTTATTTATATATTTACATTATCTTGATAGGTTATTTTTGCAATATAATAAAAATTATATTTTTATCAAAATCATACCAAACTTTGATGGAGGGTAAAATTTATGATATTAGGCATAATAAAACCATCCAAACTATTATTGGATATTCAAAACCAATTTTCTATTTTAAAGAATATAATCTAACTTAATTGAAATTTTTTTACAAAAATAATGTGCTTTTTAAAAACAATGTTATAGCATGTTTCAACAAAAAAGTCTGTTTTGAGGAGATTTGTTTATTTAAAAATAATTTTCATCTTTATTCCATTAAAAAAATCATTCCATAAAGAGTCCCGGATTGGGCGGGTTCACGGACTCATGCTCTATCCATTAACTAATTATTTTCAAGTGGCGTTTGCTCCGCTGCCCAGCTAACCCGATAGCGGCCTTTCAAAAATCCGTCCTTTGTTGGCGTTAGCGGCATTTTAAACAGACAATTTGCGACGTCACGGACAGCGACATTAAGCACTACCGGTTTAATAGTTTGACTTGCAAACTAAGCCATAATTTTTTATTTCATGCCATTATTCGAGTCTAAAACTCGTAAACCAACAAAAATAAAACAAAAATAATCCAATGTGTGAAAATCAAAAGTGGAAACTTTTAAGTTTTTTTGGCAAGTTAAGCCCTTTTCAGAAACTATTAGAAACATTTGGTTGAAATATATCAAATAATTCAATATTTGTGACTTTTCCCTTTTTTTTTAAATAATTTGTTTTGGACAAAAATACATTTTATTTATATATTTACATTATCTTGATATGTTATTTTTGCAATATAATAAAAATGATATTTTTATCAAAATCATATCAAACTTTGATGGAGGGTAAAATTATTATATTAGGCTTTCAAAAGGTCTTTTAATAAAACCATCCAAACCATTATTGGAAATTCAAAAACAATTTTCTATTTTTAAAAATATAATCTAACTAAATTGAAATTTTTTTTACAAAAATAATGTGTTTTTTAAAAACAATGTTTATAGCATGTTTGCTTTGCTTTTCAAAAATAAAAAATAAAAAGGCATGTCTGTTTTGAGAAGATTTTGTTTATTTAAAATAATTTTCATCTTCATTCCATTAAAAAAATCATTCCATAAAGGGTCGAATTAGGCGAGTTCACGGACTCATACTTTCCTATCCCATTAACTATTTGTAATTTAAAAATAATTTTCTATAATTTTGTAATTACATTAAATCAATTTATTATTTTATTTCATAGATATTCAAAATATAATAATTTTTATAACTTATATTTGTTATAAAATGTTTTATTATTTTATTTTATATATATTAAAAATAAAAATGGTGCAATTATTTTTAGTATATCGGTTAATTAGTCTTTGTGTTTTGCTCTCAATAATTATCAATTTGAGCTCATTTAGGACCGTTAAGGATTCACCGTTATTAACTTCACGGTCCCATAAAATTAGTTGAGTGTGATCAAAATTAAGCGGCTACCTGGTTATCAAAAAAATTATTTTTGTATATAATGGAGATGACATTATAGGGTTTAGATATGACCTTAAAACCATCGAACATGTAGGTGAGATGGTTGGGGTATCTCATATCTTAACTAATGGTCTCGAGTTCGACTCATGAGAATGCAACTGCGTTAGGTGATAGAATTTTACTGTCTTTGTGGTCCTTTTAATAAGCTTTCAGTATGAGGACATTGAGGACAACCTTATGGCGGCTAATCTAATTTTTAATTATTTTTTGTAAAATAATTTCGCCATGGTTGAAAATATTAAAATAATTTAAAACTTTTTTTGTTGATTTCTATTCACTTTACATTACAACGTTATAATATTATATTCTTATAGAAACTCGCTAATACCTTTTTTCACTGAACCAAGTCTCATTTGCAAATAATTTACATTGAACCAAGTCTCATTTGCAAATAATTAAAAAAAATTTAAATTGTATATAATTATACAATGGACTCGTGGAATTATTTTTAATATTTTATTTTCAATATTTCCAATAGTTTTTTTATCATTATTCTTTAAAAATTGTTGCATCTTAATTATTAATATTACAAAGCAACAATATTTTACATTGGCTCATGTATTTAAGTGATGGAAATGCAATTATATTGCACTATGGTAGTTGTCACACACCCCAAAAATGATCAACGATTTTCTCATGTGTGCGATGCTAAGTTTCCGAACTCAGCTAACATTCTCGACAAGATCTCACTAAGCAAACTTATATGAGACTTTTTTCTTTTTACAAGACACCAATCCCAACTCATATAATAATATCAACAGATTACAAACTCTTCAAGCGTGCAAAACACTTGCCAAATACAAGACTTTTACAACCACAATTACAAATACAAAGAATTCCCCTTGAATTCTCTAACCTCCATACATTAGAGACAGTGCCCTTTTATAGACTAGGGTATCTCCTCCTAACGAGTGCCTCTTCCCTTTTAAATTTGAATTCGAAGTCCGACTCTCTTTTCAATTTAAGGCTTCCAATTTGAATTATGGTTCAAACTTGAATTACGGCTCCCATTTCAAATCTTAGCTCATACCTCTTTATTCAAACTCCCACACGTGGGAGCGATGCGTACCGCGATGGCCAGTGTTCCCTTCTCGGTCGACCCATGGTTTTACTTACAGGTCATTCCATGAGCTTGTCATGTCATACATTATCATGCATCTGTGGCCATCCTTTCATTCGGATCATCTCTTATTCTGTAATGCATTACTCATTCGGATCATGCGTGCAGGTGCATTGCAGGCCTCTATACACTACCATGCTGCCCATGCGTTGTCAAGCGCTTGTTAGACCGTAACATTGGCCCATGATCCCCCATCGATGTGCCCACGGGCTTTGTGTGCCCCATGCCCGTGTCGATCTCACGATTAATGTATTGTATTGTCAGTAGTGCTTTTAAGAAGCCCCATTTCTTTCTTGTATGATCCCATGTTGATCGCCTTTGTCCTTTGCTTCCATTAGGATCCTCTCATGGGTGTAGGATACCCATGAAACCCTCTCTGTACCGATCTTGACTTAGGTCTTGAAGGGGTTATATTAGTGTACTAAATGATTAGCAAACCAATTATGAATAATTTTTATACTACGATGCTAATAAATACAAAAAAATGTTTATTTTTAATTAATTAATTTTCTGAAATTTACAATATTATTTTAAAAAAATAATAAGAGATAATTATATATTAAAAATTAAGAGGATATGGAATTAAATAAAATATTATTATTTCATAAAAGTCGAATTATTTAACTTTAATGAAATAAAAAATTATTAACTAAATGTAAGGTCTAGACTAGGGCTTGGTGTGATTGTTTTTGTGGATAGCGTCAATAACTATATTCTATTGCATTTATCAACTCAAATACTACATGAATAATAAAATGGATCAAAAAATAAAGATTTAAATACGACCAATTAGTAATTGAATAACATGATACAACACACATAACTTTCGTTTGTGTTTGATAATTTAAAATAATATACGGCTTTTAATTAATTAATCAATCTTTAACACAATAACATATTACATAAGTTAAATATTAATTAACATAATAATTAAAGAAATAATACAAATCAAATTTATGTTATAAGAATGACAATAATATAATACATGTGCAAAATAAATAACTATGAATTCTCCCATGTTTGTTGAGCGAAAATTTATTGTTTGAGTTTTGGAGTAAGATATTGTCATTAAATTCATTATTACATCTTTGAAATATCTAATTTTTAAAATTTATTTTGAAAAGGAAGCAGTATCTGCTTGGGCAAAGTTCATTGCCTTTCCTGAAAATTTCTCATTCGTTGGTGCAAAGGATGGGCAAAGTTCTCTTGCAAGGTTTGAGAAAGCATAGTTACATGTCTACTAATTCATATGGGTTTCAGCCGTACTTTTTGGTCTTTGCTACAAGAGAGTGCTGTACTTTCAATGTCTATTTCATTTTCTTGGTGGTTTACTGGTTTATGGCTTTTCCAGAACTTACTTATTCATTTCTCTGAACCATGGAGTTTCTTAAATTGCAGAGAATCCAAAATTTGGATATCAACGAGGCTTCCAGGAAAAAGGACAAAATGAAGCACAACTGTGCAATACACATGTTTTAATTGATGATGCTGGCAACATTAGAAGCAAATATCGAAAAATACATTTGTAAGAGAAAAAGCAACCCTAGAAACACGAACAAAAAGTACAAGGCTATGAACAGTTAAATTCACTTAACCCAGCAGAAAAAACCCCCTAATCTCAGTTAATTACTCAGGAACTGTCGTCTTGAATCAAGACCAGCAAAAGGGTCAAAAGTTTGTTGCCTAGGCTGTCTTTAGAATGGTAAATCTGACCTTCTTTCAAAAGTAAATCTTCTTTAAGGGCCTCTATCTTCTTCTTTAGTAGCTTGTTCTCCTCACTGCATTGCTTGACTCGCTCCCACAGCATATCTCTATCCCCAGATACTTTGGGGAGTATTCCCTTCATGATGGTCAATTGCTTTGTAGATTCTTCGAAGTCGATTTGAAGGCAATTTATATTCTCATCCTTCTTTAGCATCTGTAATAAAGGAACAGCTGACTGCTTCAGGATTGAAAATGCAGTCGTGCACAACGACCATTTCAGAATCAAAGACAAAGCAAATGTAGATAAAATAATCAAGCTCCTCAGTCCATGTTCTTTTTATGCTCTAATTACTAGTGGTCATTAGTTTCAATTCTCATCTTATGAACTTCTAATTTTGTAACACTTCGCTTCCCACAGATGCAATCATTTCTTGTTCAAGTATTGCCGACTTGTTTGTTCATCTATCAGTCTCATTCTCTTTCTTATTGTGCCAGACAGTTTCCTCATCTGCAATAGTTAATGCCACTTAGCACAACTAGCTTAGTTTGTTACAGATATAAAAAATTTCCCTCAATTAATGGGGTATGAAAAGCACATCGCCGCTTCATGCTTATGAAAAAACCCACTTCAGTCTTCAACTCAATATGGATGACCAATCAAACAAAATAAAAAACTGAGAAAAAAAATAGAAAACAACTAAAACAATGACTTTTGAAGATTGTAAAACCAGTTCTCATGACTCCCATAAAACTAAGCACTGTAATTATATAGAAATAAAAATAAAACTAAGCACTGTACATTTATATATGCATATATGCAAAGAAATTAAGCATTAGAGTCAACTATTGGTGGCTATAATTGCATCAGAGGATTACCTGAAGCTCAAGATCCTTCAATTTGTGTGTTGCGTAGGAGAGGTCATCCTGTGTGTTTTGAACTTCAGCTCTGAGGATGTCATTACTTCTCACAGCTGCTGCAAGCTCAACTCGTAGTTGCTCAACTTCTGACTCCATAGAATTTAGCTTTTCAAGTAATAAATTTGTTAGCAAAGTTTCTGCTTTAAGTTGAAATTTTATAGCTCTCTGCTTCCCTCTCATGAAAGGAAGATACTTCTCTTTGAAGTGAAACATTCTGCTCTGCAAGCTCCCATACCCGTTCACGAAGCCTCTCCTCTTCGGACTGATATTTCTCAAGCTTGAATGTCCAATCACTTGGACCAGGGCATCCATTCAAGGAACCACCATAGATATCTTCAATAGAAATTGGAATATCAGGATCATAATCCGTTGACCTTGTTTTGTGCAAAACATGGCTCTGGCAGAGCCTCTCACTACCATTTCCATTTCCAGCATGGTTCTTTTGAGAATAACTGTTCTTCGGTCTGCTCATCTCCTGCTGTTGTTCTCCATCAACAGGTCGTGAAGAACCAGCTGAACCAGGAACTTCCAATCCATGAGCATTCCTCATGGCTTCTGCTTCAAATTGTTTTCCCTTGGATTGCCTTTCAGAAGTAGGTGTACGATGACTAGAACAAAACACAAACCAATGAAGGATTAGCCTCACTAAGCAAATCTTAACCAATAAAAATATGGAAACCATATGAATCATTTCAAATTGGATTAATGGGTGACATTTGATCTAGAAAATAAAATTATAAATGTACTTAATCATGTCTTACCGACTACAGTGAGATCTCCTTTGATCTTTCGAGAATAATTGGCACCTGCTGCGAATAAAATTATAAGTCTGTTTCCGAGCTTTCGAGATCAAGCCTTTGAGGCTTCTATTGCTGTTCTCAGTCTTGCCACTGTTCAATCCAGATTCGAATGGATTCTCCCAATAAACTTGTTTTTCAGTTTGCGATTGAGGATTGCATTTCGTTTCCCTGCTCCGGGCCAAGAAAATCTAAGAAGAATAGCCTATTCCTCATCTGTCAATCTTCAACTGAACATGGTGTAGTTCATAAAAACCATATTTTGCAGTATAAATAATATAAATATCATCTAACATTGAAATTCAAAAAAACTATTGTGGAAATTCAAAACAATTTTCCATTTTTAAAAATATAATCTAACTTAATTGAAATTTTTTTCACAAAAATAATGTGTTTTTTAAAAGCAATGTTTATAGCATGTTTGTTTTGCTTTCCAAACAAAAAAAAAAAATCGTGTTTTGAGAAGATTTTGTTTGCTTAAAATAATTTTCATCTTCATTTTATTAAAAAAATCATTCCATAGAAAAAGCAATTCTGTAACAATTCAAATTGTACCTTCGTCTTCCTTTGGCCAGCTTCGCCAATCTCCTCCCCTACGTCAATTGTCGCACCCGGGCTCTCTAAGCCCCATTCCCTGCCGTCAGCCGCCACCACCCTAAGTGGTACCAGAACCTTATCCGGTAATGAACCCCCTTGGGCCTGAAAAACCACCTGAAAGTAAGGGGCGGCCAAAAACGGAGAAGGGAATAGGAGTAGACTAAGCATAGAGATTATCATCATCGTACCTGTTCTTAAGGTTGTAACCGTCTTCCTGGGCTGCAACCTCACTGAGCTCGTCTCCTTAGTCCTTAGTCCTTCCCCATGGTGTAAGGCGATCCCTTCCTGTCCTTCGTCACGAGAGCAGGATATATGGGCCCTAAGCTATCAACGGACCTTGAAAGCAGGCCCTGGCTCATCCCCGTTTCCAAAACCGCATCCTGGGCCTTGGAGCAAGTGGGCTCGTAAAGGATCAGCCCGTTAAGAAGAGACCGGTTGGTGGAATCAAGGTAAAGGGCCACCCAATAATCCAGGCCCAAACCCGGAGGTGAAACGTGGGGCCGAGCTAACTCCCTACCCGAATCCTAGTCAGGACCCGATCCCCGAACCGCCCCAGGGTGGCCCAGCCAGGTTGCATCTCCTTTTGATTCGCAATGATAATAATGACGCTCTCTGTCCAGTTCACTACAGACCGAGTCCCATCAAATCCCAGCCCAAAACCACCTAATCACGCTCCTCCACACCCCGCCTGGATGTGATCCCGAGGACGGTCTGCAGCAGCAGCAGGTGAAAGCCAAAACCACCTTTTACGAGCATCGTCCAGGTCAACTTCAGATGGGGGTTTTACCGGAAGAGACGATTCCTTTTCAGCGCAGTAATATATCTACCACAAATCAAGAGCTGATCGAAACAATGCCCAAAGAAAAGGCACGCAAATTCAATCCTAAAAATACCTTTGTCTGGTCGGTGTTCCTCAGGCGCTTTGCTGGAGAGGAGATCGTCCGGAAGATTAATCGTTCCGTCAGCCATCGTCGACCACACACCAATTGCAAGGGCTCCGAGAGATGGAGGAGATAGAGGAAGGGAAATAATGTGATTATTGTGATTCTTCTTTTAATAGATTATGTCGATTTTCTCATATGAGTGTTTCCTTTCACCAAAAAAAACCTCTAATATTTTTTAAATGACCTAGCAATCACTTGCATGTGTGTGGTATAAGATTGATTATTAGAGACAATCTTAATTAAAGTGGAAATTAAAAAAAAAAAAAAAAAAGCAATAGGATCATAAAAGGATTATAAAAATAAAAAAATAGAAAAGCCGTTTGACTCTTGCATAGAAATAAGTCGATACAAAGATATCATAAAACAAAACTTGTGCAGGATCGATATTAGGCAGTGTGATAATGTATTGTGCGAGGCCATAGGGTTCTTTGTAAAAGCATGGGATCTTAAGGTGGATAAGTGTCATCAAAGATGAAAAAGCATTATAAAAAAAAAATATGGTATAAGTCGCTGTGATTAAGAAATGAATTGTTTGAGTTCTTTGTTTTTTAAGCGTCTTATTAAGCATTTTCTTAAAACATAAAGAATACCAAAATAGTTTTCTCTAAAAATTGTTCTTATTATTTGAATTTATTGTTATTTGTGTTTTTTAGAACAAAGAAAATAGGGAACCACACTTGTTTTATATGTTTTTGGTGAAGCGATTTTTAAAAATTATGTGGAAAAGCGCTAGATCTGACTTTTGCTTTTGTTTAACTGACGATTGAGCTTTTGTTTTTGAAGATTGTTTGAAATATTTTAAATCATGTTTTGTTAGCAATGTAACATCTCTAACATATGGTTGGGAGTATCACCGTAAACACTTAGGTAGTCTTGGAGTTCGGTCGTGAGAATGGCGTGTTGGGTGATGGGTTTCTTGTCTTTATTGATCCGCTAGACATGAGATTAATGCAGTGATGCGACTTAAATGCGGCATTAATTTTTGACTTAAATACACTTTCGGTATGAGAAAGTTAAGGACAACCTTATGGTTCGACAAAAAAAAAAAAAAAAGATACGACCGCTAATCCAATTTTTAATTATTTTTTGTAAAATAATTTAAGCCATAGTTGAAAATATGAAAATAATTTTAAAACTTTTTTTTTTGTCGATATCATTAGCTAACGATTCTGATATTTATAATATTATGATACATGAGGCTGTGTGATACCTTTATGCACTTAACCAAGTCTCATTTACAAATAATTTAAATTTTTGTAAATTGTATATAATTACACAATGGAGTACTCATGGAATTATTTTTAATATTTTATTTTCAATATTTCCAATAGTATTTTTTTATCATTATTCTTTAAAAATTGTTGCATCTTAATTATTAATATTACAAAAACAAATGATATTTTGTCGAACTTCGTATAAATTATTAACAACCTTAATTATATTACTATGGTAGTTGTCACGCCCCCAACCGACCAGCGATTTTCTTCTGACGTGCGATGCTAAGTTTTTCGAGACTTCGGCCAATATTTTCGACAATATCTCACTAAGCAAACTTATATGATACTTTTTTTTTTACAAGACACGAATCCCAACTTGTATAATAATATCAACATATTACAAACTCTTCTAGTGTGCAGAACACTTGCCAAGTACAAGTCTTTTACAACCACAATTACACATACAAAAGGATTCTCCTTGAATTCGCTAACCTCCATACATTAGAGACAATGCCCTTTTATAGACTAAGATATCTCTTCCCAACGAGTGTCTCTTCCCTCTTGAATTTGAATTCGAATTCTAACTCTCTTGCCTAATTGGCTCTAATTGAATTACAGTTTCAAACTTGAATTAGGCTCATTGAAATCTTGGCTCTCATGCCTCTTTATTCAAACTCCACATTGAGAAGCGGTGCATGTCCCTGATAACCAAGTGTTTCCTTCTTCAATGAAGCGTGGTATTATAAGTAGTGTGAAGCGTCGTAAATGCATTGTCATACACTATGGCCATTGGCTCATTCGGATCATGCACTACCACAATAATTACTCATCGGACCATACCTTTACCATGCATTACTAAGGCTTCACTATACACACCATGCACTACCATGTATTTGTCAGCTTGTTACATGACATTGCGCCCGTGATCCCCACGTCGTGTGCCACGAGCTTTGTGTTTTATGCTAGCAATCGATCTCTGAGTGTGCCTTTGTACTATCCCGTAGTGTTTCAGGTTTCTTTGCTAGCGCGCCGATCGCATATCGATGATTTGATCTCCTGTTTTATCACTGGAGTGCCTTAACTTGTTAGGGTCACTGCCGTGGGCATATCTGACCATGAGGCCCTCTCTATGTTGATGCTCGACTTAGGTCTTGAAGGGGGTTACAATAGTGCACTAAATGATTAACCAAAAAATTGTGAATGATTTTATACTCTGATGCTAATAAATACAAATATATATATATATATATATATATATATATATATATATATATATATATATATATATATATATATATATATATATTTTAATTTTTTTAAGATTTACAATATTATTTAAAAAAATAATAAGAGATAGTCACCTATTAAAAATTAAGAGGATACAAAAATTAAATAAAATATTATTATTTCATAAAAAGTCGAATTATTTAACTTGTGAAATAAAATTTATTGATAAAAAATTATTGCTTAAATGTAAGGTATAGACTAGGGCCTAGGGGAGGCAATTTATTTTTGCGGATCGTGTTAATAACATGTATTCTATTGCATTCGTCAACTCAAAATACGACACGAATAATAAATGGATAAAAAAAAAAAAAACACGATCAAATTAGTAATTAAGTAACATGATACAACATGCATAACCCGTTTAGTAATTTGATAATTTAAAATAATCTATATTATAATTAATTCATCAATATTTAACACAATAACATATTAAATAAGTTAAATATTAATTAACATAATAATTAAACGGATTAATACGAGTCAAATTTATATTATATAGATTGACACTAATATAACATATTTATTAAATAGGTTATACGAATCAATTAACCAAAACATAATTATACTAATCTCAAACCCGTAAAAAGAAATGTCAAACCGTGTCATGATCTAAGTGTGCAAATTTTGCTAAATTTGGACTAACGGCTACCACTACATCAAATCGAAGAACATAGGGCTAATCGGCAAATAAAGATAAATACAAGGACCCGCGTAGAAATAAAAGGCAATTTTGTTACCAGTATCAGCAACAGCAGTCGACAAAGCGATGTCGTTTTGTGGGTCCTCTACTCCCAAACGGCTCTCGATTTGATTTGGATCCAAGCGACGCCTGGTTTGGCTTCATTCGGATTCCGCGGTCGGTGGCGATTGATCGCGTCGTAAGAACTCGCGATATTGACTCGATGCAATCCATTTGTCGTTGAATGACTTTAGTCAGCGATATCGCGCCTGCCGCCACCTATTCGCCTTGTCAAGTACCGTTTGATTTTGATTATTTCGTTGTTATATGTTCTTTATGCACACGTGTTTGGTTGGTGAATCGCGATAAAATAAGAAGTTTTTGAATCGGATAATTATAGAAATCGTTTATTTATTTGTCACGGTTCCTCGGCTACTGGACTGGCCATGGCACAACATCCATTTGTCTTAGATATTTTTACGCTCGTTTTGTTTCCTTCTGTTTGTCGGAAATAAAAAACGCCGTTTCAGAAAAATCCATATATGTTGATGATTGTTGATTCTTGATCATTTCATTTCTTTGTATACGGTTTCTCAGCAATTAAACTTTCCCTCACAGAAAAATCCGCACATGTTTTGTTTTTTCCCCCTTTTTTTGAACCACTTTTTCGTTTTCATTCGACGGTTTTCTAGCAACAGAAAAGGTGAACCGAAAAATCCTTAATTGTTAGATGTAATTAATTGCATTTCATGTTCTTATTGTGAACTTAATCGGTCGGTAGGGCTATAATACCATTCTAACCTCTGGAACCTAGCTTGATATTGGTTTGATCAGAAGCTTGAGATATAGTAGTTGAGATACCTTCTTCATGGAGATTGTTAAACACTTTAAGACTTTTGAACTAAGACCTATTTAAGGGTACGTTAATTGGCTTAGTGATAGAGCTTGCTTGAACTCATTCATCTATTTCAAAATCATCTCGGAAATAGACCTTGACACATTCCCAATCTTGGAAACTTTTAATTTTTAAAGCCACACTTGAACAGCCTGCTCCCTGGATTAATTGCAGCCGTTTCGATAAGTACTTTTTCTAAAGTTTTGACTTAATTTCTCTGACCCAAATAAATCTATGAACTTTTGAGTAATTAGCATTCAACATGTGGGCAATTGTTTATTTTCCCGATTCATATTGCACATAATACATTTTTTTATCGGTAAAAAAGCAATATATAGATAAAAAAGGAAAACCCCGAACCAACTACTCATCTATACTGATCAAGTCAAAATCATCAAAGTCTAAATTATCAATACATTCAACTTAGCCCATGACCACAAGGTACACACAAAAGTAGATTTCAGCCTGTGAACATAAGGGGTCTTGTTCTCAAAAGCCGCCATGTTCCTTTCCTTCCATAACGTCCAAAAATAACAAAGGGGGGTTGCCATCCATACTCTCTTACGTTTTCTGCCAACCTTTGCACCTTACTGGCGAAAGGGATTATTAAAATCATCGCATTAGAGGGAAAACCGGTTAGGTCAACGATGGACAAAACAAGATCCCATAGCATCTTGGCTCTCGATAAAGGATCCCGACCCGGATTAACCACATGAACCCGAGGGGACCTCCCGGCATTCCAATGGATATAAAACCTTTTCCTTAAAACAGTCAAATAAAATCCATGGAGCGAACCCCTTTTTCAATCCTTAATATATCTTTAGAAAATAATGCGGAAGCGAAGTGGTAAATTTTTTTTCTTTTCTTTTCTTTTTCAAACGCTTAGATTTTAGAAAAATTGGCGAGTTTCCTGTTTTCGGACTTTCCAAATTTAAAACCTGAAAACATATTAAAACCTTCAAATCTTTTCATCCTCAACTTCTCAACTTCCGTTTAGGACTCCTGGAATCCTGGCAATCAAACCTGTCTACATATACATTTATTCATTTCAATCATCAAAACATTTGAAACTTCTTCCAAATCCATGCATTTGTTTTTATCAAAGGTGGGCTTGGCTGGGACTTAAGCCGTAGCTACATACCTCGTCCCTTGAGTATTATCAAGGCCCACGTAGTTCCTTTTCAACTTTAGCCATATACATATATCCCATAACAAAATATTCAACATATACGAGTATGGAAAATTATATACAATGAAATCACGGCGTCGTCTCCTTGATGGCTCGACTCATTACTGCAAGAGGATGCTCTACCTGCTCACACTATCTCGGAGTCCCAAAATGTTTTGAAACATACCGGAAAAGATAAGGCTAAAGGCCCAGTGAGTGTACATTTTCATTAAATAACATTTTCGGTATATATCAAAGTATCCACATACTATTACAATTAAAATCAATTTATGTCTTAACTTTCTTTCTTAAGCTAGCATATATACATTAAAAATCCATTTATGCCTTAACATTTATGCGATGTTTCTTTCTTTATTTCTTTCTTTCGATGGAACCTGGGGAATAAACACACCGAGCAGTTCAGGGTGCGCGGTGAGGGACAATCACATTCGATCATAACCATACGGCTGGAGAAACTCCGCTTTGCATGGTTCCGTCATACTTGTCTTATCACGTGTAAGGATATTACTCACAACACTAATTTCCCTCCTGAGTTAGTAACCTATAAGCACCCCTAAATCCTTACACGCTTAAGGTACCTCGTAGATGCTCCAGTCATAGGTCATATGGGGTTAAGGTAACCATCCAGTTAAACATTATCAAAATACATTTATAAATCCACATTTAGATATTTACTTTATCATTAAACACATATGCATTCTTTACACATTTTTAAACTTTCATAATACCTTAACATATGCATACATATTTCATATACATATAAACATATATTGATGCAAGATAAAACATTTCCATTAAACTTTCAGTTTAACATTAAATCATTCACTTTTAAAAAACTCAATTTTCAAAATATCATTTTCACTCCGCAGTTCATGCTCAATCGCTTAACCCGTAATTCCCGTCTCGTCCGATAGTCCTTTCACCTTTTTCAAAGAAAACCACAACTATATTAATCCCACGCTTCCATTTTAATCCACCATACACATTCATTTAAAGCCAAATGAACAAATTACCCTTAAGCACTAAAAACCCATTCATTTAGGCTAACCTTTTTCCAACAATACTCTATAGACTTTATGACTCAAAAATTATTCAAACGGTCTTCAAGGTATGAAACTCTCCAGATCGGTCCTTTATATATCCAATGACATCTCTTTAAATTTTTCAATTCAATTCATTCTCTAAAGCCCTCAACCACATAACACAGATTGTTATTGTTTTACATCTAGATGGCAGAACAGAATCTGCACATAGCTCCACTTTGACAAATTTTCTGGGAACTTTGGGATTACAATTTGCTTGAACTTCCTTCAGATAAATTTTTCCTTTAGAAGTCTATTTTAACCAGAAACTTGAATCACTCAAATCGACTTCAGAAATGAGCAAGTTATATCAAAATACGACAAATTGTCGAAACAGGAAAACAGAGCATTCCTGTACCGAGAACTGTGACAGGGCTTACACATGACCCTACTTTGAGTAAATTTTTGGGCACTTTAGGTTACAATTTGCACACACTTCCTTCAGATAACTTTTCCCTAGAAGTCTATTTTACCCAGAATTTTGAATCACTCAAATCAGATCTGAAATGAGCAAGTTATGATCAAAATACGAAAACTGGTCGAAACAGGAAAACAGAGCATTTCCTGTACCGAGCAGTCCCTTGAATTATTTTCCAGATTTGCTTCTTTTTTTGCCACTTTTGCTACCAATTCACTTCATATAACATCTAAAATTCATAACACCTCAAGAAACATCATGGAATGCATCTAAAACCAACTCCACAACACTTAAATTGGTGCTATGAACCTCAAACCTCAAAACCCTTGGTGAAAAATCCAAGAACTCAACCTAGGTCACCACCTCTTTTTAAACCACATGCTTTTTTGATGATTCCATGCCTTTACACCAATTGGGAAAACTCTCATAATCCTAACAAACATCTAGGTTTAGGTGATCTTCCAAAACCCCAGACCAAGGAGCATCAATTTCATAGAAATTACCCTAAAAGCCCTAGACATCCAAAAAGACATTTGATCTCAAAGACAAACATACCTTAATCTTTGAACTTTTCCTCCTCCTTCTTCTTCCTTCTTCCTCTGGCTTTCCTCCTTCTCCTCCAAAACCGTGAAGCCTAGCTCCTTTGGAGACCAAATCAAGTTTGGCTCTTTATTTTCCCATTTTTACTATTTAACATTTCCTTTAATTACCAATAGCCTCAACTCTTTAATATTGAAATTTAACTTTTTGAAATTCTATTTTGGCCCATCTCTAATTTGATTTTCAAAATTTTCTACATCTTTTTGCTTAATGACCATTATACCCTTATGCTCATACCACTTTCCTAGGCTTCCATAAATTATCATTTCCTATTTAGTCTCCAAAATACTACTATATGACATTTAAATAAGCCTTATACCCCTACAACTGGCCACGTGACCGTACACCCCTGACGGGGTGTCACACTGAAAGCAAGCATGTTGCGGCCCATCAAGCTTCCTCATCATGTTCACATTAAAAACACCTCGCTTGCTAGCTGATCCTCTCTTTAGCTGGTCCAAAGGTAAAGCACCTTGCCCTGTAATGCTTCCCAAGCCAAAAATCCAACCTGGGGGAACAATCGGGGTTCCATACGACCAAGCTGGGAATTCAAGAGGGGGTGTAATGCGCCAAATTTCTATACATAAGTCTTACTGGTAGCCATCGACGAGACTCCTTCAATTAGAAACCCCGAGAAAATCCAATTTTCTCAAAAGGGTAAAATCGTAATTTCGCAAAAATCCTAATTTTCTAGACCTCTGACGACGAAACCCGACATCTCCGCTGAACCCGTAAGGCGAATTTAGCTACCACGTCGAATTTCGCTAGATTCGACGCACGATTTCACGCTGAGCACGCCGTCTGACTTATTACTTAGAAGGTGAAGCGAGACGCCACATAAGACTGTAAGTACACACTTGGCAAAGAGCTACGTATTTACTGTTGAATTACCACAATGAGCCCATGTGGGGAAGGATCCCAATTACTCACATCAGCCCAATACGCAAGCACGATGTCACAAAGTAATTATGAAAATAAGAAAAGAAAATGAAAAAAAAAGGAGAGCCATACATTTGGCTTCGAGTGGCGAGGAGGGAAATTTCCCATCGACCGAATGACGATTCTCCAAAAGTGTGGAAAAGGACCAAAGGAGAAGAGACGGCGAGTAAAATGGTTAAAACGGTAGTTATAGTTGTTTGAAGAGCAGCGCAAAAAGGAAAGAAGAGCGAAGGAAGAAAAAGAGCGAAAGTTAATCCGTGAAAAAGGAGGAAAAGAGAAAGGCAAAGGGAAATGAGGATTTTCCGTTTCGCAGCCGACGCTCGAAAGTTCGAGTACTAAAGTCGCGCACGCACGATCTACGTGGCTATTGCTCAAAGTTTGAGCTTTCATCAACCCAAGAGCAGATATTTTCCATTTTTGCTTACTTCACCTAAAGGCTTTTATAAATTAGTGGCTGCAAGGAGCTACGAGAGGCCATGTAAATTGGGCCTAAGCTGGGAATTAAAGGGTATGGATTTCATGATCAGCCACACAACACCGGAACAAAGGAGTTAGTTCGACTAGAAACCAAAGTTTCTAGGGTATGGTGGTTTGTCATGTGAAATGATGCTCGAACCTGACGTCTATGCTCTGGCGAGGGGTCGGAGGTAAATTCCTCGTCGAATACCCTAATTTTGCACTCACAGGCGTTACGCTTGCTCAATGGCCACATAGCTGGTGTGGAAAGGTGATATCGATGCATGCTTTTGATGTATTAACATGATTTGCAATGGTGCAGTATTATATTTATAAATTATAATTATCCATGGCTTGTAAAATGTTTCATGTAGTGTTTATTCATGCATGTAACATGAGGAAAATGTATCGCATCATGCATTTCATATACTACCACATCTTGTCGCCTGCAGCAGGATATGGTTTATTTACTAGTGTTGGTGAAATGGGTCGAACTCCTGGAAAATGGGACAAAGTCCAAGGTAGAGTATCACGAGAGTGTAAATGATCAAATGATAAATTACATATTTCATGAGCAAGCCGGTAAGATCCCCTCAGCAGTGAAAGTCCCACACAGTTATCTCACTTGCTGTATTACGAATCCCAATCGACGTAGTCAGTGGAAAATGTTGAAAAAGGCGTATGGGCGCCCTACTTGTAAACCCTAAACTGCGGGCCCACAAAATAAAGGAAAAGAATCAAAATCGCTTTGATAAATAAATTGGGAGGGTTTTCCAATGGTTTAGTCAGGTGTGTGGACTCCGGTTTTATTTCACATTTGGCATTCCAGCGAGGAGCTCTGTTGGGACTCAGGTTGTGAGCATGAGGGGTTGCATCTCATGCATGATATAGACATTTCATATAGAAAATAATCAGATTTAACATCATCATTATATATGTCATTGCATATGCATTTTAGTAGGAGTAACCTCAGAGGAAAATTTTCTACTAGGCTTTGCTCACCTGGGTCGTGACCCCTTTCCGGCACATGGATCCAGGAGACTCCGGTGACGCAGAGAGGTATCTTTGAGAAGAAAGCCAAATACGTGGCTTTGAGTAAATATTTTGTAAAAGATGTATAACTCAGAGAACAAGCATGGAAACTAAAAGAATTTAGTTGATTATTATGTTTATGAGTATGGATGTATGGGCCCCATATGGCTGTGTTACTCATGTGTGTGTCTCGTAACACGGGACATATAGATTTTCCGCAGGTTGACGGGTAGTCAACGGACACCCCGGGTTTGGGGCGTCACATCAATAACAAACGATCCTCTTGTAAGGGCCTAATTTTCCTACTGTGGAGAAAATGTAGGAACTTTTCAACCTCCTCCACCTCCCAACAAGCAGCGGCCTCAAGAAGACTGGGGACCAGCCCTTTCCTCCCCTTGAGGAATCCCAAACATCAGCTACCTTGGCTTCTTCTGCGGAGCCGCCAAATTGAACAAAGGTGGAGTGGGTCACAACGCTATCTCACTACACCAAGAGTCGCCCAAAACCTAGTCTCCTTCCATTTCTAAGGAGAAAGAAGTATTTTGAGACAAGGCCAGCCTACCTTCCCGATGTCCTTCCATAAACCAGCCCATAGCCTCCCTAATGTCGCCGGTGTTCCGTACTTCCATTTTCCTCTCCAAATTTGATACCAATCACCATTCTCCAAAGTGGATCCCTCTCATTAGCAAACTGCCAACATCACTTACAAAGCAAAGCCTGATTCAATTTGGAAAGATTCCTCGAATTCCCTAAACCCCTTGCTCTTCTCGTGAGCAAACTGTCTTCCATTCGACAAGGTGCATTTCACTCTAGATTGCCACTTCCCCAAAGAAAGCCCCTCGAATCTTTCCTTTCCAATCTAGAGCACACGAGCCAAGTATCTCTAAACAGAGAGAGAAGTAAATGGGGAAGGCTAGACAACGGTTCGAATCGAGCGTGAGCCTCTCCCTTGACATATATTGTCTTTTTCCAAGATGTTAACCCTTTCTAAATCTTTCTTCAATGGTATCCCACACCCCCATCGCCCTATAAGGAGCCCCAACTGTATGCCCGTAGACACGCAGGAGGGACCCTACACCACAACCAAGCTCACTAGCTAACATCTCAATATTGTCCACCCTGCCCACTAGGATGATTTCACTCTTACTCAGGTTAATTTTTAAACCCGAGTAGGCTTCAAACCACATCAAGGTCCATCCCAATACATCAATCGCCGCACTGCTCGCATAAAAGAACAGTGTCATCAACATACAAAAGATGAGAGATGACTAGCTCCCTTCCGTCTCTACCCCCAAACTTGCATCCTGAAATGAAATTGCCTTCAATAACGCGCTTTAGCATACCACTCAGGGCTTCCATACTGATCACAAATAGATAGGGGGAGAGGGGATCCCCTTGTCTTAGGCCTCTGGAGCTCCGGAAGAAACCCGTCGAAGAACCATTAAATAAAACAAAGAAAAAAGCCGTGGAAATGCACCAATTAATCCAACATATCCATTTTGAGCCGAAACCCATTCTCTCCAAAATCTAGTGCAAAAAATCCTATCTTATGTGATCGTAAGCCTTTTCTATGTCTAATTTACAAAGAAGCCCGTTCTCTTTCCTTCGCAGTATGGAGTCCACTACCTCATTAGCAATTAACACTGCATCAAGAATTTGTCTCCCTTCTACGACAGTGTTTTGAGACTGTGAGATGATTAGCCCCATAACCCTTTTAATTCTGTTGGCCAACACTTTTGTTAAGATTTTGTAAAGGCCTCCCACTGTGACTAACAGTCTTAGTCTTGTAGATCCTCAACCGTTCTTCTCTTGGGAACCAGAACTAGGAATGTAGCATTCAAGCTTTTCACAAACCGGCTATGCTCAAAGAATTCCTTAAAGAAACCCAGAACCTCCTCCTTCACAAAGTCCCAACTGAAAGACCAGAAGGCCAGGGGGAAACCATCTGGACTTGGGGCTTTATCTCCGTTGAGCCCAAAGACCGCTGCCCGGATTTCCTCCTCTGTGAACATTTCTTCAAGCTTAACAGCTTGCTCTACACCAATCGAATTGAACGGGAGATTAGGAGCATGGCACTAATCGTTTTCGGTCGTAGAGGAGGGTTTGGTTTGGGCATCGACTAGACCTTTTAATCTTAGGCTCCTTTACCAACCTCCTGCCATGAATACATATACTCATTATAGAATTCCTCCTCCTGTGAGAATTGGCCATTATGTGAAAAAAAAACCCTGTGTTTCTTTCCCCTTCTTTCAACCAAATTTCTCTGGATTTATGTCTCCAAGAGACCTCTTCCATTTCCACCCACTTCTTATAATCATCTCTCGCCTTTTCCCTCTCCTCAGCTTCTTCAAAAGATAGCTCCTTATCCTTTTCTAGGTCATCCCAGAAGGAGATCCTGCTTAAAGCCTCCTTTTTTGTCTTCACTCTACCAAACACCTCTTTGTTCCACACCTTCAAATTCCTTTCAAGGCTTTTAATTTGGAAGCTTGAAACAAAGCTAAGGACCAATGAGAGTGAAGGCCTTGCCACCGATTCACGAGGAGGTCCTTGAAGCCTTGAGCCAAATACATAATTTCAGGGAAAGGTGAAGGCCTGCGATCTTATCCCTTCTTTGTCGAGGCGGGACATAAAATGCGGTTGTTATGTCCCTCCCCTCAGTGAAGAAGGGCCCCCTTGAAAGAGGATGTCTCTAAGCCCAACTCATTAAGAACTTCCATGGCGCCTCATCGGATGGGACATCCTACCATTACCCCAATTCCTCTTATTTGAGAGAGAGGACCATGTTAAAGTCGCCGCCTATGCCAAGGCCCTCCACAAGCCTTTCAACGATGACTCTTCCCCAGAAACATTTCCCTATTAAATCTCGTAGGACCATAGACACTGTGAAGGCCTGAAACCATCCTCGCATTTTTAAACTAGCAAGTAATAGAAAAAAGGCCTGTTTCAACCTCCACCAGTTCCAATTTACTTTTATCCCAAAACAGAAGAATACCCTCCGTAGTTCCCTCTGCCTCCGCAACCTTCCAGTCAAAAAATCTACCCACCCCAAAACTACGAGCACGGTCAGCGGACATCTCCAGAATCTTGGTTTCTTGCAGACAAACCAAATCCACCCTCTAAGACCTAATAAAATTTCTAATGACATTCCTTTTAATCGGATTATTCGCTCCTCTAACATTCCAAGAGAAAAGCTTTAGCTTCATTTTAACTTTAACAACAAATTCCCCCTATCTCTTCCTTCTCTATTATGGCCCTTCTCATTGTAATTGATGGTGCATTCCAATTTTCTTAACTCCCTCTCACATTTTGGACTACGTGTGTTCCCCTTCCGCTGTTCTTTTACATTTGCTAAGGCACCATATTTTGCATTAGCTCTAAAATCTCGTTTTCAAAACCCATCGTTGGAACCCCAAGAAATTCATTGAATTTGATTAGGCAACTATCTTCCCAATTTTTATTTAACCTCTAGAAGCGCCCGAGAGGCTTCTCTTGTTAACATATGCGTTACTCACTACCTCTTACTCTACCTAGCTAAAGCCCCGTGATCACCTCTCCCCACTCTCTCTCGTCAGCTCAAACCATCCTCAGCGGTTCCATGTCATCCGAAGCATCATTCCCATGGAAAACCCCTAGGCACAAGAGCCCCGGAAATGGGCTGGCCAAACGGAGATGTAGGGAGAAGAGGAGAGTTTACGAGGGATATTTTGTACTGGAGCAATTTGCATTGCTTTGGTTAGCCCGAGGCTTAGCCTCGGGGCTCTAATTTCGGCGTCCACCTAGACCAGGAACAATCACGACATTTCCTTCAGCTGCCCTCCCGGCTTACGGAAATCTTTATGGCTATAGGACCCGACAAGCCAACCTTGTCATTATGAGCTTCGGGAAGGGCTGAGCACGAGACTCAAGCAGGATCTTCCGGAAGTCCCTTGGGAGGCAACATGTGCAAAATAAATAACTATGAATTCTCCCATGTTTTGTTGGGCATGAAATTTTATTTTTTTGAGTTTTGGGTAAGATGTTTGTCAGGTTTAGATTCATTTATTACATCTTTGAAGGAAATATCTAATTTTCATAATTTATTTTTGAAAAGGAGCATTCTTTGGGAGCGAGAGTTCATTGCCTTTGCGAAAATTTCTCATTCTTCGGTACAAAGGATGGGGAGAGTCTCGCAATTCTTGCTGAACCTTTGGATGGACCAATCATGCAAGGATACGTTCTCTTCTGATGTCGGACTAGTGTGGCGAAATTTGAGAAAGCATAGTTACATAATACACTAATGGGTTTTAGCATTACTTTTGGTCTTTGCTACGAGAGGGGTGTTGTACTTTCAATGTCTATTTCATTTTCTTGGTGGTTTCTTGGTTTATGGCTTTCGAACTTACTTGTTCATTTCCCGAACCATGGAGTTTCTTAAGTGCGAGAGAATCCAATTTGGATGTCACTTGAGGCTTCCGGGAATAAGGACAGAGGATGCTGGGCGTACCCAATACACATGTTTTAATTGATGATCTTGGCAGCGTAGAAGCAAATATCGAAAATACATTTGTAAGATTCTTGATTTTGTTGCGAGTTTCATTGATTTTATTTTATCTCTCTTGATCTCTTTCTCTCTCTAACTCATGCCCTTACAGGTAGAATGATATATATCAAATGGATTGAATCACACACCCGACCATTGTAGTTGTACATTAATTATATATGATCTTCTATCGTGATAACTCTACCACAATATAGACCTTGGCTTATTGTTTTCTTTCTTTTGAAGTTTACCCAGTATTTCTAATGAACATAAAATCAATTTGCGATTGTGGATTGTGGCGAAGGAAGGATAACAAGCCCCAGATGGAGACAAAAAATAGGTGGCCAAGATTAGAGGAGAATTATGATAGTGGTGTGGGATTTTATATAGAGCGGCGAGCATTTATAGTTTGATGGTGGATCCGCGGGTGTAGTTTCTTTGAAGATTATGTCTGATTATAATTTCAATGTGGATAATGTTGATCTTTTTTGAGTGATGGTGGCTCTTGGTGATTGTAATGAGGGCAATGTACGATCTTGGTTTTGCTAATCGTACCAAGGTCTTGTTGTAGAGTTAGTTCAAGGAAAGTGGCCACAGGTGATGGGGCCATAAACCTATTACGAAAGGGAGCCTGAAAGCAAGTTTGAGGTCCCGACTCTAAATTGGTTGAGAAAAAAAAAAAGAATGAACCATGGTTTGTGAGGAGAAAGAAATTCTAATTTTCCTTTTCTCCTCATGTAAAATTAAAATATACTAGAGTAGTGAGTCACCATAATTCGAACTTCAATAACATCACACACGTTAAGGTAGGACATTAGATTTTCCACAAATAAATGCTTTGTTCAATGATTGAAAATAAAAAGCAAACTCATTTTAGGTGGAGAGGTGGGGTTTTCCATTTTTGTGGGAATGGCGGACATAGCTAGTCGCTCGGACTATGCTACCACCGGTTTGGTGTGCGACATACATCAGTTATCAATCGGTGTTACGGTCGGAGAGCATCGCGTAGTCGACTACGAAGCGGGAAGGCATCATCACATGGACCATCCATTAGACCTCGGTGTCGTCCAGCTGCGATGCGTATCGCGACCGGTCGGTAGAAGTGGGAGGGAGAGTTGATCGCCGAGTCACATGGTGAGATGGTGAGCGAGGTCATGGTCCGGACGAGATGGTGAGGCGGTCGTGGAACGTGGTGATTTTGCACTGCCGATACTACTGCCCACATCACCTCCCATACCCCCGCTTTGCCATGCCTCCGCCCACTTTTACTTACACATCACCTTCACTTTAACTACACTCTCCCTTACCCTTAGACATACGTTTTACATATCGGTGTCGCGGAACCAACGTCCCTGCTTGATGAGAATATGCCTTCTCATCACCCTTTATCATCCATTGCCTCTCATCGATGACACCATCCTTTACCTTGTATCAGAGTTGGGTCCACTTCCAGCTAGGCGGCCTCATGCTCCACGTGTATGTCGAGTACTTCATCCATCAGCTCCCTCGGCTCCATCAACTCCTTTTCATATTCCATGGGACCCTATTGCCCAACAGGCTGTGTATTCTAGGCGTCGTCCTAAGAGAAATATAAAGACACCATCTTGTGGGACTCATTGATATATGTTAATCTTTTTATATATTGATATTTGTATGAGCCTAGGCAGCCTCCTGACTATGTTGTGGTCATCAAGGTACTGTCTTATGATATATAGTAGCTCATCTATTTACAAATTGGTCTGGTTTGGACTAACATTTATATGATCTTATTTGTTTGATATTGAAGTATGTGCCATGTGAGAGTATATAAGAGAGCCATGGTTAAATTATACTTGGGAGATATTCGATGATTGGGCGAGTACCATTGTGTTACACAATACTGCGAGGACTCGCTCTTGCATTGCTCCGTATCCCAGATTTAGTCCTTCTTGCTAAACTCAGAACGCATTGACTCAAAGTTTGAAGGAGAATTTGTTTTTTCTTAGTCCTTATAGGACCCGACCCCCTCTTCTTTGCTTTGCGGTTACATCACGTAAATGGTATGATAATGATGATTTGAGGTGTTCCCACTACTGAGTAGGTTCCTTCCACCCGATTGCCACATCCTCAATTCCTTCAACTCCTCCTCCATGTTTACGGGGACTTTTCGGTCTGACGCTATAATTTACTGCCAGCCGATCTGTTTTGGTTTTCTTTTCCTTTTTTTTTTGTGTGTTTGTGTTATAAGAGGTTGTGATATGTGGGGATTTTGTGTTTTTCAGGTCCTTGCTGTATAGGCCTTTGCCTTTGGACATAGGTAGATCTTTGTGTTTATTGTGAAGGAAAAATTACCAAAGGGTTGGATGGGGTGCTCTTGTATTACTATACACCAATGTAGATCATGAAATATTAAAAATAAATGTCAAGTCTCATGCTTCATTGTTTGAAATTGCATATTAATATTATGTTTCCTTAGAAGATGGTGTTTTTCTAGGCGAGCTCAAGGCCCGGGTTACCATATAGAAGTCCTTTATAAGTTGTTTCTGGAAAATTTAGGGCATTTTTTTATTGTGTTGCCTGAAATAATCCATTTGTGTTTTTTTTTTTTTTTGGGTTAAGTTTGCCATATCTGATAAGATTGCATTTTTTCATTTTCGTAATCTTGAGGTCCTTATCCAAGGGTAGTATTTACTAAAAATCGTTTCTTATTTAACTATTGATCCAGTTTATGGACTTGGGCATATCTGTGTAGTATTGATAACACGAATTCTTTAGTGGACTCTTTGGCTTGGCTAGGATGCCAGAGTAGGATATTATGCAACTCAGATGATAGCTTCATTGGGATAGTGACAGCCAACCTCCTCAGTTCAAAATACCACATACGGGATCAGGTCCAATTCCTTACACCTTTTAGAGCTATAAAATGAAACATATCGCCTCTTCTTTGTCATTCAGTTGGCTGATGGCCTGTTTGATTGCAGGGAACTCACCTCAATTCTGTAGCAAAGCGGTCTAAGCCACTTTTGGCTGTTGTAACGTAAGCGAAATCTCTCTTCTAAACACGCGAAAAGTTGTATACTTGTGGCTGAATTAATTCCTGTTGTTTCTGCAGATTCATGCCTACAATAACCACCTGGACATGAAGTTACCGAAGCATACATGCATGGATACCAAAGCATCAGTCGATGCAGCTAAAGAACTCAACTCAGGTGAGCTCAAACATACACCAGATACCTTTGGCTCTCTCACTCCATTAAGAAAATGTAGCAAACGTTCGATTCGTTTGTCTGATTGTTTTACTTTCTTGTACGATCAATAACTTAATAACAACTTCTTTCTCTGCAGATACATCATATTAATGGACTGCACAAGGACTGGGAGAGCAAAAAGGACAAAGTTCACCAGCTATTCTCAAGGGTTCCTCATTATAATAGTGTAAGTATGAAGGTGGAGTACTTCTTCCTGAATAAATGAGGCAGAATGTTCGGACTTTTTTTTGCGACTTTTCTATCTTTTCACTGTTTTTGTTACTTGTTTAGGTTTCAAAGCAGTATGAGTTAGATAATCAGAGAAAAAGGAAGAGCAGGACTTAGAATTCAAAGCTCGGTGAAGAACTTCCAGCTTACTTTGGAGGTACTGTAAACTTTTCTGCACTAAAGAATCCTTAACAGTTTCATTCTATTAGTCCAGAGTCAATGCACATGGGAGAAAGCCATGACAGTGAATGCTAAAGCTTCTCGTCGTTAAGATAGAATATGATAAACTTTTTTATTTATATGATCTTGATTTCAGGTTGTTCTGCTCATAAGATTGTGACATTCATACTCGTCAAAAAAAAAAAATTGACATTCATGCTGCTGTGGAAAGGCTAATTTCAGTTAGTTTGTTTCAGGAGAAAGGAAAGCAGACAATCTTGCAGCTTGGACGGGTTGTGAAATCGAAGTATGTGATGGATTACAGGTAAGCATCGCGATGTACCAATTTTAATTACAATGATACAGAGAAGACATCAATGAGAGCATGCCAATGCCAATGAGAGCATTGCTAATTAAGTCATAATAGCTGAGAATGCTAAATGAGCTCGGGTTTCTTTGGAGTAAGATCAGATTAAGAGCAAGATGACCAGAAAAGCCAAAATAATGTTTGAAATCCCATTTCAAAATCTTTTGTGATATAATGGGGAAAAGTTGATTTGATGAGGTTAGGTTTCTCGGCTTTGCTCAATGTCTAAACACCTTTAGACTGAGCTTGTTCACCATTTTCAGCTGATACAAGTTGATAGACCACATACGTTCCAAATGCAATAATTTTTAAAAAGAGAAATGTGACATTTGTGCTGTGCGTCCCACTCTAAAGTTTTCATAAAATAATGCAAACCCTTGTTTAATCCCTGTCTTTTCACACAAAAGGGAAAATTGCACTAAAAAAATAAAGTCATGTGACATTTTTCAAAAAAATTCCAACCATCTAACATTTTGTCATTATGGTGGCGTGAACCTCCTTAATTTGAGTTCGTAAGCAACCCTAGAAACACGAACGAAAAGTATAAGGCTATGAACAATTAAATTCACTTAACCCAGCAGAAAAAAGCCCCTAATCTCAGTTAATTACTCCAGAAGGAACTGTCGTCTTGAATCAAGACCAGCAAAAGGGTCAAAAAGTTTGTTGCCTAGGCTGTCTTTAAGAATGGTAATCTGACCTTCTTTCAAAAGTAAATCTTCTTCAAGGGCCTCTATCTTCTTCTTTAGTAGCTTGTTCTCCTCACTGCATTGCTTGACTCGCTCCCACAGCATATCTCTATCCCCAGATACTTTGGGGAGTATTCCCTTCATGATGGTCAATTGCTTTGTAGATTCTTCGAAGTCGATTTGAAGGCAATTTATATTCACATCCTTCTTCACCATCTGTAATAAAGACATTTGACTGCTTCAGGATTGAAAATGCAGTGTGCTAAAACGATAACAAAATCAAAGAAATTATATAGAAATAAAAATAAAACTAAGCACTGTACATTTATATATGCATAGATGCAAAGAAATTAAGCATTAGAGTGTAACCTATTGGTGGCTATAATTGCATGAGAGGATTACCTGAAGCTCAAGATCCTTCAATTTGTGTGTTGCGTAGGAGAGGTCATCCTGTGTGTTTTGAACTTCAGCTCTGAGGATGTCATTACCTCTCACAGCTGCTGCAAGCTCAGCTTGTAGTTGCTCAACTTCTGACTCCATAGAATATAGCTTTTCAAGTAATAAATTTGGTAGCAAAGTTTCTGCTTTATGTTCAAATTTTCTGCTCTCTGCTTCCCTCTCATGAAAGGAAGATACTTCTCTTTGAAGTGAAAGATTCTGCTCTGCAAAAATACATACCGTTCACAGAAGCCTCTCCTCTTCGGACTGACTCTCAAGCTTGAATGTCAATCACTTGGACCAGGGCATCCATTCAAGGAACCACCATAGATATCTTCAATAGAAATTGGAATATCAGGATCATAATCCGTTGACCTTGTTTTGTGCATGGTTCTGGCAGAGCCTCTCACTACCATTTCCGTTTCCAGCATGGTTCTTTTGAGAATAACTGTTCTTCGGTCTGCTCATCTCCTGCTGTTGTTCTCCATCAACAGGTCGTGAAGAACCAGCTGAACCAGGAACTTCTGCTTCAAATTGTTTTCCCTTGGATTGCCTTTCAGTAGGTGTACGATGACTAGAACAAAACACAAACCAATGAAGGATTAGCCTCACTAAGCAAATCTTAACCAATAAAAATATGGAAACCATATGAATCATTTCAAAAATTAGTTAATAGGTGACATTTGATCTAGAAAATAAAATTATAAATGTACTTAATCATGTCTTACCGAGATGAATGAGGTTGATTACTGTTATTACTACAGTGAGATCTCCTTTGATCTTTCGAGAATGATTGGCACCTGCTGCGAATAAAATTATAAGTCTGTTTCCGAGCTTTCGAGATCAAGCCTTTGAGGCTTCTATTGCTGCTCTCAGTCTTGCCACTGTTCAATCCAGATTCGAATGGATTCTCCCAATAAAATAGTTTTTCAGTTGCTGGTTGACGGATTGCATTGCTGTTTCCACTGCTGGGCAGAAAAGTCTAAAAGAAGAATAGCCTATTCCTCATCTATTAATCTTAAAACGAACCAGCAGATTCTCTGAATTGTAGTTCAGAAAAACATATTTACCAGTATTAATAATATAAAATATAATCTAACTTATTGGAAATTCAAACTATTGTGGAAATTCAAAACATTTCATTTTAAAATATAATCTATCTTAATTGAAATTTTTTTCACAAAAATATTGTGTTTTTTAAAAAGCAATGTTTAGCATGTCTGTTTTGCTTTCCAAACAAAAATAAAATCATGTTTTGAGAAGATTTTGTTTACTTAAAATAATTTTCATTTCATTCCATTAAAAAAAAATCATTCCATAAAAAAAGCAATTTTCTAACAATTCAAATTGTACCTTCGTCTTCCTTTGGCCAGCTTCGCCAATCTCCTCCTTCGTGTCAATTGTCGCACCCCATTCCCTGCCGTCAGCCGCCACCACACCTAAAGTGGTGCAGAGCCTTATCGGTATTGATGAAACCCTGGCCTGAAAAACCCCCTGGAAGCAAGGGATGGCCAAAAACAGAGATGGAATAAGGGTGGGCTAAACATAAGATTACTCATCATCCGTACCTGTTCTTAAGGTTGTAACCGTCTTCCTGGGCTGCAACCTCACTGAGCTCGTCTCCTTAGTCCTTAGTCCTTCCCCATGGTGTAAGGCGATCCCTTCCTGTCCTTCATCACGAGAGCAGGATATGGGCCCTTCTCAACGGACCTTGAAAGCAGGCCAGGCCCTGGCTCATCCCCGTTTCCAAAACCACATCCTGGGCCTTGGAGCAAGTGGGCTCGTAAAGGATCAGCCCGTTAAGAAGAGACCGTTTGGTGGAGTCAGGGCAAAGGGCCGCTCGATAACCCAGGCCCAAACCCGGAGGCAAAACGTGGGACCGGACCGGCCTAACTCCCTACCCGAATCCCAGTCAGGACCCGATCCCCGAACCGCCCCAAGAATTTGGCCCGAACCGGGTTGCATCTCCTTTTGTAATTCACAATGATAATAATGAGGCTCTCTGTCCGAGGATTCTTTCTGACCGAGTCCCATCGAAATTTCCCAGCCCAAGGCCACCCAATCTCACGCTCCTCCCAGCGCGTGTGTCGTCTTCTCCCTCATCCTCGGACCTTAGATCCACTGGTTTCGCAATTGGTCTTCCCCCCACCCCCCGCCTGGCGGGTCTACAGCAGCAGCGGAGTGAAAGCCAAAGCCACCTTTTACAGGAGCATCGTCCAGGTCAACTTCAGATGGGGGTTTTTACCGGAGGACGATTCCTTTTCCGGCGCGCAGTAATATCTACCACAAAATCAAGAGCTCATCGAAACAATGCCCAAAGAAAAGGCACATAAGAATTCAAATCCCTAAAAATACCTTGTCGGTCCGGTGTTCCTCGGGGCGCTTTGCTGGAGAGGAGATCGTCCGGAAGATGAATGGTTCCGTCAGCCATCGTCGACCACACACCAATTGCAAGGGCTCCGAGAGAGAGATGGAGGAGATAGAGGAAGGGAAATGAAACGGAAACTGACCGATGAAGAACAGATTCCTTCGAATGCAGACACTGAGCCACAGCGCAGCTAGGGTTCGCCATGCCGCGTGTTTTTCCTCGACTCTCCCCTGGGCCCTGGCACTCTACTCTGCCCATAGCGCTTAGTATGTATGAGAGTTCCTCCCCCATGGGCCTGGCGCTTTGCTCCCCGAGACATGGGCCCACGAAAACCCCTTGGGTTGGGCCGCAGCACCCTCAAGTCTGACGTATCCTACAAGTGAGAATAGAATGTTTGGGCTTCCCCTTTGTCTGCCCCTAAATCCTAATCAAATTCAAAACTTTTCTTGGCAGTTGGCCCCACCCCGCTTTGAAACTCACCCCACTTCCACAGTTTACTGCACCACAGTTTCCCACAACAGAACAGAACAGACCGATTCCCCACTTCCACTCACCCCGTCTCGAGAAGTGTGGCACTTTACTTTACTGCCCTTGCACGTCTCACGCGTCCTTTTGCCCTCGAGAAGATTTTGTTTACTTAAAAGGATATAAAAAATAAAAAAATATAGAGAACTCATTTGACTGCTCTGCATAGAAATATATGCATAAAACAAAATTTATTAACTGGATCAATATTAGACGGTGTGATAATGTATTATTGCAAAGTAATACTTAATAGCAGGGTTCTTTGTAAGCATGAGATCTTCCGGTGGATAAGTGTCGTAGTATGAAAGAGCAGTATAAAAAATATGGGATAAGTCAGCCTTGATTAAGAAATGAATTGTTTATTCGCTTGTTTTTTAAAACTGTACTTATTAAGAAACATTTTTTAAAACATAAAAGAATAAAATAGTTTTATCTAAAAATTGTTCTTATTATTTGAATTTATTGTTATTTGTGTTTTTTAGAACAAAGAAAATTGGGAAGCACACTTGTTTTATATGTTTCTTTTGCTTTTGTTTATTTGACAGTAGGTTTTTTGTTTTGAAGATTGTTTAAAATATTCTAAATCATATTTTGTTAGCAATGTAATATCTCTAACATTATTTATAACATAGAAAAATTAAATTAATTTTTTTTATAAATAAGTGCTGTTTATAAGGCTAGTAAGCGGAAATGCAGTGATTCGCAGAATCCGCCGCTCACTTATATGTTTTGCATTTTTAACACAGACACTTAAGTTAAAATATATAATCTATTAATTGTCCTTTTCAAAATAGCCTTCATTTTATATATATATATATATATATATATATATATATATATATATGAAAACGAAAACATTATATACGAGAATATTTTCTATGAAAATATTCATTTATGGAATAATTATCTTTTCCATAGCAATCTTGTGTTTTATATAAAGATGTATAAAAGAAAAGATAATGATTAACATGAATTCTACAAACATTTACATATTAAAAAATAAATAAAATTTCTTTGAGCATTAGCTTATAAATCATTCTGAATAATTTTCTTCTTTAATTTTGAGGCGAAGGATAAGCTTTAAAATATTTTAATAATTTTTACTAAAATTTATTTATACGAAACGTTATAGGGTTTAGATATGGCGCTTAAAAATATCGAGCGTGGAGTGAGATGGTTAGGGTATCTCGTAAGCAGCAGGTGGTCTCGAGTTAGACTCATGAGGAATGTAAGCTGTCGTTGGGTGATGGGGTTTCTCTTGTCTTTGTAATCTAAAGCCCCGGCAGCTGAGATTAATCGTAATGATGCGACTTAAATGCGCATGGTACAACCATCGCTTTCGGTATGGGGACATTGAGGACAACCTTATGGTTCGACAAAAAAAAAAAGAGATACGACTGCTAATCTAATTTTTAATTATTTTTTGTAAAATATTTTAAACCATAGTTGAAAATATTAAAATAATTTTAAAACTTTTTTTTTGTGGATATCACATTCATTTCTGCATTCTGATGTTATAATATTATATTAATTGAGACTTGCTAATACCTTTATGCGCTTAACCAAGTCTCATTTGCAAATAATTTAAATTTTTGTAAATTGTATATAATTATACAATGGACTCATGGAATTATTTTTAATATTTTATTTTCAATATTTCCAATAGTATTTTTTTATCATTATTCTTTAAAAATTGTTGCATCTTAATTATTAATATTACAGAAACAACAAATATTTTGTGTTTCATATAAATTATTAACAGCATAATTATATTGCATTTATGGTAGATTTATCCGCTTTAACCGATATGTTTTTCTTACAGTGTGCGGTGCTAAGTTTTCGAACTCAGCCAATATTTTTGACAATATCTCACTAAGCAAACTTATATGACAATATTTTTTTTCTTACAATGTGTGGAAGAATATCATATGTCACGATATCGTAAATGCGTAATGAATGATGAATTATTCTTTCATGAAGCTTAATATAAGAAGCCCTGGCGGGGCGGGTGGTGATGGCTTGACGGCGGCTTCAAGCGGCAAGAAGCGCCTTGATAACCCTAAACCCATTCTCAAATCCTTGAACCGCTGTGGCGAGCAATTGAGTTACAGGCGGCGAATTCTGCATATATACTCTTAGTTTCCTCTGAATGGATAATTGTTTTTTCTTCTTTTCTCTCATTATAATACTGTCTGCTTTAAATTTCAATTACGATTCACCAAAATTCTGATGAAATAGTCAAAGACTTTGTCAGTGAAATTCATACAAATCCGCATAGAGAGAAGACCAAATTTTTCAACAATAAATATCTGTTATTATTATTTTCAGCATAAATTTAAGTACGTCTCAAAATAATACTTTTTTTTTTAAAAAAAATACCAATCTAATAAATTTATGAAAAAAAAAAGTCCAATCCTCGTCAAAAAATGACTACGGGGTTTTAAACTTTTTTTAAGTTAAAATCATAATTGCTTACCACGATTTCCGTCCGACAACACCACAGACATTTCCGTCCGGCGAAAGCGATCCCACCACCCCCTACCGATGATGACGGGTTTCTTTCCGGCGATCCCTGAAATCCATGTCTTGCATGGATAAACAACTTGAAATTCCAAAACAGAAAATTCAGGAATTTGGCAATGGCAGATTAATTGTTTCTCTTAATGATCAGTTTTCTGTAATTTGACTTTTCCTCCATAAACGAACAAGATGTCTTTATATTCATACGCAAAGCCACCGTTTGAACTTGTGTGTCGAGGGTACGTAGGACCCAAAAAGTCATTTGGCATTGGGTTGAAAACGGCTGGTATCTTCCAATGAGACCCAACCATGTAAAGGTACTGAGACATGGCCACGTCCACTTTCATGCAGAAAACAGTGGGTCTGGACTTATCCACATGTCGGCGATCCTTTTTTCTGAAGGAAACAACCCAATTCCTTAACTCCCGAGTCCTGTGTTTGGGATCTGGTTTACAGATTCCACCGGAGGAGGATTGTCAACACTACTCGCAACTACTAAGTAATAATCACCCAAACTATTTGGTTTTTCTTTTCTTATCTTATTTTATTTTATTTTTATTAAACATAGAGTGTCGCTTTGTTGAGCGTAGTTTGAGAAGTCGCGGTATTGGTCGCCGGCTCGGAATGGATGCCAGATGTATCGGTCGCGGTATATCGGTCAAGTATCGGCCGATATGCAAAACAATATGATTAAAATATTTAAAATTTATTAAAATATTATATAAATTATTAGAAAATTAAATATAATTAAGTAAGCTAAAAATTTAATAAAACAATTTTTTTATGTATTTAACATTATTTAAATAGTTAATGAAGAATTCAGTGAAAGATATTTATGATAATGCTAACAAAAGAAATTATTTTAAATCAAACATAATATCTTTTTAACAAAATGTCGTGATACGTGTCCGATTAAGTGTTGAATGACGAAGATTTCCGAAATCATAAGTCATCATCATTAGTATTCTGACGACATCTGAATAAGGGCGATAATTTGCGTAATGAGAATGTGGTTGAAGAAAAAATTGCTCATTACTTGAATGAGTTGGTTGAGATGATTAGACGATGATCGTAATTAGAAATATGACGCGGAGGTTGTTTAGGCTTTCAACGCGTCGCGATAGTATCCAAAACACCGATAATAATCTACTTATTATCAAGATTGATCGTATATAAGAATCACTAGCTCATGTTTTAGTAGTTGAATATTGATCAAAATCATACCCACTAAGAGCATTGGAAGAATTATCACTCGTGTTCTTACGAGAAGCAGGGGTCGGATTATTCTGGATTAACCGCGGAATACAGTGGACGTCGGGTTGCAGCGTCGCTCGGAAAAATGGTGAGTCTGCTGTGCAGGAGGCTCTGCGAAATCGATCTGCGTAAATACGTGTGATCGATATAATCCTGCGTGGTTGAAAGCGGCCCTTGGGCCATGGCGATCTTTCATAAATATACAAGTATGAATCAATTTATGTCGTAGTTTTAAGAGTTGGAAATATTTACTCTTATGCAATACGTACATTAAAATTAAAATTAATTCTATACGTGTATCGTCGCCAGCCGCGCGACTTTCTTCTAATCCGACCTCTAGGGCGAACCGTTCTCGCATCTCGCAATACTGTAAAGGGATCCTGACGAGTGTTTAAAATTTCCGGTGATCGCCACTAAATGTTTTGCACTCGCGCCACCTAAGTGCGAGTCTGATGTTAAAAATATGTGATTCAATGAATGCATGATCTCTTGAATGTCTACATGACAGCTTCGAGATCCCGATGCCATGACTACCATTCCCTTCAGCGCTTGTATGAAATTATTGTTTGTTAGTGAACCAGTGCTCAGATGTATATATATCGATTGGGCGCTCAGACGATTGATATATTAATTGTTTATTAATTCACTTTCCAGATGAATATCAATTGGGCGCTCACGATTGATATTTTTAGTTTTGTAGACACCCTCCAGATGATTAACATTTTAGGCTACATAGAACCGTCTTATAGACTTATACCGTGCAGCCCAACTCCTATAGTCCTAGGATGTTCCGATTGCATATGGAATACATGTATGCCAATTCCAATCTGATCCCTGTCAGTACAAATATATAAACACGAATATACTCGCATAATTAAATCAGCACTTGTCATGTTATGTATTATCATTTCAAACGCCAAAATTAACCAGCTTGGGCTAATGTTCAAAAACACAACAGTCTGACCAATTCACTTGCTTAAACATGTCATTTTCACAAAAATATAAATTTTATTATTGTTGGGAATGATGAAACTCGATCCACTATTTCGAAAGAATCACAAATCAACGGTTCACCTTGTGAACGCGATCAATTAAAATGTGCATCTGTAATGAAACATTACGAATCCAGCACAACTACACCCCAGGCGATTATACCAGTTGTCTGGCATGATCTCTTAAAGTTTCAAAAAAATTTCCAATAATTCGGTCCCATGTTTTAAGGCCGTCAGCGGCCCTCACGACCTCATTCAAGCGAAACATTAATAAAACATTTAAATGGAGTAAAACTCCAGAAGTAAGGAAAGAATCCTACCTCAAAGGAGTTTGAAGAAACTCCGTCCAGTCCCACGCCCTTAGCACACCCACAGCATGGAAACGTTTCCTTCGCCCCAGACGTAGACGGTCGGATCGTCGCATTTCTAGAGAAGTTTCTCTCTAAAGAAATCTCTCAAAAAAAAAATAGTCCTTTGCCTGTCACGGTTCTTCCACGTTTCTTGTGGTCTTTAACATGTAGGAGTGAAGCCCAGTATTTACAATTTTATGCTCATTAAGCTATTAACTTTAAAAAATGACATTTATGCCTCTTTACGAATCGATGTTATTTCGCCGATCGTCCATTTTCGTCATTTATCTACTCATACCACTTATGGTACATGAGTACTTTTTATATATGACTTCGTCGCATCGAAAATGCGTTCACGACACGGCGTGATGCCTCGAAAAATGTGCCAACTAAACGTCTCGGAATATTCACGGAATTTTACGTGCTAGCTAGATTTCGGGCGATTCCATTGGTGAAATCCGTTTAAGTCATCAGAACTCTAGAAGAATAAATTAGAATTTTTATAAATTTATAATTTTATAGCAAAGTACGATTTTGCCCTTATTCCATAAATTGGAATTTTCTCGGTCTTATTTCTCCCCTCTAAAAGGAATTTCATCCACGAAATTATGAGCAAACTACAATCGCTCCAAATGCGTATGCGGCGTGTTTCTAAATGCATGTAGCGATCGTTTAATTATTAAGCGGCCCAGCTACGTCGCCGTCGTCGGCTAGCGAAGGATAGGCGATGCAACGTGTGTTCTCGGCGGCTCCGCGTTAGTTCTCGCTCCGTAGCGCCCTTGGCCAGCACTCCACTAGCCTCGATGTACCGCGTGCGCCAAAGCGCGATCACATTGTCAAAATACATCTTGGTCCACTCACCGGAGGTCCATCGGTGTCATTTCTACGTCGTCACGTCCAACGCATGAGTTGGATCGGTGTATCTTAGGGCGTGGAGCGTGAAGCAATCTGGTGGGCGCTGACGTCTTTGGCGATGCTAACCCGGTCTGTAACGATCACCGCCCTCGCGTATCACCGAAGGGTCGATAAACCTCGGCGATAGCTGCGCGCCGAACGACCCTCCTCTCTTAGGAATCACCTTGAAGCGTGATCGCAACACGGAACTCTAAATTCGACGTCGCACATCCATAAGCTCTTACCGGATCTGGCCCTAGTGAGAAAACTGTTGTCGTATCAAGCTCCACTTTCTACGAGTGTCTCTAATCCATCGTGGACAGTGATGGATCTCTCTCCCACCTCGGTCCATCCTAACGGCCTCCCATACAATGCTTCCTATGGTGCCATTCGTCGCTCGCTGATAAGCGTTGTTGTAGGCGGAGTGAAAGTAGAGCATTGCTCCTCTACCCTTATGACCCGGGACACGTGCTCACGGCATGTCCTGCAACACTCATGTATATAACCCGCACAGTATTGTATCCTGCGCCCTTACTTGGTGTGTTAACGACCTTCCCAAAGTGCAATCGGCGACAATGGGCATCAGCGGTCCGTAATCACGAATGACATCAAGTATGCAGAGCCCTCACTTAGGCTGACAACACCCGTGCGTTTCCAATGGGTGTAGTCTCGACTCATTCGGAAGACTCTATCATTCCAACTTTAAGTCTACATGATAACCCGGTCCGGTGTGTTTTACATCTCGAGCGACCATAGCTCTTCGGCTTACGCCCGAGGCACATTACGTTGTAGCGAAATTTGGGATGTCTCCCCGGGTCTCTTACACCCACACAGAAATTCGGGGTATTTCCCCGGGTCTCTTACACCCTAACTCTAGGCTCCTCACCTTAGAAGTTCTGGTCCCAACACTTTGCTTTGCCCGTGCGGCTTTAATTACTCTTGGCTGCGATTGAACTAAGAGTCTTCATTGGACGTAGTTCCAAGACAACAACCCACACTCACCCAGTGGTGAATGACCATCTGGGTGCACCCACACGGGCTCGGCGGTGTATTCGCAGTGCATGGACCTGTGATGCTATCTTGTGACAACGATCCAGGTTCCGCCATGAGCGGGAATCGCGGAGATCTCTCGAAACATAATCTCGGCCTATCATGTCAACTCTCACCACATCTGAGGAGAGAACATCTCTACACAGCTGCTTCTCAAGGCGCTAACCTCTAGCTGAATCCCGATCGTGTCGGGTATGACAACTTGCGGCTAGGTCTGTTCTGACAACCCGATGGTTATCAACTCATCGTATCAAGCGACAATCAACAACCAATAGGTCTACCACCCTAAGGTCCTGCTTCGGCTGCTTGTAATTCCCTAATCTGTCCTTTGACTTGACCCTCGGCCCTCTTGCTATTTGTGTTCTTTGGAAGTGCTTGTATATAGGAGCGAAGCAGGTTCCTCTATCCCTCGCTAGGGTGTGGAGGAATGGTTGCGTAATACTCTCTCTTTGTCCTCGACTAGCGGGACTGCATTGTCCCAAAGTCTTAGGATCCTTGTCTGCAGAGGCGATCAGGTAAACAAGTGCTCGATCCGGCCTCCAGTCTGAAACTGGTATGAGGCAGAGAAGTCTTACGCCTCTTCACAGGAACTGAAGAAAGCTATCCTCCCTCTGCCAACATCCAGTGTTCCAAGTATCCTCGACTCATGGTTGGGACGTCTGACCATGAGTCCGTAATCCCGAAGGCAAGTCCTACGATCTTGTCGAATGGACAACTTGACCTATTCTCGAATGCTCTCACCGTAATACCGGCTAATCCCAGAAACTCGATAATCTCGAAGATTGACGTCTGGTCTCTCAACCATCAACGCCTCGACCTTCTGCGGGTCGATGACACTCGATGTTGACACCAGTGTCCACGAAATTTCACCTCGATGGGCAGCCTGTATTTCTTGAACTTAGCGTGCGGTGATGGTCTCTGTGGCGTAAGCGATCCTCAGTGATACTCATGCTCCACTTTCACGGCGGGGTGATCTGCGTCATCCACGGGCTGACAAAGCAGGAGTCTAGATAGGGTTGGAATATCCCTATGCATGAGATCCATGAATGCGGTGGCGCGATCGTCCCGTCGGGCATCACTTAGTAAACTCAAAGTGCCCACATAACCGTCCTAAGCGTCGTCTTAGGGATACTGTATCCTAACCCTCGAGGCGATGGTAACCGGTCACGAAAGTCTATCTTAGTAGACTCACGCTCCCTCTCAACTAATCAAACAAATCGATCAATCTCATTATGGGTACCAGATTCTTGATCGTAACCACATTCAGCGCCGATAGTCAATGCACGGTCGAAGGGTCTTGTCCTTCTTCTTTTAAATAGAGGCAGGAGCGCCCATGGTGAAGTATTTCGGTCTAATGAACTGTCGATGGGTCATGGCGGGACTTTGAGTTCTTGCAACTCAACGATTGCCATCTATCTTAGTCATAGAGATGGAGTAGCGATACCGGTGTAACTACATCTTAGAAATCTCACCCTCGGTGGAGGTAGTCAGTAGCTCATACGGAAAAACATCCCTGAAACTCACACACTACTTTCAGGTAGATCTAAGTGCGGTCTCACTCTAGATCTTTCTAGGGTAAAAGGCTCACTAGCCAACCCGCTAGCCCATCCCCTTTTGGACTCATATGCTATGCAGGGCGAAATATCGTGCTTGCCCCACGAAATACAACACGAGGCTGATCACAGCGCGGTGCTCGGCGCTCACGATCGATGCTTTCTTTGTAAAGTGTCGACCAATCTTCGAGGATGACATCGAGATTACGACATGTCCATAATCTCGGGTCCACTATGAGTAGAGTGCAGAGATCTCATTTCAAGCGCCGACATCTCGTCAGCCTCGCCCCAGTCCACACAGGGGAGAACTCACATAGATGGCTCCTCTAAGGTCTCAAGTCTCCTAACTTTGGCCAAGTCTGTGGCCACGTAATCATCAACCAATCGGGGCTAACTCTGTGAACCTAGTCACATAATCCATCATAGTCGTCGCCCCCTACTTCAACTCTAGGAACTCTTGAGCCTTCGCAGTCTCTGGAAAGTATTTACCCATGAACAACTCCTAAAACTCTGCCCATGTCATTGCCTCTAGGTCTCTAGAGGTCCTTGCCCATTTCCACTATATTTGGGCCTCACCCTCTAGCTAGAACGCAGCTAGTCTAATCCGGGTTGCGTTAGAGAGGTAATCCTCCATAACTAACACCTTCTCGATGCAAACCAATGGTCTACCATAGTCGGATCTTTTCCCCATGTGAATGTCGGAGGATGATGCGTCTAGGCCTGCAGGGGTTACTAGGATCTCCACATTCCTCACATGCTAGCTGTGCGATAGCGACCTCTCTGCAGCCTACGGCCTCTCAAAGGCCCGGCCCCGATCAAATCTTGGCAATTTGGTCGGTTAATCGGGTGGTGCGACTTTCCAGATATACATGGGCGCCTCGTCTGCGTCCTACACTAGCCATTTACTTAATTAACATGGCGGCCAGAATGCATTTAATTTTATTTGATCCTAGCAATGTGCGAGATCTTGATTCTTAATAGGCGACAACGAATGAAGCGGCCGTTCACCGTTTTACGAGTGGCGTAAATTTCAACCACTCAATTTATTTATTTCAAGAAGGTTAAGCTCTCTACGTTCATTTGTTATCGACTCCTAAGCTCGTAGTCCATGCCTTAGTATTCACCATTTTTCCCTATCTGCATCCACGCGTACATATAAACTTCTGCATGGCTACCCGGCGCAATCCACGTTCAAATGGTAGTTCGTATTTGTCTGATATCTCTAAGGCATAATCACAACCTAGAGACACTTAATCATACATAACTCGAATGTATACACAATCAATTTAAGTTAAAATAATTGTTTTCAACGAAATTTTATTTTCAAAAATTTTATTTTGAAAAATTTTATTTTGAAAATTTTATCAAATTTTATTTTATTTATTTATTTTATTTAATTTAATAAATATATTTTTTTTTTTTTTTCAAAAAATTTTGTGATGAACGGTGTTAAGTAGGCAGGAGTTCACGAGCGATGTCCAAAAATCGACTCGGGAACAATGCTGGTCGACCGTGGATCAACGGCGGAGTGTGGAGTGCAACCCAAGCGCCCTTGGTAGCGTGGCCGCGCATGGCGCCAGCGCCGCGCCCAGCGCCCGTAGCGCGCCCTGCTTGCCGCCCAGCTCCGCGCCCAGCAGCGCCACTGTACCGCGCTCATAACCGTAGCGCGCTGGCGCCCCAGCCCGGCCCACTGCGGCGCCCAGCCCGCGCACCGCGCACGCCCCACTGCGCGAGCCACATGCGCCTAAGCTGCGACCAATTGCGCCCAGCGTTCAAATGTCGGCGCTCTGTCGACGTATTACGTCTGACATTGCCACACCTCGATCTGGCAAGTGAAGCGTATTTCTGTTAATCCTCCCCAACGCGGAGACTTCTTGCAATGAACAAGGCCCCCTTCTACTTAATCACAAACCGATTGTTGCAATACACTTCGGTGACCTAGGTGCCTCTCTGCAATACAATTTTCTGTATTGCAATTCAATTTCCATTCTCCTCAAGCCTTCCTATTGCAACACCTCCACCCGTCTTCATAATACAATCGACCTATACAATATGATTTGGCGAGTAGCCCTTCCAAATTTACACTTGCGAAATTTTTTTTTTTTTTTCATTATAAACATTTTTTTTTCTCAATTATTTCCAGCAGTTGGAAAATCACTAAAAATCATTAAAAATCATTTTTTTTTTCATTTTCTTGGACACTCAAATAAATTCATAAAAATTTATTTTTCTCCATTTTCTTAAATTTTACACCATATAAAACCTTAGAAAATTATTTCCTCACCTCATAACCAAATAAATTTATAAAATTTATTTTCATTTCCATTTTCCTTTGAAAAGTTTCTCCCTCAAATAAATTTATAAAAATTTATTTCTCCTCCATTTTCTTCAATTTTACCACTTGTAAAATCATAGAAAATTATTTTCTTCAATTCTCATCAAATAAATTTAGTAAAATTTATTTTTCTTGGCTTTAAAATTTCTTCTCATTTTCCAACAATCCAAATAAATTTAGTAAAATTTATTTTATTTAATTTTCTTCAGTTTTACACTGTAAAACCTTAAAAATTAATTTCTTCACCTTTAAACCAAATAAATTTATTTCAATTTATTTGTTTTATTTTCTTTTTGTTGTTCGATTTGTCTGTTTCATTACCTTCCGAGAATATTTTCTAAAATATTTCCTAACTCATCCATGTGCTAATCACCAAGCACACATACATTTCACAACACAACCAACATGGTATACACACCATTTATCAACATTCACATAACATTTCATCAAATCACACAAAACACACAAAACATTATTCTTCCACCCGTAAATCATGTGGTGTCCTGGTTTGTCAGTGATTTTCTAGGTAATCTCATACTGTAGAACATCCAAACCACACTTAGTGGTGATGTTCTTACACGACATGGCCCCTAAGCCTTGCGTCCTCTGATCTATAGGTTTCCTTGACACCTATCTCCACATCAAACCACCTAGTGGTGATGGATACTGAATCCCAAGGCTCTAGGTATTCGTATACTAAGCTCGATACGGCTAATGACACCCCAAAACACCGAGGTCCGTTGATACCGTCGACCGCGAAATACAAGTGGATGTCGGGTTACCCGGCGTCAACGGCTGTCGAGCGGAAGTCTCGCTGTACGGGACTCTGCAATCTGATGCTATAAGCACATCCCAAGCGGTCCGTGAAATCTGCGTAGGTGAAGCGACCACTTGGAGCCATGACGGTACTCATAAAAATATCTATTTATGAATCCGTATAAATGGTTTAAGAGAGTTCAAATATTTACTCTTATACCATACATACATTAAAATTAAAACAATTCTAATACATATATACATCATAAACCACACGGTTTCTTCTAATCAGAAGGCCTCTAGAAACGGCGTCGCCTCGCACGCTCACAATACTGTAAGGGGGATCCACGGCGGGGTGAGCTAAAGCTGATGGGAGAATCATGCACTAAATGGGTTCTTCATGCGCTAAGTGCGGTCACCGATATTCAGTAACGCCGCATTCAAGCAAATGCATGATCCTACCCAGATGTCTACATGACCTTTCGAGATCGAGTCTCGCCACGACTCTCTCACGCTTCGCCTAAGCACTTGTATGAGAATTATTGTTTGTTGATGGACAACCCTCAGTGTATATATATCAATTGGGCCGCTCAGACGATTGATATATTAATTGTTCTGTGGACTACCCTCGATGAATATCAATTGGGCCGCTCAGACGATTGATATTTTTTAGTTTAATAATTTCTGCTCCAGGTGATTAACATTTTGAGCTACCTCGAGCCGTCTTACCACGGAGCTTATACCGTGCGGCCCAACTCCCTTAGTCTAGGATGTTCGGATGCATATGGAATATGTATGCCAATTCAATAAGTCTAATCACAGCTGAAATATATAAACTTCCGAATATACTCGCATAATTAAAATCACTTTCCGATCATGTTATGTAATTATCATTTCAAACACAAAATTAGCTCGCGGGCTAATGTTCAGCAACTTGATTACATTGATTCTTAACCAAACACATATTTTCATAAAAAATATAATTTTAGAACTTGTTTTAGGAATAGTGAAACCCTCGATTCTTCCGAAAAATCTAAATCAACGGTTCACCTTGTGAACTGCAATCCACGACCATTCGACCGTCATCTGCGGCTTAATGAATTCAATCTGCCGATCGTAGCTTACCTGGCAGTCCATACCCGCGGACATGCAAACGGTCTCTTAAAGTTTCAAAAAAAAATTCCAATAATTCGGTCCCATATTTTGGGACCGATCAACATTTTCAGCGGCTAAATTCAGCCAACGTTAGTAAAACATTTAAATGAAATTAAAGCTAGTAGGGAGAGAATCCTATCAGGAGTTTGAAGAAACTCTCGATCCCGGAGTCCACGCGCCTTCTTGCCGCGTAGAACGTTTTCATCTCCCTGCGAAGGCAAGCGGTCGGATCGTCGCGTTACAGAGAGAAGTTTCTCTCTCTAAAGAAATCTCTCAAAAAAAATGGTCACTGCCCGAAAATCTGGTTCTTCACGTTTTAACGGTGCTTTTGCGTAGCAGGAGATGAAACCTTATTCTGATTTTGTCTCATTAAGCTTATTAGCTTTCCAAAATGACATTTATGCCCCTCTTACGGAAGCCGATGTCGGCACTACCTCAGTGAATCCATTTCATCCCATTTATCTACTCGCACCACTTATGGTACATGAGTACTTTATATCTTGACTTTAGTCGTGAAAATCGTTTTACGGCAGCGTGATGCCGCCGAAAAATGTCTTATTCCGTGTCTCTCGGAATATTCACGAGTACACGTGCTAACTAGATTTTTCGAGACGATTCTAACGGTGAAATCCGTTTCGTCATCCGAGCTTTAGAGAATAAATTCCGAAATTTTTTTAACCGAAGTTATAATTTTATAACCAAAATTACGATTTTGCCCTTATTCCTTAAATTGGAATTTCTCGGGTCTTACAACTACTTCCAAAGTTATGATAGGATCCATCTCCCACTCCCCTGAAATGAGGTATTGATCTTAGAGCCAATGATTGGAAGTGCTTATCAATCTGGTTATAGTTGGATCTGTAATCATGCCCACTATAATAGTCATCATCGCTCGGAAATGTAATCAGTCTTTCCATGTGCTTTCGTTGTTCCCATATGCCTGACCTATATCCATGATCAGTATCTTGTGTGGCATAATAATTTTCATTTCCCTGTGCCCACGACATGTCATGATCAACTTGATTAAGCATGTCGCTATCAGACCGTTTGCCTCGATGCCACCTTGCTCCATTGTCGCTAATTCTTCACTATCTTCTTTGCCACCAATATTTGCTACCCCTATTGACTCTCGCCACCATCATCGCTCTATTAGAATTTGAAAAAATTATTCGAGGAGCCTTACATTTACGAGAATAACCAATGCATCTTCCTTGTGCAATACTGCTTGCACGCTTACTTACCCTGTAACTTGTGCTACCATCATCATCACGAGCTACTTCTCTACCTTCTTTAGAGGGAAGATGTGATTCAACTTAATCAAAATTATCAAATGACAAAATATGTTCCTTCTCTTTCTCATATCCTCATCTAATATATCATCATGTCATTAAAAATATGATTCGAGTCATTGGATTATCTGAAATCTTCATCAACCGTTCTTTGTCATTAAATTCTTAACTCAAAGTCCACATATTGCGTAGACATAAACTCGCGGCAATGCAACTTTTTCATTGCCAAATCATTGCGCAACTTTGTGTGAATCAATGACCATGTACTCTAATTTCTTTCACAACTAGATGAAGAACATGTTTGGCTTAAAACTTTGACATTAATCTTTTGAAGATGTGGACCTTCATCACCATAATTGTTCCACCATTAAGCTATTATTAAAAAAACATATTAAGGAAGCTTAATATATATATTTAATAAAAAATGATAAAAAAATTTTATTTTAAAAAATAAATATAATGAGTACACGGAAGAGATTGATTTATTCAACTGCGGTTGAATGCTGACCGAGTGTAGCCTTGGTAAATAATTTCACCTACATTGTAATGTTCTTTTACTTTATTAATGTACATTACAATCTGATATATATTATAAAAATATATGAGTTATTGTTATGCCTCATTCAAAGCTTTTGTCTGTCCATCCAAATCTGGCTTCAATATCTTAATAACCTCCTTTAGTCCAATTTTAATTTCTGGATGGTGGGAGAATTGCTTTGAATATTGAAAAATTAGATTTAAAAAATATGCGACATAAGTAAGTATTAGTTTATAATACTTTGCCTTTAAATAAGATAATAATAACTATAGAAGGAATAACCCGATGTAAGTTCTAAGCAACCATATTCATTGCATTGAGAAACAATTTCTTACTTACGCCTACGTCAATCCTTTCTTGAAACTAGAAGTTTACCGTATGGCTAGCAGCTCTTGGATCCGGATTGAGTTTGTCGCCGAGTTTAGGTTGAACTATTTATTTATTATTTATCATCCTCTTTGATAGATATTTTGTTCCAATATTATTCTTTTGCAAGTTGCTTGGATGGTTCAAAATACCAATTTCTTTCCATCTCTTTCAAAATTATCACTAATTTATTTTAGTTTGTAATCCTAAGTTAAACACTAGTTTCTTAAAATTTGTATTCATAAGTAACATTTAGTAGTCAATTCCTTTTGGATAAAACAAACAAAAAATAACAACAAATTATCTCACGAAATGTAGTACAATATTTGTAATTCTCATATGCTTTGTTTTTACAGTGAGTAGCATAACCATGTTTATAACTCATTTTGTTTAACATGAAAAAAGCTTTACATTGCAAAACTACAAAATCTGTGAGATTATGCTTGTGAATAATGATAATTGCCAATTCCTTTACTAGCATTGTGTTTAGCCTCTTGAAATCAATTTTCGATCATGGATTGTTCAATGTGACTAATTATAAAATGAGACAGAACAGGGGAATGATAATGATATGTTAATCCAACGCATGGTTTCAATGAAAGATGATGGCAAGAAATCTGCACCTGTAAATGCTTTTGAAGCATCTTTGCAGCACTGAGAAGCATCCATATCCAGAGGGGATAAGGCGGTTTGAGCCCAGGAGCGCGATCGTGTCACGCCGATTTGTAGTCCGGCAGAATGGGGATCCGAGCGGGACCAGGCGTAGAGACATATATTGGGACTCTTTACACCTGCTTTATCGGGCGTTGAATCCCGATCTTATAAGCGTCTTCGACATATAAATATCTGAAAATATAAAATAAACTACCATCGTAGTGGTGTTTACCGTGTCACATACATACGATCTGAGTCCCGTTTACGTATGCAAAGCTATACGTTTACATTCTTGTCGGGCGCTGGACCTCTGATGATGAACCTCTACTCATGTGTTGGCCCAACAGAATGCGGAAAATCATCGTCTCCTTCTTCTGTACCTACACGGATTGAAAAACCCATGTTAAGCTTTACGCTTAGTGGGAACATAGGTAATATGAATATACACAGTTATAGTAAGCGTATAACAATAACAGATATCATAATTTGCATGCATTCATATAAGGAACTTATCTGATGCATCTTCCCCAACGAGGCTTATGCTTGTCGGATCTCCCATATGGCGATACTTGTACTTATAGCAACTTTATGCTTATTAGGATCTCTAAGTAGAATTTGATTATTCTTATTCAAAAATTACCCGTGGTACTACGGATCGAACGATACACATTTGTTTATACTTATTCATCATTTAGGTTATTATCCTTATAGCGTAGAATACTAGACCGGTATAAATGAGTAAGACACATCACAAAAGTATCCGAAGGAAATACTATATCTGATCTTGAGGTATCGTAGCCTTGGCCAGATCTTTGAAGCAACAGTCTTTGTCAGCACTAATCAAGAGATACAGTGCTAAGCGAGCATGTGCGCTCCGTTACGAGAAGTGTCGTAGCACTAAGCGAGATGTGAAGCAACGTTCGAGATGTGCCATGTGGTAATGACGTGAATGGGTTTTAATGCTCGTGCTTAAGCGTCCTGCGATTGTATGTGACCGAACTTCCCTATCTTATTGGTGGGGGGGATCAAGCACGCACATTGAGCTTAAGCCGCGAGGCGGTGCGTTACATTTTCACTTCATTTATTCCTTATCTATACTCCCGGTATGCGAATTATAGCTTAACTATTCAAATATACCAAAATCCGGGGTTGCGGGGAACTAGTGAATGCGGTACCACTGCGTTCGGTACCGATGCCGAACCGGTCCCGGAGGCGGTACGGTGCGGCTTTGGGTGTCTGGGGTACCGTTTGCGCCTTTGCATCGGTGAATGCAGGTGCCCAGATCGATGCAAACGCGGTTTGCGTTATGCTAGAAATGGCAAAATTCAGCCTTTTTCCTTCACCTTTCTTCCATAATTCTCTTATAGTCCGTCATGACAAAAACTAACGTAGAATCCTCAAAAAATAAACACTTTTGATTAGCCAAAAGAGTCAAGGATTCATACGAAAGTTCTCCAAACTTTACAAAACTTATATACTTATGAAGGATTCATATCTAATTATATCAACTATGAATTGTCCTTGACTTCCCATAAATACAGAGTTAGGATGTTTCTTTAACAAAACCGAAAGGGACAAAACTAATCTCCCGAAAAGAAAACCATAAGTACTGTTTGAGTCGTAGAAAATTCTTTGTTTTACTACATTAAGCTTTTTTAACAAAGAAAATACGTTTAGTTACAAAGAATTAGACAAGAAATAAATTTTGAAAACAAAGAAAAATGAATTCACTATTTTTCAACATTTTATATATGAATCGAAACGTGCATAATACATTTTCCTTGTTTTAGATCATCAACTTAAGGGATTTGGTCGATTGGATAAAACGAGGATTGTATTTATTTTAACACTAGCCATTTCGTCTTAAACTTAGATTTTAATATAAGTCGAACTCCACGAAAACACGAGATTGTGAATAGTAATACGTATTTTAAGCAGCATTTTCATTGTTTTAAATTAACCATTTAAGAAAATGGTTTCTAAAAGCAATTTTCTTATTCTTTATTTTCAACCAAATTCAAGTGCGAACGTATTTTACGAGAAAATGAAAACTAAAGATTATAATACATTGAAAATTTTTATATTCTGAATTTTGGATAGAGTTAAAATTTTCGTGAACTAAACGGGGCCCTAGCCATCCATACCCAAATAGTTTGTATACAAAATCATACTAAAATTCATACAATTCCATACCAAACTCCAAAGATCCATACAAAAACTCTTAGTTTCCATACCTTTACTTCCTTATCCTTCCTTCCTCTTATTTTTCTTATATTGCACTTAAGTATGCCCTCTTGTTTGGAGACCAAAAATACTTATTTTGGTCTCCCTCTATAATCAAACTTGCCTTTATTTTGCCTTTTTGGTCTCCCTCATTCCTAATATTTACATTAATGTTTATGTTATTTCGCTTTAGCGCAAATCTTGTCGATTAAGTATGCTTTTATGCTATTTTGAATGATGATTTTGTCAGCCCAAGTCTTTAATATAATTTTCGGGTTTACAAGTTTCTATTTTTAGCATTGGTTAAACCCCGATTTATACGCCTGAATCTACAGCGTGAAAAGCAGTAGGGTATATTTAGGTGTTACGGTCGGAATCGAAAAAGAGCATAGACACGATCTCAAATGCAAACTCATGGTCTTCCATCACTCAATTTAACTGCTTTGAATGAGCGATTTGGTGGATGCTGACTCTGCTTAATTGCGGAAGCCATCAGAGAAGTTGCATGTAGAGCTCTCCGAACCGAGCAAAGAGTGCGGATTTTGACTTCGGTCTTTCACTCTTTCACGAGTGTTTGGAGAGAGAAAAAGACAGCAAACGGAAAAGAATTCGGAGAAAATGTAGTGCAAAGTTAACCTGTGCTATTGAGCGGTAAGATAATATTAATATTTAATATTATATTATATTATTGATTAATTACAAAATTATTATTAGATTGGGAAATCAATCATTGTTTTTCTAAAACTCCTTTGAATTGTCTACAACTCACTTGACTTTTACTTTTCCTTTATTTTCCTTAAATACCCTTTCCATATTCTAATAAAAATAGAACTCAAATTATTTAAAATTTCCTACATACATTTCGACATTTAATTAAATTCTACAATTGGGAAGATATGATATGATCAAATATTATGATATTCTAGAAATAGAAATTTAAAGGATTTTATTGGATTTTAGAAGATGGAGTAAATGGAGTCCGTTAATCCTCTAAGCTAGGATACAAATTCATATGGATTTATTTATATAATTGATTATAAAAAAAAAAAAAGAAAAAAAAGGACCCTTAAAATTAAAGAGAATAATTAATATTTTGTTAATAAAATGAGAATTAAAAAAAATTGATGATTATTGATGTTCGGGTTAGGCTTGTGTGCTTAACTAATCTGTATTAATCCCACATGAACCTCTCTCGCCATATTCGATGCATTTTTAACGTTGAAAATGGATTAAGTAATAATTCATTTAAAAAAAGGAGAGACATGATATGAGGTAGAAAAACATGAATTATTTATCTATTGCACTACTTAGTGAGAATTTGAAAAACAAGCATAAAGAACAATGAATTAAGATAATATTTTTGGTCATATTTTAATAACCAAAATCCATGGGGAATGATTAATTATGGTATGAGATTAAAATCCAGGCAATATTTTGACTTGTCAAAAGGAGCATACAATTAGCCCAAATTTAAGCTCATAGAAATCTTCGTCACATGGTTAAACTTTAATAGCACATTTTATTTTTTTTTGGGATTTATTTAATTATTTTGCCTTGATCTTCACTCGTAAAAGGCCCATGATTGTGTGAAACCTTATACCTATAAGTATATTATTTCAAGAAATATTTGATTAAAAAACATCAAATTAACCCTAAATGTGTGAATTTAACATTTTTTAATGTTTTTTTTTTCTTGAAAGTAACTATTTTGGACAAAAATGATCTTCTCTGCTTCATGTATTTAATGTATTTATAGTGATTTTTTTTTAAAAAGAATTGGTTATTTTTGTAAGAAAACAAATGCATTTTTTAACAAGTCTGGTCAAAATTGATGGATGACAAATTTCCAAAATTGGGTATTTAAAGGTGCTTGTCAATTACTGCTTTTCAATTTTTTTGATGGTGATTACGAAAACTTCTTATTTAAGTAGAAATGTGGATGAGGTGTAGATAGAGGTGACAATTTAAACCCGATCAACTCGGAATTAGGGTCGGGTTAGATTATTAATTTATTGGCCCGAAAAAATCGTGTCAAATTTGGCCTTGCCTGGTGTTGGCTGACCAGATTTAGGGCTGGACTCCTATATTTTTTACTCAAAAAAAAAAAAAAGGCTAAATATTGGTCCGACTTAATGTTGGCTCGACCCCGCCCAATCCGTTTGTCCGAATTATCACCTCTAAATGTAGAGTTTTTTTAGGGCTCGGTCATAAATGTCTTTATTTGAAGAATGTTTAAGTGACATGCTTTTACTAAATATCCATTTAAATAAAAAGATCGTCAAACACACTCTACCAGTGTTTGGAAATATTTCTAATGGAGTATTTGTAGAAAGAATCAATTCTCTATTGTTTTAGAAAACACTTCAAGTTTCTTCCAAAAAAAAGAAAAAAGAAAACACTTCAGGTTATTTTTTAAGACTATAAATAATTTATCGTCTTAAAAGAAGAGATTAATTTTACAAGAAAACAAGAATAGCTTTTTTTTTTTTATTTATCAAAATCAAGTAAAAAAATTAATAAAAAGTCAAATTTCCAAATTTTGATTTTCCTTATTTAACTTATGAAATTTGTTCATGTAAAACTTTTCTGCTAAGATTGTTATTTAAGTAGTAGTGGGGATGAGATGTAGAGCCGTTTAGGGTGTTTTCAAATGTTTATATTTGAAGAATGTTTAAGTGATATGATTTTACTAAATATGTATTTAAATATAAATAGCAAATATAATCAAATACACTAATTTTTTAAGAATATAAATAATTTTTTGTCTTTGACATGACTCAAAATGGTAAAATGGTGGGATGAGTTTAGGGAGATATATTCAAAGAACAGAGTACTACAATAATGTAATGGAAAATGAATTGAAGCAAGAAAAAAACTATAAATAATTTTAGATTTTAAAAATATTTTTGAATATTATCCAATACTTTTATTCAATTTTAAATACTTCTTTTAGGCTAAAAACCGGCTTAGAGTTAGGGCATCTCTTTCTTTTTGACTTTTATTGAAACACTGTTTTTAGTATTTATTATGTTTGTTTTATAATTTTTTATGACTTATTATTAAATTAAGTTTTGACCCAATATTCTTTTAAGAAAATAAAAATTATTATATATTATATAAGAAAATACAAATTAAAATATTTAGAGAATAAAAGTAGGTAATTAAGGAGAGATAAATTAATTGTTTAAAAAAGAGAAAGATAAATTAATATGGTAAGCTAATTAGGTAACATATATTTGCTAGGTAAGTGTGGACTCCAAATTTGGGGTCTTGCTATTTTAATTCTTAATTAATTTTATTTTGATTTTGATTTTATTTGATTGGATTTTATTAGTTTTTATGTGGAAAGGGCATTGGAATTTCCTAATATATTTTAGCTATGCGATCTATACATTTGGAAAGGGTTTTTATTTGTTCATTATTGTCAAAGACGTATGAAATGGATTCTCCCAGTAAAGAAGAAAATGATATAAAGTTTGGATGTGGTCATTATTGATCCCTTAATAAGGACGTGTTTGGTTTTTTATGGATATTAATAAAACAAATAATAACATTTCTATATTTTTCACACAAATCAAAATGTTGCTTTTTTACATTATATTCCTCTTGTTTTTCAAAAACGCTTTTCAAAAATCATAAACAAACAAACCTGGAAGCAACTTATGTCTAAAAAAATGGAGTAATCAGATATTGAATGATATTATTTTTAATTACACAAAATTGCTAGAAAAGAAAGATTATGGCAATACCCACACGATCCCCACAAGCACTATTGCAAGAGAGAATCACGATTTTAGTTTCTCTTCACGTTTTCGTAGCCTCACACTCCAACACCCAAGAATATCTCTCCTTGGCTTTATCGGGTAGTGGCCCTTTCGCGTCCTTCGCCTTCCCGCAACCACTGAACATCCCATATGCTTTTTTACATTTCACGCTAGCGACTTCCAAAAACCAACCATTAAACCTACCCGAACCCTAAGGTCGATTCACTGATCGCCTATTACCGCTTACAAGTGATGAAGATCCTTAAATTTCCATAATCTTCCAAATTAGTTGGCCGAAATGACTCTCCCGAGTTCGAATCTAAGAGAGAAGACGACGATTTAATGTGCCAGCTGTTGAATCACCACGCTTGCTACGTGATTCTTTCGGACCGAACACCCCTTTACTATAAAGTAAAATCTAAGTTTTAAACCTAAATACTCTATGGATTTTATAATAATATGGACTTAAAAAATTTTCCATCCGAGTCATAAACTAAACATGGCATATTTCCTAATATATTACCTATGCATCTAGGGTATTGGTCTCCTTAGTGAAGGAAGTGAAAGTGGATCAGAAGGGAATGACAAGACATGATAAAGGAATGGTTCCCGTGCCTAGGCTCTTCCTGTTTTCCCTAATAGGAATAAAGAAACACCTTTTCATTAATGTACAACAATTTAATCCAGAGCAAATTAAGGGAGTGATGGTGGGTTGATTGGTTCGTAATGATAGTTCCTGTCCCGCACCTGACAACTATTATTATCAAAGATGTAACTGGCATGAAAAGGCATTGGAATTTCCTAATATATTAATTACCTATGCCATCTAGGGATTGGTTTCAGAATTAAGGCTCGTCTCCAGACATAAAAGTAAGATACATTAGTTGTGGCCCAATCTCTAAGGAAACCATGATTTGGCATGTGAATTTTTTCCCACAAGACGTATCAACCCCATCACCAAACTAGCCTAAAGTAAGAGGTTATGAATCAAGATATGCAAGGTCACTGGCTCTACCAGACATTCAAATTCTGTTTCCTATGTGACAAAGAATCTCCAAATAATACAAAGACCCCAAATGTATTCTACGTAATATCACTGCATCGTGCATCAACTGATTACAAATTTCTCGATCAGGAATTTGACATGATTGTTGTGCAAAAGTATTTAAGGTTTATATTAAATGCAGCCCAAATTCTCAACTAATACCAGCTAGAGATTTTGAAATAAATCATGAGCTTATCCTTATGGAGTTTACCTTTGTAACTGAGTCCTTTTCAAGCACATATCTAACAATGATTACAAGAAGATAGGAGTCATGTGATATGCAACCAATTACGGAACTATCCATGTTTAGCATCTCACACAATTTAATCAATTCAAGTTTAGCATATCACACAAAATTTGACACCATGATCACCAGAAAAGAGAGGGAAAAAGCATTATTGATAGAAATTCCATAGCAAAAGATGATTGTCTTCATAGTTCATTATAAAGCAGTCCATTCTGCTAGAAACGGCTGTATGATAATCGATTCAAATGAGGAAAGAAACATATATGCTGAGATACATATTCATCTACACACAGATACGCACACATGCATAAGCTTAACTTTAACGTTCCAAATTAGTCTTCTCAAGCACCTAAGTTGCAAGGTGAGGATGATTAAGTTTAAATGTAAAATACCTTAAGATCCGCAAATGATATTTCAGGCTCCACCATCCAGAATTCTGCCAAATGCCTTGAGGTGTGAGAGGTTCAGCCTAGAAAGTTGAAGTCCAAAGGTATAGACACTGCAAACAGCACATGCATAAGTCTCAACTTGCAGCTGGCCAGAAACAGTCAAAAAGGCTTGACGGGCAAAAATATCCTGGGAATAATGAATCTTCCCATCTTTTTGAGGGATACCAGGCTTAAGCTTAGATCGCTCTTCCAGCCTCGAGAGATTCTCCTTAGCCTTGTTAAGTTCAGCCACAGATGCAGTAATTTCTGCCTTACCAGCTTTAGCAGATTTTAGTTGGGCAACAGCCTCTCCTTCTCCTTGTCATGCCTGGCAGCTTCTATATCAGCTTCTGATGGAGGAGGGTTCTTAATAGTTCCTTTTCCACCTTCTCTGCATCACCAATCAAGGTTGTAACTTGAAACATTTCACCAGCACCTCACAATCACTGGTGGTGACAATTGGAGGTGTATATAAAGAAAGCTGTGCTTGGAAGAACGTGTGGGTAGCGCATAGGCCAACGCATTACGGATTCTAGCAACCGCAGATATCTGAAAACAAAAATAAATGGAAGCTACTGACAATAGAGCAGAAGGCAACATAAATTATACAACATAATGTTATTGCCTACAAATTTTAGCAGGAGGCATCTATATTCAGCTTGGATCATAGTGAGGAATGGAGTTCTAACTAAATTAAACAAGTACCCACTAAATGTCACATCCATGTAGGAATTTGAAGTCAGAAAGTGTTGCATTTCAGACCATAAGTGCATCTAAAATTAGTGATACAGGAGAAAAGGATGGATAACTATTCAGCTAAAAGTTTAGCTTTAAAGGAATTCAGAGCATTTAAAGCCTAATCGCAATTGTAATTGATCTCAAATTAAGAATCTTCAGATTAAAAATTTCAAGGTGTGATGATATTTTTCCTTCTTGCTAGGTAAACTATTATGATTTAAAAGTAAATAAAAATTTAGCTCTTGACATTTTACTATAAACTCCAGGATTCCACATTTTGAAAAACACAAAGACCTAAATAAACAACAAATCGGGGAATGTGCCAAATGTTTATCCTTTTACTGACAATGAAGCGACATATTTATTCTAAAAATTCCTATTTCTTTTTCCTTTTGGTTGAGAATGTGGAGTTAAAGGAATTCCGGCATGTTGGCTTCAATATTCTTTCATTCAGATTTAACCCATCAATCCTTGATAATTTGGCATAGCATGATCCCTCCATGCAGATTCAACCTATAATCCACCAAATTCAGTATCATGTCACCTGATCAAGAAAAGTAAACGGATGTTTCAAAATGATAAACCCTCTTTCTTGGAAAAACCATGACTTAAAAATGAGTTTTATTTTCCCAATCCAAAATAGCACTAAGTCCAATTCAAATCCCATATTTCTCCCCTTTTCCTCAAATTTTTAAACATCCCTAAAGACCACAACTTCAAATCAGATTCATTCCTGGGAAGAAACTGAAAACCTTTCTAAAAAAATCACTATCACTAAACAAATCAGGAAAATATTAAAAGAGTACTGTGTTGGTTCTCGGTCGAAAGTGAACAATATCTCTGAGAAACTCAAGGGTTAGCCTGGTCTTGGGCAACGGATACTTGGCTGGATCAACCGGACCAACATGATGGACGTTCTCAACCCTGAGCTCCACCCTCTGCTTCGTCCCCTCCACGATAACCTGAAGGTTCGCCGGGCAGGACCCGTAGTTGAGTTCAAGAAAAGCAAATGAACCACCGACCGGTCTTTGGATTCCAACCCCCTGACCTTTGACGGTCTGATCAATTTGCCATTGACTGCTCTGGTGCTGTGGACACTCTCTTGAGTGTTGGCTGATCACTTTTTTTTTTTTTGAAAACAATAAATTAAGAGAAAATAATTGCTTTTAAAGAACAACAAAAAATAGTATTTTCTAGTGTTTAAAAACGAGTTCAAAACTAGTTTTAAAAAAATCATGAAAAATATTAAATTCAAATTATAAGAACAATTTTAAAAACATAGAGGGCCAGTTTGACTAAAAAATGTTTTTGAGAACCCTTTTTAAAACCAATTCGGTGATCCCTAAAAAACTATTATTGCCAATTTAATATTTTGTATGTTCTGTAGGCATTTTTAAGAGCAAAAAGAAAATTAAATGTGTTTTCATATGTTCCTGTCTTTAAAACAAAAACAATTTTCAAAATTGTAACTAAACAACCTTTACATTTTATTGTCAAAAAATCCTTCTTTTTTCTTTTGAAAATATATTTGCTTGTGGTAAAATGTTTTATTTATTTGATAACTAAATACTTTAGTTATAATGTAGGAAATTATCTTAATTGAAACTCAATTCAGACACTTTCTCACTATGACTTGTCCGGGATTTGAAACATGAAGTTTCACTACACGAGGATGGGCAAAAGGGAAATGTGTTTTTAAAAAATTAAAATAAGGCACCTTTATTTGATATGTACTTTATTTTTTCACACAATATTTACTTCAAAAATAAATGTGAAGAATGAATTACAAAGAAAAGTGAATCGCCAGCAGAGCCGTGAATTTAGTATTTGTAAGATACATCAAAGCTTGATTAATTATAGCGCCCAATCATTAAACTATCCTCAACCCACACCTTCTAATAGCATCATATATTCACGCCCTCAAAAACTGTCCTAACCCTACAATTCCATTGTTTGGAGCCACAAAAGCGTGAAAATGATTGATGATTATCAGAGAGGAATGAGGCCTCAAGATGTTAACTGAGAAGGAGAAGAGCCCAGGTTTTACAAACAAATAAAAACAAAAAAAGGAAACTAAGGTTTGGGAACTAATCAATGGATAACAGGAAAGTTTGGCAAACTCAGGTCAACTTCATCCTGTTGATGATTGTTCATCAAACATCTGTGTCACTGGGTCATCCATATTTTTTTTTTTTTTTTTGGGTCAATAAAATTAAATGTCTTTATTTGAAGAATGTTTAAGTGATATGCTTTTACTAAATATCCATTTAAATAAAATTAAAGATCGTCAAACACACTCTACCAAATAGTTGGAAATATTTCTTAATGGAGTATTTGTAGAAAGAATCAAATTTATTGTTTTAAAACACTTCAACTTTTTCCAAAAAAGCAAGAAAAAGAAAACACTTCAAAGTTATTTCTTGGCATCATAAATAATTAACGTCTTAAAAGAAAGATTAATTTTACAAGAAAACAAGAATAGCTTCTTTTTTTTTATTTATTTATCAAAATCAAGTAAAAAAATTAATAAAAAGTCAAATTTCCAAATTTTTATTTTCCTTATTTCAATAACTTATAAAATTTGTTCGCAAACTTTTACTAAGATATTATTGTTATTTATATAAAAATGGGTATTTATATGTAGAGCTGCTATTTTAGGGTGCTTTCTTAAAATGTATATATTTGGAAGAATGCTTTAAGTGATACCATTTTATTTGAATATATTTTAAATATAAATATAAATATAATCAAATACACTCACTTTTAAGAACATAAATAATTTTGTTGACATGACTCAAAATGGTAAATGTATGAGCTACTGAGATATTCAAAGAATAGCAAGACAATAATATAATGTAAAGTTTAATTAATAAGAAAAAAATTCATAATAATTTTTAGATTTTAAAATATTTTGAATATTATCCACATTTTTATTCAATTTTAATACTTTATGAACTGACTTAGAGTTAGGGGGCATTTCTTTTTTAATTTTTTGCTTGAAAACTATTTGCTTTATATTAATGTTTGTTTTATAAATTTTTTTATGACTTATTATTAAATTTTTAAGTTTGACCTAATGTAAAATGAAATATTTGGTTTCTTTTTTTTTTAGTTTTTCTTAAAGAATATTATATATTATATATGAAAATACAAATTAAAATATTTAGAGAGTAAAGTAGGTACTAAGAGATAAATTAATTTGTTTAAAAGAGAGATAAATTAATATGGTAAGCTAATTAGGTAACATGTATTTGTTAAAAGTGTGGACCCTAAATTTGGGGTCTTGTGGGCTTTTAATTTATTTTTATTTTGATTTTGATTTTATTTGATTGGATTTTATTAGTTTTTATTTGAAAAGGGCATTGGAATTTCCTAATATATTTTATCTATACTAATAGATGTGATGATGTTGACTGTTTTATTGTTCATTACTGTCAAAGACGTATGAAATGGATTCTCCCATTAAAGAAGAAAATGATATAAAGTTGATTTGGATGTGGTCATTATTGATCCCTTAATAAGGACGTGTTTGGTTTTTTTATGGATATTAATAAAACAAATAATGGAACGTTTCTATATTTTTCAATAAATCAAACAGTCATGCTACACATTGGTTATTCCTCTTGCTTAAAAAAACTGCTTTCAAAACGATAAACACAAACAAACCCAAGAAACTCTACAAGCTGTTAAAAATGGTAATCGTATATGTAACGATATTATTTTTAATTACACAAGTCTATTGTAGTTAAATGATTATAACAATTAATAATCAATCCTCGCACGTTAATTTACAAAGAGAGAATCAATGCTTGGCCAATGCCTCTTCGTAGTTCCTCACCGCAACACCTAGCAACATTCTCCCGCGATCCATAGGCTCCTTTGAAGGCCCTTCGCCTCTTCCCGTTGTAACCACCCTCGAAACATCCCATATGCTTTACATTTCACGCAACGACTTCCAAAACAACCATTAAACCTACCCCAACCTCGCTGGATCTCCATTTTTATCACCTGACATTATCGCGATACAAGGATGAAGATCCTTTAGCCTCCATAATCTTTCTCACTTTAGGCGTTATTTGTTTAATTCTCCTCCCCGAGTTCTGGAATCAAGAGAGAAGAGGGACGTGATTTAACAAATGTTAGTGAAGTGAATCAATCCGCTTGCCACAGATTCTTTGATCCGAAAACCCCTTTACTATAAAGTAAAATCTAAGTTTCAACCCAACATCAAGCACTTTATAATAATATGACTTAAAAATTTTCCATCCGAGTCATAAACGAAACATGGGCATATTTCCTAATATATTACCTATGCCATCTAGGGGATTGGTCTCCTTTAGCAAAGGAAGAGGTATGGACTGTAAAGAATGACAAGACATGATAAAGGAATGGTCCCCGAAATGTGGGTCAGATTCATAGACATTTTCCAATGCCTATGCTCTTCCTGTTTTCCCTAATAGAATGTCTTTCATTAGCCGTGGTACAAATGTATTTAATCCAGAGCAAATTAAGGCTGATGGTGGGGTTGATTGGTTTCCGTAATGGATAGCGTTCCTTATTCCGCACTCCGACAAATTTATTATTATCAAAGACAAAAAATCTGGGTATGAAAAGGGGCATTGGAATTTCCTAATATATTAATTACCTATGCCATCTAGGGGATTGGTTTCCGTAATGGATAGTTCCTTGTCCTGGCACATAAAAAGTAAGATATTAAGAAAATATAGCACTTAAGGAAACCATGATCGGGCAGATGCGAAAATCTCTTCTCCCACAAGACAGAATAGCCCAAACTAGCCTAAAGTAGTATAGGTGTAAGTTTGTAACTGCAAGATATGCACGGACACTTGCTTCCATTTGTAAGATTCAAATTTGAAGTCTCATATGTGACAAAGAATTTCCAAATATCTGAAAACGCCAGCGGTCGCGAATATCGCGGTCAGACATCAATCCCGAATACAAATTTCGTCGGGAATTTGACATGGATTGTTGTGCAAAAAGAAATGAGCCTAAAGGTTTATACAAGCGACCCCGAATCCTCAGCTAACACCGGCTAGAAATTTTAAAATAAATCATGAGCTATCCCTTATGGAGTTTTACCTTTGTAGCTGAGTCCTTTACGATTGCATATCTAACAGTGATTACAAGAAGATAGGAGTCATGTGATATGCAACCAATTACGGAACTATCCATGTTTAGCATCTCACACAGTTTAATCAATTCAAGTTTAGCATCTCACACAAAATTTGACACCATGATCATCAGAAAAGAGAAGGAAAAAGCGTTATTGATAGAAATTCCATAGCAAAAGATGATTGTTTTCATAGTTCATTATAAAGCAGTCCATTCTGCTAGAAATGGCTGTATGATAATCGATTCAAATGAGGAAAGAAACATATATGTTGAGATACATACTCACATTCACACACGGATAATACCCAACGTGTCTGCTAATGGTTGAAGTCGCGAGTATCGGTCGCCAGAAATTTCGGGTATCCCAGAGGCGTAACGGTCGCGATGTATCGGTCGCGTATCGGCCCGATCGCAAAAAACATCAGATGATTAAAATATTTAAAATGATTAAAATATTATATAAATTATTAGAAAAATAGATATAATTAAAAAAGCTAAAAATTTAATAAAACAATTTTTTATATTTGAAATTGTTAAATAGTTAATGACGAATTCAGTGAAAGATATATATATTAATGTTAACAATTAACAGAATTAAGATAAATAAAAAAATTAAAAATATTTTAAAAATATATATATATTACTTGAATAATAAGCAAAATTAGATGAATTCAAAACATTAGTAAAACAAAATTATTTTATAGTTAAAGATGGCAATGGGTGGATTTTGGTCGAGAGTTTAGATTCTCATCTCATTTTAAATTCTTATCTCCGTTTCATTTATTATTTCCATCTCCATCCTCATCTTTATCTCCAGTGATTTAGATTTTTATCTGTGTCAGCGTCACACTCTTGATCTACTATTCCAATTTGTGAAATGGTGTTTTAGAAAATCATGAATATTAAAATAATTTATCGGTATAATAGTAATAGAAATTATTGTGATGAGGGGAAAAGTGTAAAAGAAAAGATTAAAATCTAGTATGTTTTTAACTTTAAAGGTTTTTAATAAATAAATATTTATTATATTTATATATTATATATTAAAATTAGGTATTCGAATTCGAAGCAGATATGATATACTCAGGACCCATCTCTAAATCGGCACTAAAATATTTAATTGAGTGCAAAATGTTTACTCCATACCCTCCTTTATTGTGGGATCAAGTATGGGAAGGAAATTGTCATCCTTATTTATAGTTAATTATGTTTAAATGATAAAATTTCAAAATAGTTTCAAAATGGTTAATTACTATTTAGTATTATATATGTTTAACTATATCCGGTATATAGTTAGTGCCGAGATTCAAATTTCAAAAATTAATAAAATAAAATATCTTATATTTAATATTATCTATTCTCCTAAATAGTTTTTTTTTCTTTTTTGAGAATTCTCCTAATAATACAAAAATAAATTATTTATTTGAAATATAAAAGATTTTTATTAAAGGGGATTTAAAAATATATTTTTATTATTTATATATAAAGCCAAAATATCTAAAAATAACCATAAATCTTATTTTAAGACATAATACATTTTTATATTTAATAAAATAATATGTAATTTAAAAAATTGTGTAACAAGTATAACTCGTTAAATATATATTTATTAAATGTGATAATCTAAAATTTAAAATCCTAAATCATGTTAAAAGTAAACGTAATTTTGTAAAATATATTTTATATTTATTTCGAATACATAAAATTTAAAAATAAAGATATTTTGGAATTTACATCGTGCCTTTATATTTTGTCTCATAAGTCTCCCTTTCCCACGTGATAGACCCACCACAGTAGTCGGCGGGTCGCCGTCGCCCCACCCCCTGCAGAATTGTCGCCAGTGTCCATCCCACGATCTCTTACTCCTACTCCTTGCGACCGACGAGCACCACATACTTTTTGGTTTTTAAGGCTTAAATGCCCCTACCATGCTCCTCTGTCTCGTTTTTCCCAATTTCCCTGCGATAGACCCACACAACCCTCGCCCTCTCGCCCCCACCCCCTCGCGGCCTCGCCAGTCGCCTGTCGCTCCATCCCCAATCTCCTTCTTCCTCTCCTTCTGCGACGAATGCACCCAAACGTCTTGCCGACCCTTTCTCAGTCTCCCCTCTTCGACAACTCTCTCTTCATCAGTTCATCTTGAAAAGGTTAGTTGAAATCCGAATTTCACATTCATAGTGTTTTTTTGCTTTCGAAAGGAATTTTTGGTTTGTCCGATTATATTTTTGCATTGTGATTGTGATGGGAAATGTTAGATCTCTGAAATCACTCAGAATTTGTAATTTTTTAACGAGTTAATCGGTTTAACTTCGGAAGCTTCGGCGATTCATCCGATTTTACGGTTCTGAAGTGGGTATCGTATCTGATATCCGACTCGGCACAGTGAGGCTCGAGGCGGAGACGAATCGGCCGAGTCGTACCGGACTCGACCGAGTTTTCGAACCATGATGTACAAGCTAACTTTTAACATTCCAAATTAGTCTTCTCAAGCACCTAAGTTGCAAGGTGAGGATAATTAAGTTTAAATGTAAAATACCTTAAGATCACAAATGTAACTCAGGCTCCCACCATCCAGAGATTCACCAAATGCCTTGAGGTGTGAGAGTGTTCAGCTCAGAAAGTTGAGTCCAAAGGTATAGACACTGCAAACCTTTACATGCATAAGTCTCCAACATGGCCAGAAACAGTCAAAAAAGGCTTGATGGGCAAAAAATATCCTGGGAACAATGAATCTTCTCATCTTTTGAGGATACCAGGCTTAAGCTTAGATCACTCTTTAGCCTCGAGAGATTCTCCTTAGCCTTGTTAAGTTCAGCCACAGATGCAATAATTTCTGCCTTACCAGCTTGAATTTTTAGTTGGGCAACAGCCTCTCCTTTCTCCTTAACAAGTGCCTTGGCAGCTTCTATATCAGCTTCTGATGGAGGAGGGTTCTTAACAAGTTCCTTTTCCACCTTCTCTGCATCACCAATCAAGGTTGTAACTTTTCCACCTTCTCTGCATCACCAATCAAGGTTGTAACTTGAAACATTTCACCAGCACCCTCACAATCACTGGTGGTGACAATTGGAGTGTGTATATAAAGAAAGCTGTGCTTCTGGAAGAACGTGTGGGTAGCGCATAGGCCAACGCATTACGGATTCTAGCAACCGCAGATATCTGAAAACAAAAATAAATGGAAGCTACTGACAATAGAGCAGAAGGCAACATAAAATTGACATACAAATTAAGATAATGTTATTGCCCACAAATCTCTTTAGCAGGAGGCATCTCTATTCAGCTTGGATCGTAGTGAAGAATTGAGTTCTAACTAAATTAAACAAGTACCCGCTAAATGTCACATCCATGTAGGAATTTGAAGTCAGAAAGTGTTGCATTTTCCAGACCATAAGTGCATCTAAGTAGTGATACAGGAGAAAAGGGATGATGACTATTCAGCTAAAAGTTTGGCTTTAAAGGAATTGTAGGCATTTTAGGTGCCCAATCACTTAATTGTGAATTGATCTCAAATTAAGAATCTTCTAGATTAAAATTAAAAGTGTGTGATGATATTACTTTTCCTTCTTTGCTCCGGTAACCATTATGATTCAAAAAAGTAAATAAAAATTAGCTCTTGACATTTCACTATAAAACTCAGGATTTGACGTGGAAAAACACAAAAGACCTTAAATAACAACAAAGTGGGAATGTGTCATAAATGTTTATCCTTTTTACTGACACGAAGGACATATTTATTCTAAAAATTATTTATTTCTTTTTCCCCTTTTTGGTTGAGGATGTGGAATTAGTGAATTCCGGCATGTTGGCTTCTCAATATTCTTTCATGCAGATTTAACCCATCAATCCTTGATAATTTGGCATAGCATGATCCCTCCATACAGATTCAACCCATAATCCACCAAATTCAGTATCATGTCACTAGATCAAGAAAAGTAAACAGATATTTCAAATAGTAATCCTCTTTCTTGGAAAAAAAATCCAGAAAGTGACTTTAAAAATGAGTTTTATTTTCCCAATCCAAAAATAGCACTAAGTCAATTCAAATCCCATATTTCTCCCCTTTTCCTCAAGAATTTTAAACATCCCTAAAAGCCACAACTTCAAATCAGATTCATTCCTGGGAAGAAACTGAAAACTTTCTTAAAAAAATCACTATCACTAAACAAATCAACAGAAACATAAAAAGAGAGAGTACCGTGTTGGTTCTCGGTCGAAAGTGAACAATATCTCTGAGAAAATCAAGGGTTAGCCTGGTCTTGGGCAACGGATACTTGGCTGGATCCACCGGACCAACATGATGGACATTCTCAACCCTGAGCTCCACCCTCTGCTTCGTCCCCTCCACGATAACCGGAAGGTTCGCCGGGCAGGACCCGTCGTTGAGTTCAAGAAAAGCAAATGAACCACCGACCGGTCTTGACCCAACCCCCGACCTTGACGGTCTGACCGGCTCTGCCATTGGACCGCTTTGGTGCTGTGATGACTCTGTTGGCTGATCACTATAAACCCTAATCGGGTTCTTATTCCCCTGAAGGCCCTTGTTTTTAGTAGAGCTGCTTGAAATCCACGGTCCACGATGGTTCTATTAAAAAATTTACTAACACAAAATAATTGGGGATTAAGGGTATTTTGGTAAAAAGCTCTTTTTTTTTTTTTTTCAATCATGAAGTGGCTTATCACATAAATTAAATAAAATAAAAAAAGCTTTCACAAAAAATAATATTAATCTAAATTATATATTAAGCGTACACGTAACAATGCTAGTGAGATAATATAAAAAAGTATAATAAATAAATGATTTTGTGTTTTATTTTGTAAGACTCATATTCAAAGCTAAGTAAAAAATAATTACATTTTGAGTTGAACATAAAACCTAATTGAGAAAAAAAATGATAAATGATAGAATAAAACTGAATATGGATATGAATATTATATTAATGGAATAAAATTGAATGTGGATGAAAAAACATGTATAAATTAAATGGTTGAAATCAAAATCATGAATATTATATTAATGGAATAGAATTGAATGTGGATATGAATATTATATTAATGGAATAAAATTAAATATAGACAAAAAGTATGTATTTTCATGGTTAGTGATTTGTTGACTATTAGAATTAAGAAGGATAATTTTGGAAATGAAAAATGTAAAACACTTCGGACTTTTACTTTATATATATATAACTTTTAGATCTCTATATTATTTATTTATATTTTTATTCAATGGTCGATATATCATATGTATTTAATGGTTTGAATTTGAATGGAACAATTTTGTCTTATGTAACATTAAATTCAAATCAATTTGGGGTGCTTTGGTCTATGATTTTTTAAGACTCTTTTATATTCTCAAAAATAAGAGCGATGACAACAGGAGAATGCGTCTGCTTTTGTTCCTCTCCCCCCCACCCTCCCCTCTTTTATTTTTGTTTTTTGAAACAATAAATTAAGAAAAATAATTGTTTTTTAAAGAACAACAAAAATAGTATTTTCTATGTTTAAAACAACGGTTCTAAAATCCTTGGATTTAAAAAATCGTTAAAATCTTAGAATTAATTATAAGAACGATTTTAAAAAATAGGGGGCCAGTTTATTTAAAAATGTTTTTGAGAACGCTTTTTAAAACCAATTTAGTGATCCCCTAAAAACTATTATTGTTTTGAATTTAATATTTTGTATGTTCAGCGTATTTTTAAGAACTAAAAGAAAAATTAAATGTGTTTTCATATGCTCCTTATTCTTTAAAACAAAAAAACAATTTTCAAAAATGGTAACCAAACAAACCTTTACATTTTTTATTGTCAAAAAATCCTTCTTTTTTTTCTTTTGAAAATATATTTAGCAGAAAAGCGAAAATGTTTTATTTATTTGTTAAATCTTTAGTTATAATGTGGAAATTGTTTTAATTGAGCTCGAGATCGAGACAACTTCCTCGCTATGACTTGTCAGATTTGAAGCGTTGAAAACCTGTGAGGATGGAGCGAAAGTGAAAATGTTTTAAAAATTAAAATAAGACACCTTATTTGATACATAATTTTGTCTTTTAAATTAATAATCTTTCTTGAAATAAATGTGAAGAATGAATCATGAGAAAATGTGGGGCCAACGAGGCCGGTAACTTAGTATTGGGCTTACATCAGGTTGGATCGATTGTAAGATTTAATCGTTAGGCCATCTCCAACCCATTACACCCCAGGTCGCATCGTATAATCGTGCCACTTAATACTCAATCCCTAATACTACAATTAGTTGTTTGGAGCCAAAAGCCAAGAAAATGGTTGGATGATTGTCGTCGAGGAGCTGGAGGCCTATGACAAGAACTGAGAAGGAAAAGAGCTCAAGGTTTTGCAAACAGTCAAAAAAAAAAAAAAGGAAACTAGGGTTTGGGAATTGGAATGTTTGGATAACAGGATAAGTTTGACAAAATGGGTCAACTCGATTCGATGATGATTGCCATCAGACTGATTAGGTCGAGCCAAATTAGTGCTGTTTTTTTGTCAATAAAATTAGAGCCTAGCACGACCTTAATTTCAAGTTGGTCTGATTAGCTCAACGGGTCAGGCTCAAATTACCAGCTTTAAATATTATAGAACTAATTTATTTTATTAAAAACAAATAATGATGTTTCAAAATTTAATAATTAACCCCATTGTATTTTAACTGAGCACCAAATTAAAAACATATTACATCTGAAAGTATATAGATTTGAATTCTTTAATTTAGAAAAATATAAAGGGGAAGAGATTTTACCGCAAATCAATTTGATATTAACTTTTTTAACGTTTAATGGCTTCTGTTTGGTTCTATTTATTATTGAAAAGTTTTGAAATACAAAATAGTGTTGTTCTCTGGAAACTTTTCTTCTTAATTTAATATTCATGTTATTTATGTTTTCCTGATAAATCAAGCGTGTTTTGTGTTTTTGTTCTCTTGTTTTTCGAAAACGTTGTTCAAAATCATAAACATCTGGAACTCGAAGAAACTCCGTAAGCTAAATAAATGGAAACATTGTATATAGAATGATAGAGGCTTGTTTATTTTTAATTACATAAGACCCATAAACCCTCCATGATCACGAAAACAAATGTTAAGCCGAAGAAGATTATAAAATTAGTGAATCGATGCATTAGAATTAACACAGTGAGAATCGATGTTTTTAGTTTACTGCTTACGTATTCTTAGAGTTCGCCAGCTGCAGCCAGCGCGTCATGGCTGTCGGTTTTATTGGCAAGGCCATACGGCGTCCTTTTTGGCCTTCCTACAACCATGTAAAACCGGGAAGATATGATAACAATTTTCAAAAATGACACCATAATCTAAAAATTAGTACCATCTAACTACAAAACAATTTTTGGTTTTATTTCATATGGTTTCACTTTTCATAAAATGACACCATAAACCTAAAACTTTCACAATTAAATATTTTTTTTATATGATGTGTCACCTTTATAAACTTTAAGCCATATGATATCATTTAAAAATAACACAATACATAGATTTTACGTGGTTCGACAATGTGTCTACATCCACAGAAACGTTGACTCAAAATTTTACTATTATTAAAATAGGATTACATCTCGTATTTATAGTAACCCTGGATATGATCAAATTATAAAAATACGCTATAACTGAATATCTTAGTATCATACTACGTAGGGCTTAGCCCTACTCGATATTACCCCATTTACTCTTAATATGAGTTACATGCCATAACACATTGTTTTTGTAGTGACTTTTTAGACGACGATCAACATACACATATCTTGTAGCACCTTGTTCTTTACAAATTTGGTCGTGATGAATATTACCATTTGAATTATATATAAAGTATAAAGTCTCTCCTATTAGTTGAAGATAGTCCCAAAAGGATGGTGCTTACTTTATTTCCTTGCCCCATGTGTGTCTCACTCTGTTGTGTTTTTGAGGGAAAAAAGGACACCAAAAAAAAGAAAAAAAGAAAAAGAAAAATGATAACAAGTAGATTAGAAGGACAATGCCATCCAAAATCCAAAAATATACCATGCATGTATTATTGAAGTCAGATAAAGATAGAAAGAATATATTATTGTACAAAGGAAACTAATAGACCACGCCAAATAATGTGCGATCACGTTCAACTTAGATAATGGATCTTTACTTGCTTGCACTAATCTAGATCTTTCTATCTGTGTTTGGTTCCAGAAAATTTTGGGAAAAATGGAAAGGAAAAGAAAATAAAAGGAAAAAAAAATTAAAGTTAAATCTAACGTATTATTTATATTTATTATTTAAAACCTATTTTATTTATTTTAATTCATTTTAAAAAGGGAAAATAACATAAAATAAAATAAAAACCTTGAAATTGGGAAGTTTTTTATATTAACTACTTTAACGTTTGTTGAATATAAACAATGCGTGAAGTCGAAACTAAATAGTTATTGTACGATACAAATTTAGATTTAACCCTCTTAAATCCGATATATAAAAAAGGGAATTATATTTGTAATATTTTTTGGGTTTTAATATATTTAAAAGTAATTTTATCTAAAATGAGGATATTTTAAAGTTATAAAAATAAGAAGTTAGTTTCATAAATAACTTTTTGTTTTTATCCCTTTAAACCAATTCCTTTTTTTTTTTTAATTTAATATGGAACTTAGGACACCCGGAAAGTCGGTGGTCAAGAAGGAGGCTTATTATATATATATTTTTAGGAATTAAAATTTTTTATTATATCAATATATTGTAGATCTTCTACTCAAAGATAAAACGAATTGGATGACTCGAATCAGCCCATTTATTACTTCAAAAATTTTTGATTGGAAGAGTTTTTGTAGTGATTTGATAGATCTGGGTCAGACTTTGGTTTTGACCGAAAGGAAGGTGTTAGAGAAAAGAAAAGAAAAAAAAAGGGGTAAAAGATATTATATTATAGGTTATGTTATTTGTTTCAAAGAGACAGATCACAGATGATAGATAATGAGGATCAGTCCTTTTATACTCAAACTTTTCTCTCAGTTACAGAAATATATATTGAAATATTTTAAATTATTATTTTAGAATTTTAAAACCGAGGAAATAGGTTCCGATTGTCGATTTTACTTTCAAAATTTTAAAAATAACCAAACCAAAAACCAAGAATAAATGGTAGCGGTTATCTACGAGGTAGCGATTAGACGCCGACTTGTCTAATTAGCTATATATAAAATAGGGGATTTATTTTTAGGATAATTATGTTTTAGGGTTAGATGAGACTTATATTTAATAAAGAGTCCATCAAATCACCTAAGCATTTCCTTTTTCTTTTTTTCCTTTTTCAATTTGTCTTCAGTTTTTTTTTCATTAATTATATTTTATGTTTTTAATTAATTCTAAAACACCATATCTTATTTTCAATTATTTTGAATTTTGAATTAATAAAAATAATTATTTTAAAATTTTATTTATCTATTTATTATTTTCTTTCTTATATTTTGTTTCCTTTATTTTTAATGAATAAATGTCAAAATTAATTATTTTGTTTTCTTCTCTATTTTCTCCTTTTAGTACTTTTTAGGTTTGAGAGTCGAAACTGTTTTGTTAGAAACGTAATCTTCGTATTGAACTCGAATACATCAAACTTGAGTATTTATGAAAATTGGAGTTTGGTTTGATGGAATGTCATTGGTTCAAATCACCTTTATGCATTAATGAGTATTTGTTCCATAGTTGTAATCAAGGAACAAAAAATCGGTTTTTTATTTAGATGTTCGCGAAAAATAGGTTTTAATTTGTAGTAGAAGAAAAATCGATGGAAAAATCGATCAGGAAGGAAAAATCGGGAAAAATCGATTAAAATCGTAGATTTTTCGTAAATCGGAAAACCGATTTTTCCACCCAGAAAAATCGGAAGCGTAAGACACCTTGTGACTTTGTGCGGGAATTTTGAAAAAAAATATCGGTAAAATATCGGTAAATATCGGTAAAATATCGGTAAAATATCGGTAAATATAGGTAAATATTGGTAAAATATCGGTAAATATCGGTAAATATCGGTAATCACTATTTTGACTCCAAAAATTTTTATAAATACCCATAAAATCATACAATCTCTTTACAAACTACATTAATCGCATCGAGCTCCATTTAACTACCAGGTATTTTAACGCGATTTATCACAATATTTTGAAGATCTTATTATGAATATTATCTTCATCGAAGATGGGACCCCTTCATCCAAATAGTAATGGAGCCACATCGGTCTTCATTTTGGTTTTAAATTACTATTGTAATGTAATTTCTCGATAAATTATAATGAATATTATTTTGATAAGTGTATATTTCTTATTTATGTCTTTTATAAAGTTAATAGTATTTTAAATGAATTTGAAATATTTTTATTAATTTTCGCTCTACCGATATTTTTGTCAAAATATCCATCGATATTTACCGATATTTCCGATATATCCGTAAAATCCAAGTACCGATATATCCGTAATTACCGATATTTTGTTCCTTGGTTGTAATAAATATTCAAGGTTTGGTATTTACCTTTTCTACATTGTCTATGTTTGGTTCCCAAAAAGTACTAAAAAAAGAAAATAATAATAATAATAATATTAAGGAAAATGATTTTCTTATATTTTGTAGTCTATGAAATTAAAAATTAAATATAAATAAAATTACTTAGAAACTTATAAATTTTTAAATTATTTTTTATATTAACGAGTTAAAATAAATAAAACTTGTATGAAGTAGTAAGTGAAAAAAATATGTGAGAATTAACTCAATTTTCAAAAGACAGCGTGTAAATAAATATATATGTCGTGGGCCCTGGATCATAATTACGAGTCCGGGCCCATCTGGGTGTTATTATCAAAATTAGAGGGGGCTGTTGTTGTTGTCCCTTTATGCAGCCGGATTCTCCCCCTCTGCTCGAATTAGTGCTTGCATCTGTCGATTTCCAACGGAGTTTTTGTTATTGGCAGGGATTTTCCGTTTGTTTCCATAGAAGTGAGTGGAAGAGAACATTATTCTTTTATGCGCACACTTAAATTTCGGCTTCATGTTTCACATTGTTTTTATTGCTGTTAGGACTTCTCCATTTCTACTCGTGTAAGTGCCCAATGCTTTCGGGATAGGTTTCACTAACGAATCTCTCTTTGTTGGGATGGTGAGTTCCTCCGATGGAGGACATCCTTCACCTCAATTTTTATGATATGATGCGATGTCTGGCACCCTTGTTTTTAGTTTAGCTTTTTTCTCAAGCGGAATAGTGCCTTGATTTCAAAGTGGTGAAATCCTCTCTAATAATCTGGAATTCTTGTTTGAAGCTCGAGGAATGTGTCTCTAGGTGAGTTGCGACCCCCACCTTTGAACCACCACTGATGAAGCACGGATTACGAGGCCTTCATTACTGCACTTCTGATTTAGTATTTACATCCCCAGGGTTTGCCCAGGGGAGTTCTGTTCCTCAAATTTTTTTGTGTTTGTTCTTGATAGAGGTGCATTGTCTTTGAATCATTGGATTACCAGGTTAATTGTTAAATGCGATCATCTGCGAGTCTGTGGACCTTATGCGATCGGAGACCCAGTTTTTCGGAAGCAGGTAGTTGGTGGATGTTGTATATTTCATTATAAAGATCAAGATGGGCGGCTCGGGGAGGAATCTCTGATTGGGCGCATTCCTTCCAGTATTACCATAATCAGGCAGCTCTCGACTAAATAGGAGTTTAAAGAGAATGATTGTGTTGATATTTTATTCTGATTTCAGTTCTATTGCAATTTAACTCTTGGGATTTCATTCTTTTGAATTTTTGAAGTTTATCACTATTTGCGGGGTCTCTAATGACTGCTTGGAAATTTAAGAGACTATTATGGGGTAACTTATGTAAGTAAGGTGTATCTTGATATGTTGTCCTTGTGTATCCAAGCTCTGGGCGCGTAGGAGAACCCTCGGTTCTTTATCACGCTACCTGACGAACAACGAGTTTTCAATTTTCAGCCCTTTAGGTTTTATGGGAAGAGGGTGGGATTAGGTATTAGAGATGATTTAGGAGTCATATTGTTGCGGCTCGATGCCTCTTATTAGTTGCAATAAAAAGGAAAATGGTTTTGGATTCATCACGGGCTTCTTTGTTAGGTACCATTGAGTTTATTAGTTGTAACATTCTTAGAGTTTACCTGGTTAGCTTCTTGTCACACCATAGTTTACCCAAAAATTATTGTTAAACCATTTCTTGCATTAGGAATAATTTGTCATCATGGATGGTCTTTAGGGATTAGCCATGGAAGGTTCATCGGCTAAAAAAGAAAAAAGTATTAAAAATAGTTTTGTATTTGCTTTTTTCTTTTGTTTTTAGTGAATTTGCTTGCTTTGTTGGCTTTATAGTTGTTTCTTATCATTTTTCTATGCTCATTGAGAGAATTTAATTTGTTAACCCAGGCACCAACTTCATCCTAGCTTTGAGGTTATCTTGGTCTGACTCTCCTTGAAGACAACTTTAAGGGAGGGTAAAGATTTGAATTCTCCATTCGATAGAAACTCCAAAAGTAAAAAAGTCCCGAAGTAAAAGAAATTTGAAAGCAAGATCCCAAATCTACAAAAAAAAAAAAAAAGAAGACAAAATAAACAATCATAAGAAAAAAGAATGTATATCTGGGGTCAATACAAAAATTTTATGTTTTTTTGCTAGAGAATTCAGTTGAAAGACATTGATTCAGATAATGTCGTACTATACTATTAGTTGCACTCACAAAAAAAGTTTATTGAAAGTGATCACGGGAATGAAGGTTATGAGAAGGCTTCAGTGGAAGAACCATCTGATGGGGAGCCTAATGTAAGAAGTTTCGATGCATGATTGCTATCTAATGTTTCATGAAGTCATCTCCTCCTCAATATTGCCTTTGTTCCCTCTTATATATCAACCACACAATTGTTTTCAATCTTAAATTTGTGATGTAGATATCGGTGTCTCTCTTAATCTATGAGTCTTCCCAATGATCCTAAATATAAGATGTCTTTCCTTAGTGCCTAACTAGGAATCTTTTCTTTTTTCTTTTTTGCTTTTATGAAATGGTAAAAGAACAAAGAAGCCTTGAACTAAGTTTTCATATTCATTAGAAAACATTTAATAGTCATGTTTGGGAAAATAAGATCCAATTTGTTTATTAGTTCTAATTCAACAAAATGAAAAGCAAAAATCAGATACCCATGCCTATTGGTATCTGCTTGGTAGGGAAAAAGCAATTATGATATTTGATCAGTAGGCATCTATTTTAATTAATTATACCCTAGGTTTGTTTTATTTTTTTGATATATTTTTTTTGGAGCTATGAAATGGTTAAGTTGAAAATAGCTTCGGTTATCACTTCTTTTAAATGAAGCGGTGGAATAATAATTTAATTTGCAAAGTCGACCGTCGTGAGTAGGCGACTATAGATACCTTTCTTCTCTTCCATTTTTTGGAAGAGATTTTTCTTATGTTTTGTTTTGTTTTGTTTTGTTTTTGTAAATTCTCTTGTATGATAAGAAAGACTACGACTTCAATTTGCATAAGTATGTCTCTGAGGAGGAAATGTAAGAGTAGTGGCTGGATTTGGGTATTTATCGTGGTGGGCTCATCTTAACTTTTTGATGAAAGAAGGCAGTTGTTTGTAAATGTTACGCTGAAGATTTCTAAAATCAAGCTAGCATGCTTGTCAGAATGTCCGTGGACCATGTGATCGGGTTATTGTGCTCTGTCTCCTAAATAACATCCTAAACTAAAATCACTTGATGAGGCCATTTTGATACAATTATTGTTAACTTCAACTATCTGATTGTTTCTTTTTGTCATGCTGACATTTTAAGTTAATAGCACACTTGTGTGATTATCCAAATGGATATGGATACACTTTTTTCCGGGGAAGCATAGTAAGTGGCATCAAATTTTCGTATTTAAAATCCTTGATGCTCACCTCTCCTTTGTCTTGCTGCACTCAGGCTGTACTGTTATGATTATCTTGGTTGGCCTTCTAATTTACTATAAGCAATCATCGGAATTGAAAGATCCTAGGGTTTGCTAGTGTTTCTTTGTATCAAATATAGTAACTATCTGTTAAGGGGCTTTAAAATTCTTTGAAGCAACTTGTTAGTTTGCTATCACCTTTCTGTAGATTTTAATTTCAAGATTTTCCTTTGTTTAACAGGCACGAAATCACTCATTCTGGATGCTATCATCAGATTCAGAGTCTTGTCCAAATGATAGCTCCATGAGAAAAGATTATACCCATCATGAAGAATCATCTATGCGTAAAACAACTCAAGTTCGGGACAAAGAAAAGGATGCAGTTCTTACTGAGAATGGTCAAGAGCCTTTGTTGAATGAGGCTTCAAAGGAAATTTCACCAAAAAAAGGGGTTAAAGTGGAACACATGTCCACTAAAAGAAAACGAATGGTGAAACAAAGAGAAAAGGTTAAAAAGGAATTTAGAATGATCGTCATGTTCGCAAAATGATATGGGTTGGAAATCACAGACAATTCGAGTTAAATAACCTTTACACTTTTCTTTTTAGCTATGTTTTTCTTTGAAATTGTATTCCATGTGGATATATCGATGAATATAGAGGCGTGATGATGGCCTGAACTTTTGGAGGAAGAAACGTGGAGTAAAGCGTAATGAACCTCGAGTAAGTAGGCTGATATGTTGGGATGACACACCGCCCTTCCGTGGCGGGCGTGCGGCCACTCCACGAAATCCCGGCCGTTACCTCTAGCGGTAGAAACTCTGTGAAGCGAAGCGTATTCTTTCTTTAAAGCCTCCCCATAAAATTTTTTCTTCTTTTCTAAAAACATGATTTTATAAAATTTCGATAGCAGCTGCGCGATATAGGACATGTCCGAATCTTGTATCACATCCGATTTACTTATATCAAAATATGGCAACCCGACGCCTGCGCATTCTCATGAAAACTCACTACATGTACATACGTATCTTTCCAGTTATCTGAAGTTGAAATGTTCGCTTCCTGATATTAATTCTTCTGTTGATATAAATGTCGGGAGAATCTGTCTGCTCCCGGCGTCAGGAGTGTCTGTCTGCGGAAAATAGTTTTAAAATACAAAATAATGATTTGCTTGAGCTGATAGTGTATCTTATAAAATGTTTTTGCTTTAGGAAAACATCTCAAAAGCGTAAACTTTCTTTTAATTATTTTTCCCAGAGATTTTCTTTCAACTGATTTAAAGCTTAACAACTGCTTCTTTTGTATTGCTTGCTTTTAAAAGTTTAAACTTTTCTTTCTTTGCTAACTGCTTTGCTTTTAACAAAAACATAAAACTCTCATTCTTGCTTAGAAGTTTATAAAACCTTTTTCCAAAACTTCTACTTGCTTGCTTGCTTTATCTTTGCTTGAAAAGTTTCTTAGCGCTTTCACTGAAGCACTTTTGTTTAAAAGTTTACCGAAAGCTTCGTAAAAGCGGGGCGCAATTTCAGCCAGCGTTAACTGAAAATAAAGCGATTTGGGCTCAGCAGGTTGCTTTAAAACTCTCGGGCGCAGGCGGCCAAAGGAGCCGATGGTTGATTTTTCAAAGCGTATATTATCTTTATAAAACATGTCAATGGCTGGAGCCTATTACCTAATTGTACCCTAGTGAACACGGAAGCACAGGCGGCCGTGCGGTGGAAGGACGTGTCCTTTGTCGCTTTCGGTGAATATGGTGGAATTGGCGCAGGTCGCCAATCAGTAATAATTTAGTTAAATTTCGCTAACCTTATATGCTCTGTCACGTCTTGTGAGTCTCGGCTTCAAATGCGTGATGTATGTCTGCGTTTACAGGCCAGGCCCAGGCCGTCGTGTATGAGATCCTGCCTTACCAGATGCGCACGTGCGGAATACCTACAATAGGTTTTCTTGCTTAGAGGCCCCGGGGAAGGCGTTTTTTTCTAAACGTGCTGCTTGCTTGCTTGCTCTTTGAAAAATAGTTTCTGATTTAGCCATTTCTTTGCTAACGAAAAATGGTTTAATTATTGGCAGATTTACTTACTTACTTGCTAGCGAAAATGGTTTCTGTTCACAAAACCCGATCTTTGCTTCACCCTTCAAAAATGGTTTAACTGAAAACCGTTCAGCACCTTTTTAACTTCATTCTTTAGCTTGAAAATGGTTTGCATTGAAAACCATGAAATACCCGGTGTAAACGAGTTTATAATAATAATAATAATCTGGCCCAGTATTTGGAAAATGAGTTTAAACATTTCAGCATAACAACTGCTTAAAAGCAGCCTTGATTCGCGACTTTCCAGCCTTTCTTTGCTACACACCTTCGATGTATTATTTAGATCGCTTGTGGCGTCATTGCTTGGCCAAACGATTTGCAGCGGCTTGGTGCTCTGATTAAAATTTTAGAAAATATGTGGGCCCCGAATGCCATTCGAGCATATCATTTAGATTAAGTAAAGGGACTTTAGTATAGTCCCCAAAAACACCCGAAAACATTTCGAAAAGTGCAATCAGGATTTGTCTGAATAAAATCACGAAATTTTAACCAAAGCGTAGGAAAACGGTCTAGAAGTCGACCGGTTTGTCTGAAAATAGTCCAAAATTCGCAAATTTGCAAAAGTCTAAGCTAGTCTAAATTTTGGGGTAGATTTATAGCTCTAAATATTGTAGATTTATAGCACTTTAGGCTCGAAATATCAAAAGCCAAGATTTTGGTGTGTCATGTGTCTAAATTTCTGAAGTAATGAATGGGGAAGTAGCTTAAACTTTCAATTGAAAAGTCGTATTAGAATAGCATGAATATCGAGAAAAATTAAAATTGGGTTTTTATATTTTACTTTTGATGGGTGAGAAATCACTGTGTTTTGAATGCTTTGGCGTGTGTATCAGTGGCGTAAAACAGGCTTTCAGGTGTTTATCGACTAATCTGACGATCGGATTTTCGTAAATGAAAGAAAAGAAACAAAGAAAAAATTTTTACTCTCTCTTAACTGTTTTGGTCCTATTTCATTAAATCACTTTCCATTTAAACTTGTTTGTTGTCTCTTATTTTTGTTTGTTTTTCTTTTGTCTTTTATTTTTTTTAATTTTTTCTTTTTTGGTGGGACCCACATAGCCACTTTTTAACTCTTCTATAGTTTATTTTGAAATGTATTTATTTTGTGTAGGTTTTAATTTTATTTATCTCAAATGAATGATGTTTGCTCTCCTTACCATGAATTTTAAAGGATTTTTTAAATGGGTTTTAAGTTCATTTCTTTATCAGTCGCACAAATTCGTAAAATACCAGTATCTGAATTAGGCGAAAGAAGCTATTACAGGTCGTTTGGAGTTCAGCGAGAATGACTGCTTGGCGCGGTCCAGTTTGATAAATCGAGATCTAGAGAATTTGAGGCTTTTGCGAATTATTATGTGATTTTGTTCTGATGTTGTTTCTTGTTTAAAACAGTTAATTATCTTTCGTATCGACTTTTCGTAGTGTAAGGGTGTCGCCGACATTTAAATATTGCAGGCGATCAAGCAGGTGTATTGTGGCGTCTCTATCTTGATTATGATTTAGTAACTCATGGCCAAATGGTATGTACTTGGTTTAAGTACGAATTCGGGTTCGAAAATTTATATTCACAATTTTGTATACGAAATCACTATGATGTGACGCGGTACTCTTATGCGCCCCTACGTTAGTTTCTTTGTGCGCTTTTCACGGGACGGGCGTTACAAAATCCTCTACCTTGGGACATTTCGTCCCTTAGTGGATCAAGCTAAACCACAAGAAAGGGAAGGAAAATCGCCGTCGCGAAAATAGTGTGAAGTCTTGTGGCGCGTCTGGGCTGGTTAAATGAAACACCTCCTGCGTGATTAGCGAAAAGCAAAACTGCAGAAGGAATCACCTTGGTCCTCGGCTTACTTGTTCCTTGCGATTCTGTCTGCTGGAGTATCACCGCCATGTCAAATTACCTTTGCGCACTTTGATTTGCTCTTTCAATATATGTGAAGGGTCTGGGATATATTCGCCAGCGGCTCAATGGCATGGAATGTATCATGAATCGCCAGTAACTGGGTAGCAGCTTGTAAGGCTGCGGCCCGCGCCTCCACAATCTCGTAAGGTCTATAAATCTTGTTGAGGCTTTGCTCACTCGCTTCCCAAATCTCGACACCTTTTCAGGTGAAATCTTAGACTTGGTCACACATCTCAAGCGCAAAGTCTCTACTGACCCGGTTGTCAGCGTAGCTTTTACGTATCTCTTGCTATCTTGAGTTATCGCGAGCAGTACTATTCTGCGGAAGTGATCACATCTTAGTTAAGGGCTTTATTAGTCTCTCTCGCCCAGCTTAATGTATACTGGCGGAGTCTTACATTCGCGCCATCTAGCGCCTCAAATGGAGCCGTACTCATCTTGGCTTGATGAAACGTGTTGTGAAATGAACTCCGTTAGTCTTAAGTGGGTAATCGACTTCCTTTGAATTCCATCTGAGCTCTCGGCGCATATCCTCCTAACGTCACAGATAGTCCTCTCTGATGACCATCGTCGAGGATGAAATCTTTGCTCTTGAAATGAAAGCGATCACACCAAGATGTTTCTGGCCCAGAGCCCGAAAACACGGATGTGAACTGAGGTCTCGATCACGGCATATTGAAGCGGAACCCGCGAAGTCTCACTATCTCATCCGCCTGGCGTGAGCGGCTTTTCGATGAATCCTGGCGAAACTAGCGCGAGAAAAATGAGGCGGACTTTGTCAGTGATCAACTATCACCCATATCGCATCATGTTGCCTCTGAGTACGTGGAAGACCTGTAACAAAATCCATAGTAATCTTCTCCCGTTTCCATCTTGGGATAGGGTAGTATATCTTTGAACTACGATGCTGCGCCACTGTTGTGAGGTTAGAGCTGGAAAGCGAGGCTTGCGATCTCTTTTCTTCAAGCCCATTCCATGATAATGTTGGCTCAAAGTGGCATGCTGATGCTTCTGGATCATCGCGTCACAGCGAGATGAATCCTTGCCAGCTAATGTCTCTTTCAGTTCGCCATATTCTGGCACACACATTCTCTGCCCTTTCCTCTCACATGCCATCATCTACGATGGAAAACTGCTGTTTATTTTCACATTTCAGCCGTGAAGCTTAATCGTTTGTGGATCATGTTGTCACGCTAGGAATGATCCACTAGGGTAGTCTAACATGAAGCGTGGCGAAAAATGGAAACCTGACCCTGAGCCTCCCCTTTATCGCCCACTGGCTCCGAGATCCTGTGGTGGGAAGGTAACGTCTGCGTGTGAGAATGAAGAACTCTACAGTCTTCTCTACTCGAGGTATATCTGCTCACGACATTGGCTCTGGATGGTACTCGATATGATACAGTCGTAGTCCTTAATCAACTCAAGCCGCTTCGCTCGGGTTTAACCCTTGTTGGGTGAAAATATATTGAAGACTTTTGTGATACGTAAAGATCCTATGAGAACACCATATAAATAATGTCTCCATATTTTTGGGACAGAAACCATTTCTTCTTGAGACTCTAAGTCGTGTGTGAATTAATTCTCATAAATGCTTCTTTGGTGACCACAGGGCACCTCACGATCACTTACTATCATCTACGTAAACGACCAAGGCCTTGCACAGGCATCCTTATCAAACCCACAATCCATATTTTCCATTGGGTAAAGCTAGAGCTGGGCGAAAAAGTCAATCTACTCTTCAACTCCTCGAAACACTTCGACGAAGCATCTACCCGATCAGCATAACATCTTTAAGCACATCGGCAGTGGGGTGGGGTTGCTATCTTGGGAGACATAACCGACTCGTAATACCTGTACAAACCAAGGGAAGCTTCGACCTCGACACATTCTTTGGTGGTTTCCTAATTTACCCTTTGCTATTTTATGGGAATCCGCATCACTACACTGGTGAATGACATGACCTAGGAATGCCACTTGTCGAGAGCCTGGCGGCGCTTGCTTTCGACTTAGCAGCATCTGGCGTGGCTCACTTAGGGTGTGACACAATCTCAAAATTCTTTCGAGAATGTTCCTGTGAAAGCTACTGAATACTAGGATATCATCGTGAAAACTATGACAAAACTGTCCAAAATAAATTTTAGAACTGCTGGGTTCATCAAATCCTGTATTTCTTTGGGCATTAGTGAGCCAAATGGCATTGCAAAAACTCATAATGTCCGTAGCGTGTCCTGAATGCAGTCTTAGGGAACATCACCCTCCACGCACCCCTCAGTACGATGATACCACGGGCCTCAAATCTATCTTGGAGTACACTCGAGATCCTTGGAGTTGATCAAATAACTCATCGATGCAAGGGCCCGGAATCTTGATTGCGGATGGTAACTCATTCGGTACTTTTTGTAATCATACACAATAACCCATGACTCCATCTTTCTTTTCACGAAGAAGGCTGGAGCTCCGTGGGGATATGCTCGGTCGAATGAATCACTTCTTGTAGATTCTTCAGCCGAGCCTTAGAGCTCTCTCGACTCTGCGGGAGCCATCCCATGGGAGGGAATGAAATGGGCTCATAGGTCTTTGGGATCAAATCAATGGTGAGCTCCACCTCTCTCTTTTGCGGAGGTAAACTGTGATATCATCAGGAAATACATGCGGGAACTCTCTAACAGAAACGGAATCTGTCACTGGAATCCCTCCTTCCACGCAATCATAACCACATAAGCTAGAATAACCCGACGACCCTTACGCGACATTCTGTGGCGCTGCGCGGAGATCATATTGGAAGATAGCGTCTGTATTCACCACGGGCTTTACCTCCCGATTTCACACGGCCTATTGACTTCACTTCCTTTTATAACAATCGATGTGGCTCTATGGCGAGAACTGACCAATCCCATCTTGAGAACCACATCGAAGTCCCTCATAGCTCTAAAGCTACAGATGCGGCAGGAACTCACGTCTCATTAGGAACTCTACTATCTGCGAATAAATGCAGTAGCAGGATCTCCAATTTGGAAGGAAACTCTCATCACGACCCTCCCAATAGTTTGGGTCTCTATCTGGAAAGCGATCTAGAAGAATGGCTTGGGCATGAATGAATCATGAGCTCCACGAATTCTTCAAGATTATATGCATCATGATCGAGGATAGAAATAATCTTGATGACCACATGCCGGGCTGCATCGCATCTTATTTGAGATCCCGACATATCTACGGCGCGAGTGCGGGCACGTACGTATCGCGGAAGCGTTGCCTCACGACTCTACCACGACCACCTCTACTGCTTGTTTGTGTTGGCCCCTACGCGAAACCTCTCACCCGAAGACCCACGTATGCTCATCTCTGCGATGCGGGGTAGGCCCAGGCGGCTGCGATGTCTCCGTGCCAATCGGTGAGGGCACTCCACAGTAAATGGCAGCCTACGGCCCTGGTGGAAGCTCACCACATCTTTGAATCTCTACACATTCTCCATGGTGTCGTTTAGACATATATCACATACGGGAGGAATACTGCAGGTGCCATGCTATGACCCCAGGGGCCACCTCGGCGCGATCCTTTGTTAGGATGGCTCTCATTTTTGCACCTCGGCCTTTATAACCTCTTGCCCACGCTACTATGCATCCGAGCTTTGTTGGGAGATTCTTTGGGTGTCTCTTTACTCTTACTTCGCCTTTCTTTACGATGCATTTGTGGTACTTTGCTCGACTCTCGGAGGCGGCCTGCACTAGAATCCCAGTCTGTCGGAACCAGCGGTAGTACACTTTCACGATCTTGTGCTATAGTCACGATGATAAAAACCTTTTGCACTTGAGGACTTAGTCGCGCGAATATAGGAGCCGTCTAGCCCAGTGAACTTCTTCTCATATTCGACTATGAAAGTTCTTTTGTTAACGAAGAACTCCTCGATTTTGAATCCTTATGACTGCGGGGAAGAATGCGTGGAGTGAATTCTTGTTGAAATTGGTCAGTGTTTATCTCGCCCGAGGACCTCCGCTTCTACGGCGTACGATCTTTAGCTTTTGTCTTCCGTTAAACAGTGGAAAACATAGGCTTCTTTGCTCGTCGTAAACCAGTAACTCGAATATCTTTGTTTACTCGGTACAGTAATAGCAGGTACAACACGGATCACCAGCTGCGCGGTCATGGCTTGGCGCGGGACTCTATACTCTCTCTCCCATTGACCTCCCGGAGTTCTTGAAGTAACTCTACGGGTGGCGGTGGAGGGTTGCGACTGTGACGGTGTTATCGGTACTATCACGTGCGTGCGTGCTACCTACTCTGCGTAAATAATCACGGCAGGCTCCCTCTGAGGGCGCGGATGGTCAGGCTTTGACATTCTTTGGAGGCGATTCATAGAGCGTGGTGATGGGGCCTGCTACGTGCTCATCCGCCGAATCTGCCGGAATGACTGGCTGGCTGGGCCTCTCCCAGGGCGACCTCGGCGTCCACTGCGCACGTATAAATCTTTGTATAAAAAAATCCATTATTTAATACTTTGAATCACCTCGCATATCATATGTATGTACTTTGAATTGGAAAATGCGTAGTTCTTGAGTAGTGTAAATAGTGTATCACGAAAACTACGATGCTTAATAACCACCCAGCTAACACGATACCACCTTGCGTGGTATCATGTCTTCACTCACGTCTGGGTTATTATATAACAACACGATCTGTGCCCGACAGCCACACTTCCGGTGGCGGGCGTCGCGTATCCCGAAATCCCGGTAGTTACACTCTAACGACTAGAAACTCTGTGAAGCGAGAAGCGTATTAACTGTTAAACACTCTATAAAATTTTCTTTTAAACTTATGATTTTATAAAAATTTGTATGCTGTTTATATAGGACATGTCCCAATCTTGTATACATCGATTTATTTATCATCAAATATGGCGACCAAGCGTCTTGGCGCGTTCTGCATGAAAGCTACTACAATATCTTTGTCACATGTCTTTCAGTTATCTGAGGGTTCAAAGTATTCCTTACCTGATATTAGCAGTACTGTGTGATATAAATGTGGGGAGAATCTGTCTGCTCCGGCGTCGTAGTGTGCGTGCGGAAAATAGTTTTTAAAATGCAAAATAATGAGCTAAACGAGAACCCGATGAGTGTATCTTTTATAAAATGTTTCAGCTTTTCAGGCTTGTCTAGCGCAAAACACTAACTACAATTATTTTTCGAAGTTTTTCTTTGCTTTTTTGAGTTTAAAACTTTTAACAACACAGCACAACTTTTGTATTCTTTAAAAGTTTAAAAGCTTCTAACTCAACACAACTTCTTTTGCTTTCTTGCTAACTTTAAAAAGGCATAAAACTCTCATTTAGCAGCACAGCACGAAGTTTATAAAAGCACGAGCTTCTGCTAACTGGCACAACATGCTGGCGAAAAGTTTAACTAAAGCGCTTTCATGACGCTTTTGTTTAAAAGTTTTACCAGCTTTTCGTAAGCGGGGCTTGCAGAACGACCGCATTCTTTGAAAATAAAGCGGGAGCACAGGGCCGGCCGTTTCGGCTTTTTAAAAGCTCCGGAAGCACAGGCGTAGGAACGATGGTTGATTTTTGTATGTTATCTTTATAAAACATGTCGGCCAGGCTGGGCTGTTTTGCTAATTATGCTGGTGAACCGCAGGCGCGGGCGGCAGGCGTCTGGAGTGGAAGGTTTGTGTGGCGTGCTTTCCGTGGTCATGGTGGAATTGGCGCGGTGTGTCGGCATCGTGGTTAGGCTCGCCGCGCGCCATATGTATGCGTCTGTGGTCTCGGCACCAAATGCATGATGTATGTCACTGCGTTCTTGAAATGAGAGCCCAGCTAAAATGCGTGTATGAGATCACTGTGGCCGCGGAGTGCGCGTGCGGAATACACAAATAGGTTTTCTTGCTTAGAAGCCCAAGGAAGGCTGTTTTTTGTAACGTTAACAGCTTTAACACAACTTTGCTTTCTTTGAAAAATAGTTTCTGATTTAAAGCCATTTCTTTGCTCTTCCCAGAAAAATGGTTTAATTATTAGCAGTTCTTCTTTAACACAACCTCAACTGAAAATGGTTTCTGATTTAAAGCCGTCAACAACTTTTGAAATGGTTTAGCTGAATAATTCTTTAACTTTTCTTCATTCTTTCAACTTGAAAATGGTTTGCGTTAATAATGAAATCACAAGTCTAATAACGGTTTATAATAATAATAATATCTGGCTAGTATTTGGAAAATGAGTTTAAACAGCTACAGCCTCTTTCTTTGCTTCCAAAACTTGGCTTGTGATTCATGACTTCCATGCTTTTCTTACGCTCTGTATTTAGTGTATTAGATGTGTCAGTAGTAATGGCAATTCTTGTGACTTGATCCTTCCTGATTAAAATTTTAGAAATATGTGGGCACAAAATGAGTTCTTTGACGTATGGTAGATCCTGAAATGAGGATAATATAGTCTAAAAGCAACGAAAACGTTTACGAAAATTAAGTCGGGATTGTCACGAATAAAATCATGATTTTAGCAAGCTGACTGAGGCTTAGTCAGAAGTCATTGGATGTCAGAAATAGTCTGAATTCACAAATTCATAAGTCTGAAATGAGTCTAAGAGATTTTGGAATTTGAATTGTATCTATGTAGGTATTAAAACTGTTCATATGCAGAACGAAATAATATAGTGGAAAATTCCAGCCTCTTGAGTTCCCAATAATAGAGATTTTGGTGTGGCGCGTAGGCTACCGTCAGCGTCAGAGTAGAAAACTGAAAACTTTGGTCAAGAAAATTCGTATTTGGGGTAAGTAGATGCGAGAAAAAGCCCAAAATTTGGGTTTTTCGTATTTCTGCAATTACCGATTGAAATCACCCGTGTTTTTGAGTCTTCCCGCGCGTAGCGCGTCGTAGAGAGGCGGCTTTCAAGGTGTTTATCGTGAATCAAACGGTCGGATTTTATTAAATGCGAAAGAAGCAAAAGAGAAAAATTTTCTCCTCCCGTTGATTACGCTCGTCCGTCCGCCTCCATTTCACTTGTTTGTTATATAACATTTTGTTTGTTTGTCTTTTATTTTTTTAATTTTTTTCTTTTTTTTTAAGTGGGACGCGTATGGCTTTTTAACTGTTCTACTGTAGTTTCGGTAAAAATAATTTATTTTTGTCTGGGTTTGATTTTATTTATCACAAATGAATATTAACATATCTTACTGGTGCAGATTTTAAAATCAGGTTTTGAGGTTTATTTGTTCTTTGTCGTCGCACGGTCGTAAATATTGTGTCTGGAATTAAGCGAAACTTCATAGATCATTTAGATTCGCGGGAATGACTTAGCAGGCGCGGTCAGTTTCGTCATCCCGAGATCTGGGGAATTCAGAAGCTTGCGAGATTATTATATGTGATTTATTATTATTAATTTCTTATTTAAAAACTTGAATTAATTATCTTTTCAGCCTCATTTTCGTAATTGTAAGAGTGTCCTTAAACATTAATATTACTAAATCAGAAAGCTTTTAAATTGTGTTGTGTACATCTCTCTTGATTATGATTTTATTCTTTTCTTAATAATGATTAATACATTGGTTTAAATCTATAGAATTAGGGTTAAAATTTATAATTCACAATTTAAATAAATACTTTCTGATGTAATGGCTTGTCTTTCTTATCTGTTTTCTGATGGTTATGCTTTGTCTGGCTTTTTAAAGACGGGCGTTCTACATGGAAGGTTCTTCATCTAGTCTTTTGGTCCATTGATTCAAGCAGTGAAAATTGTGGGTCCTCTCGGGGCGCCTGCGAAGGTGCTTTTCGCGATAAGATAAGAGCGATCAAAAGGTAAACAATATTTTATGCGGTAAACAGCGTCTAAAATTCTTTGAACTCTTGATGGGTATCTTAAATCTTTGTTTATCACCTCTTTTAGTTAGTTTTCTTGTGTTTTATGTTAATAAATTTTTAAATATAAAGAAGTTGACTCACATGATCTAGGTCATCAGTTTGGTGGAATTGGCTAGTGGTGGAAAAACTGCTACAAAGCTTGGAGGCTACTGAATTTTGACATTTTCAGGCAGTCGTATGAGAGCTCTATTGCGTCAAGCCATATATGTATGGATTCTGCACACTTCAAGAGCTTTACAGGGATACGAGAACAAAAATTGGAGTTCGAGCAAGAAGTTATCACGAGTTCGAACTTGAAGAGAAAATCAACAAACATTCAGCACCTTCAGCAGGAGGACTACTGTATTTTGAAGTTTTCAGATATCATATGGGTTCATATTGCATTAAAAGCGTATATGTGTGCGCGGTTCTGACGAAGATCTTTCCAGCGATTAAAACGAATCGGAGTTAAATGTGACGATGTTATGGCGCTGAGTTGGGCGAGCCAGGGGGTTTGCGAGCAACGTCGCGACGTGAGCTTAACGTCAGCGGCGTTCGCGAAATAAAGCGACGTCGCGACGTTGCCAAACAGCGTCGCGACGTTCGGGCGTCCGATTTTGGTGGATTTTAGCCATTTGAGCCCGAAATGGAGGTTTGCTAAGCTCAAGCCCGAAGACGGCGAGGGGCGCTGGGGCTCGAAAAAGGGGACTCTGTCCATACTTTGGGACGAGGAGGAGGTTGGGAGTGTTTTTGAAAGATTTGGGAGAAGATCATGAGTTTGTGGAGAAATCCGAGACTACGCACGTAGTTTATCATTATATAGTTTATTCTTCCTCTTTTCTCATGTTTTATCCTAAGTTTATGATGTATCGAGCCTCTATCATGCTTTAATTCATGCAGATCTAGGGTTTTGGTTGTGTATTGAACATGAGTTTATATATTTGTTAATATTCAAGTTTCTATTGTTTCTTGTGAATGCACCTCCTATTGATTCATACTTGGTTCTATTTACATATTGATTTACGGCTACCAATCTCAGTAGCTGGTGAGTGGTTCTTTGCAAGATGAGAAGGGGTAAAAGAACTAGACATAGATAGACTCGACCTAATTAGCTGGTAGTAGCCAAAAGTGCTCCCGGTAATTAGGAGGCGTGTGAGACTTTGGATCTTAAAAGCATCTCTAATCTTTGGGGTTGGTGAAGCAAAGGGCCCTGGTGTTAGTTGGTAGGTTATTAAAAGCGCTGAGAGGGCTTATAATTAAATTAGACAAAATTAAGCACATTGGAAAGCATTTTCATGACAATGAGGAAGTAGAATTTTGACTTGAATCTAAGAGGATTAATCAGGTGCACCAAGTACCTAAAGATTTATATCCTTTGGTTTCCATAGTTGCGAACTTCATTAGTTAGATTTAGAAATTTCATTAGTTTAGTTTAAATTTTTGTTTTACTATCACAATTGTTGGTTTGGATATTAAGTATTATAATTTTGATAGAGCCCAGCGTCCCATTTCGCGTGGATTATGATATCGTGCTTAGAGTACCAACTTTGTGTACTTGACAAGCGACATCTTGCGCGGAATAGCGCCACTTTTTATATTTTCTACATAATTTTATATACACACTCACTAAACGCCTATCAACTACCTTCTCTTATGAATTTATTAGGAATTAGAGTTATGATTTAAGGCCAGTGACAAGCTCTCAAATCGGGGAAGCACACTTGTCTTGCCCCTTGTAAATTTATTATAAACAATATTGCATTTTTGTTAGAATGAATTCTAAAAAGTATGGGTTTTATTGGGATGAATTAATGTTCATTTGGTATGTTGTTGCATTATTTTCTTTTCTTCTTTGCTTGTTTAAAACCTATGTAAATGTATAGCATACTTCCCTTAACGCATTCTTGGCGATTCATGACATTTAATATGATTATATCTCCAGTTTTTAAGCCAAATTTTCTTTGGTACATTATTTAAGTGGTCAGTGTGTCATGCATCAAAGAAAGGTGTGTTGTTGTCACCACTGCACCCAAAAGAAGCTGGCTATGCTTCTTTTGTTCCTGATTTCATGGATTTTGGTTGGCCATGGGGTGACTCATGACTTCATCTCTGTGTAACGCTATCCCCGTAATGGCTATGAGACTATTTGTCAACTGAAAGCATACCATCATTGAAATATTCAACCTTCCTTTTATCAATCGTGTTGTGTTATCAGACCTTACGGCCGGACGTATTATTTTCAAAATGATTAAATCTTGTGCATCTATTAGGAGAGAATTTAATAATTTGTGATTCTAATATCTTTGGACCTTGTGCTTAATTTTATCACCATCCGGCCCTTAATGCGATCAAGGTACTTTCTATGGTTGAGTGAAGTCCGTTTGAATTAATGGTGTTTGGAGATTGGTACATGGTTCTAAAAATTCAATCAATTTTAGATGTGTTGTAAAAGAGCTTTCATTTTTTTCCACAAAGGTTTAAGATTTTTCCGTGAAGAATTTTGCTTCCACGAAACTTAAGTAGGCGATCATGTCTCATTGATCTTATATACATATGATAAGCATTTGGAATTGAACGCATCAATAATTCTGATGAAACTTGATCACGACTTACCTGGGCTTAGGCCACTTCACTCCCATTCCTATATGCATTGCATTGTATTTGTTTGTATAAATAAAGCACATTTAAAGAGGGTTCACATTTGGTAAATCTTTCTTTTTTTGTGCTGCGGGCTCTTGTTAAGTGTGAAGGTGAATCAATAGATTTGAGGCGGGGATATGGGTCTTTGTTGGGCGAATGGCGTATTATGGATACCCGTCAAATCATGATGTTCTTAGATTTAAAGGTAATGTTCTATGTTTTATGATCTCATGATTATTTTGTTGCGATGATTAGTCCATTTCATTGTTTCTATTCGGATCTATAATTTAATCTCTCTTTGCATATAATAGAACTACGAAATAGTTCAACTGTCGCAGTAGTAAATGCATCACCTTGTTTCAAGTGAAACGAGGCAGTGGTGAACTGATCGTGCTTCCCAGGGCCACAAGTTGCACCGATATTTGCTTTGTAACTATTTCCATTGGTTACACCTCACTTCCAGTATAATTGCTTCTTTGCATATTTCTAAACACTATTAGCCTTCATCTAGTTATTTATGTTAATAGCACACTTGTGTGATTATCGAATGGATATGGATCACGCTTTTCGGGGAAAAGCATAGTAAAGTGGCATCAAATTTTAAAGTATTTAAACTCCTTGGTGCTCACCTCTCCTTTGTCTTGTTGCACTCGTTTGTAACATTACGATTATCTTGGTTTGGCACTTCACAATTTACTATAGCGATCAGAATTGAAAAGATCCTAGGGTTTTCCCTGATGACTGCTGTAATATTAGGGTAGTAACTATACGTGCAAGACTTTAAAATTCTTTGAAGCGACTTGTTAGTCCTAGCTTTGTCACCTTTCTGAATTTTAATTTCAAAAATTTCCTTTGTTTAGGCATGAAGTCATTCATTCAGATGTTGTCATCCAGTTAGAGTCTTGTCGGATAATAGCTCACGTGAGAGAGATTATCACATTATGAAGAATCATCTACGTACGTAAAACGACTCAAGTTACGGACAAAGAAAATGATACAATTTCTTGCGAGAGAATGGTCGAGAGCCGCTTGTTGGAATGAGGCTTCAAAGGAAAATTCACCAAAAAAATGGGTTAAAGTGGATCACATATCCATTAAAAAGAAGAAAGCGAATGGTGAAACAAAAGAGAAAGGTAAAAAAAAGGGATTGATTTGGGCTTGAATGATCAATCCCATGTTCCTAAAATGACATGGATTAAGTCTGACAATTCGAGTGAAACAACCTTTCCACTTCTTTTGCTCTATGTATTTTTTTATGTTTTTATTTTTGAAATTGTATTCCATGTGGATATATCGATGAATATAGTGTAAAGATTTTCATTAATGTGGGCTTTGTGGTGAAGTGCTTGGATTAATTTGGTCTAATAAAGTGAGATATATGGTTCTTAATAAGTTTAATATGGGGGATTTGGCTGGTGTGGTGAGGTACGGCAGGCAGTAATAGAGAGGACCCTTAATTCGAACTCTAATAAATATGCTCAAGTCCCTCCCACAACCTAAGGATCGTTATTTTTTTACTCGCATACGAGATCCGGAGAGAGAAAAAATTTTTTCTCTAATCGTAGTGTGATCTCATTAAGCCAGTGTCATAAATCTAGGGATAAGGGAGAAGATCTTGAGATCGTATTTTACATATCTTCATTGATTCCGCATCAAGCAACCATGGATTCCAAATCAAGTATGCTATTTTCAGATTCTCTCTATTATTATGTTTTGTATTCTAACATGGTGATCTAGGAAGAATTTTTCGTGTCCAACAGTTGGTATCAGAGCCAACCATGGATTAGAATCAAAACATATGAATTGGAATATTTTATCTTTTGGGTTTTCTTCAAATCAGGTTTCTGTCTAGTTTCGAAAACTTTCTTCAAATCAAAACTTGAATTTTATTGCATATTTGGAATCACTCGTAGAAGCCAGAAAGGGCCGATTAGGTGGCAACGTCCGCGGGAGGGAAGTGGGGCGCGCCCTCGCGCCCATGCAGCGCGTGGCGCGGCGCGTGAAGGACTGGCGGTCGGAACCTGCGGTTTCTTGGCGTCATCGCGGCGTCGACTTGACTAATCCACACGGCGACCGGAGTCAGCCGGTTCAGTTATCGGATCTTTGAGCGTCATCTTGACCCGTCCCGAGCGAGCCCGGTTTTGACCAGGCGGTGCGATATCAGAGCGATTTTCGAGCGAACGCATCAGCGCCGCAGACCCCGGTGCGACCGTCCGGATGGCGTCATGATGACGTCATGCGACCCGGCTGATGGCGTCATCTTGGCGTCATGGTCAGAATCGACGAACAGGTGCGGGCGGTTGAGGCCACCAGCGCCAAAACGGCGGCGCCGTCGCGGCCGCGTCCGGCGTCCGTTTTTGGGCGATCTTGGCGTAAACGCTCGTGTCGAGATATCTACAATGTGGTATATTTATTTTACATGTTTAGGCTGTTTGAAAGGTTCAAAATACGTAAAGAACTCTATGTATACGTATTTTAAGAGGTGTTTTGCGTGTTTTCTTGTATTTCTCTGTGGTTTTGGAAATATGTATGATAGCTCACATGTATATCACCACATAAGGACTATGTAGAGTGTAATTCATTGACTATTAATGAATTAAACAGTATAATTAGCATGGCATGCAATGTAAAGACATACATTTTGTTTTGCGATACGGCATTACATATATATATAAAGTGAATGTGATACATAAAGATTATATATCCCTGGTATGAGAAATTTTCAAGGATTCAATCGGGTTGTGACCGCCAAAGTGGCACACTTGACTAGGTTTGAGAAAAATCAGTCTCATATTGTGGTGGGATGTCTCCTGTTTTAATTGCGTGATCATACTCCTAAAGGAGGTGATCCTGTGTTAGTTCATGGAGGGATACATGTATAGCATTGTCTTTGAGGAAATGGCGTCACCAGTGGTTCCATACACCCAAAGAATTGTGATTTTCATGAGAAAGATTAGAATATGTTCTCATGGCTGGTTGTCATGTGGAGAGTTAATACAGCGCATGTCATATTTTTAAGCCCAGGTGATTATGTGATGATGTGTGTAATTCTCTGTATAAACATTCACATGATCTTGAGATTATCTTGTTTTGTTTTGTTTGGTCATTTTTACATAGCGGCATTCCATTTCAGTGGGGTCCTTCTTGGGTTGAACTTTAAGAAATGGAAAGAGGATTTTCTATTTGGAATGGAGGCAGCGGATGTTCGCATTGCTCTTCACAAAATCAGCGCGAAATGATCTATCGCAAATATGTTATTAGGCGAAAGAACGGACTATGCTACAGGAAAAGAAACAATCGGATTTGCTTATTGACAATGAAGAAATCCATTCAAGAACGCTTAAAAAGTGGTTTCTGAGTTAATTTATCTTGCTTTTTGCTAAAAATGATGGCGACCACTAGAGGCTAGAAATCGAATTTCATCCAATGCTGAGGTTGGAACACTTCTTCATGACTCTTGGCACATGAAGTATGGTGATAGCTGGCGGGATTAGAGATTATGTCCTAAGGATGGTAGACCTGAGGCGGCTTCAGCTCTTAATGTTGCATTCTGATGCTTGCATTGTGCGTAATACAAACACCCTTCCACTTGATTTTGGGATTATAGAGACAAAGTCTGATTCCGAGATGAGACTTGGTCGGTTAATGACTTGATAGGCAAAGGGTGGTGGCGAGAAGAGAGAAACTTAAGAAGGAGAAAGACATACGGCCTTATAGCTAGTTCCATAAAAGGAAAAATAAAGTTCAAAAGTCGTACTCATAAAGGTACTTTCAGCGAGAAACTCACCAGGTCGATGCGATATTATGGGTCTGAAGACATTCTTGAAAAGGATGGTGATCGACCTTCTTTTTGTAAGAAGAAAGGTCACATGAAGAAGAGTGTGCAAAATTTAAAAGCTTGGATGTCTGAGCATTAGACTTCACAGGTAATGATTCTTTAACACTTGTTTTAGAATCCAATATCACGGCTTGCCTGTCGAGTTCTTGGTGGCTCCATTATTAAACGACCGTCATGTTAGTTCTGTCTGAGGGTTATATGCGGGAGGGGCTTGAAGAAGGATGAATCAAAACTCCTTTGTGGGAAACAACGAGAAGGCGATGTCATGTTAAATTGGGAGATGTAATCTTAATTCTAGATTACGGTTTTAAATTGATCTTGAAAGACACTTTATGTACCTTCCTTTGAATGAATTTAGTTTAGTATCGTGTTTGGATTTATATGATTACTCTTTTGAAATCAAAAAGCAATGTTATTTCAATATTTCTTAATTCAAATAAGGTTGGGTCTTTGTCATATAATAAATGAAGTTATCTGAATTAGAGTTTCATCTCCCAATGACATATCTTATTAAACATAAAATTTGAAGGGGTTGTTTCTAAGAACCATTTTCGGAAGAGTCTTTTTGTAATTCATATTGGCATACTTGGCTTAGCCATATCCTCTAAGGATAGAGTGAAAGGCTGAGTAAAGACTAACATCTGCACGCTCTTAAAAATGACTTAGAGATATCTTAGTTTGTTGAAGAGAATGGAAACTGACCCGAGATAAGAAAAGAAAGAAAGCGCGTCCAGAAGTTACGACTTGTTGGATGTCATTCACAGGCATATAAGTGGACCTTATACGGCGACCTTATTACAGCCCAAGAAATTTTTATTTCATGCATTTATTGATGGTGATACCGATAGCGGTTGTTATCTTGATTAAAGAAAGAAGTAGAATCTTGACAAGTTCAAGATTTTTCGATTTGAAGTCAACTTGATTGGGAAAATTCATAAAGGTTGTTAGATCTGGCCAGAGGTGGAAGTATTGTAGCAAGCATAGCGTCTTGCCGGACAATAAGGGGGCCATTCGCAAATACTTGAAGTTGGGATAGTGGCACAGTTTCTTATGCTGGGAGTCTGACGGAAATGGTGTGCTTCAGAAAGTATAATGCGTACTCTTATGGAAATGGTAAGGAGTATGATTAGTAGGACAAATTTACTGTGGTTTTAAACAGGGTGAGTTTTGAAAACGACTTTGTACATTACGAATCGTGTACTCTAGCATTCCATTGACTCCTTTGAGTTATGGATTGGCGTAAGCCTAACTTAAACCATATCATAAGGTTTGGGGATGTCCCTCACGAAGTGGGGTGTATAATCCTGACATTAAGTAAGTTGGGACTCGGAACCACTACGAATTGTTACTTTGTATCTTACGGAACATTAGAGGATATCAGGTTCTATAATCTGATAGACCTGAGAATTGTGTGGAATCCTGGAAGCTAAGTTTTTGGGTTGAGTGTGGCCAGGAAGAAGTAGGCGCTCCGCAGGCCAGTGAGGATAATAGTACGGTGGGTAATATGGTATCTTTATCTCCTCCATACGAGATAATCTGTTTGAGACTCGGGATCACATTGGTAGGGAACCAGAAGCTCCTGAAGTAGAAGTTAAATCGAGGCTCTCGGTGCGGGATAATGGTATTGCCTCGATGGAGATCCGCTGGGAGCGGGTCGCTGGTGCTTCCCGCCGGGACTGTTTTAGTCTATATGGGAGAGCAAGACATGATGCTCCGGTTACCATGGCGAGTCGATAACTTATGAGGAAAATTTGTTTCTTGTCATAGGTGGGAGCGTGTGGTTGGATCTGATGAGAGATGAAATTCAATCCCCATGAGGCATAATGGGTTGGAAACTAGTTACTTAGGATTACACGAAGGCCATGAACGTTGAACAACGAATGGGTGTATAAGACTAAAGGACCACTAAGGAAAGATTAGAGAAGTTTAAAGCGGTGGTAGCCAAAGGGTTTCCGCCCGGGGAAGGAGTAGACTATGAGCGACTTTTTCTCGGTCTCTTAAAGATTCTTTGAGTGATCATATGGCATTGGTGCTCCATTTTGATATGGAGTTACGGATGGATGTTGGCTGCCTTTCTCGATGGAGACCTTAATGGCGAAGTCTATATGATGCAACAGAAGTTTTGGGGCAAAATGATTCGAATATAGCTTTATTGTATGGTAAGAAAGAAAAAGTCTATTTATGGTCTCGAAATGACTTCTAGACAATGGTGCCAAGTTTCATAGTGTTGTTGCTTCATATGGTTTGTTGAGAACAAAGTAGATCGATGTATATGCTGCCAGGTCGGTGGGAGGAAATTCATTTTCTAATACTCTATGTGGATGATATCACCTTTACTTGGCGCAGTGACAGCAGTTTCTTGCATGAGAGCCAGCGGATGTTGTCAAAGAACTTTGATATGAAGGACATGGTGAGGTGTCTTTTGTCACAGGCATTGAGATTACACGAGGAATCGTTCTCAGCGGACTATTGGGTTTTTATCTCGAGGGCATATGTTGATGTATTTTGAAAGATTCAACATCGCGACAATGTAAGCGAGGAATTTGCTCCCTGTCTTTAAAGGTGATGATTGAGTCTGTCACAATGTGTCTCGATACGATATTAGAAAACCCGAATGAAGAATCACCTTATCTTCCAGTACTAACTTGGGAGTATTATGTATGCTTTCAGTATGCACCTAAGCCAGGAATATTGCGTTCTGACGAGGGTTAGGCGAATGTCGGGTGAATCGGGACACGATCATTGGGTTCTTGCCCGAGAAGGTTATGAGGGCATAAAGAGAACAAGACTATATGTTGATTTACAAACATGTTATTGGGAGACTACTCTGACTAGTTGGGCATTCGGTTCGAGACTTTCTTGTGTCGGGATGAAAGAAGTCAACAACCGGGTTACATCTTTAAGTTAGCGGGAGGTGCGATATCATGGAAAAGTGAGAAGCAATCAACTGGCTTCCTCACACCATGCAAGCGGAGTTTGTAGCATGTTTTGAGTACTACTTAGGCGATTTGGCTCAGAAACCTCATTAAAAGGAGTTAAGCGAGTATTTGATTTTGTGGATGAGTCCATACAATTGTATTGTGGCGATAACTTTCTGCCCGGTGTTGTTTAGTGCTGAAGGTCTCGAAGTCTAGCACATAGAGTCAAGTGCGACTATAAAGGAAAAAGTTCAAACCGGTGACATTGCAGTGGAGCACATTTCAACAGATGATATGATTGCAGATCCGCTAACTAAAGGCCTTCGCCCTTGTGTATTTGATCGACATGTCATTAACATGGGCTTAGGAGTATCATGGGATCTTTGTAAATTAATTAAGAAATTTGTTAAGTTTTATGTTGCTCTTATGAAAGTTGAATCCGATTTCATTACATTTTTGTAATAATGATTTATCAACTTTTGCATTAAATAAGGTATTTGTGAATGTAGATTTATCGAGATTGAATACAGTAATTGTTTGAAAATCTCGAGGCATTGTGTAAACCTTGAGCATAGGCTATGGGGCATTCTTGGCATTAGCCTTAACAATATGTCTTGTTACACATAAAGTAAAGTTACTTATCAAGGTAACACATATACAGGTTCGTTGGAACCATGATGGATATTCTCACGGTGACACCTGCTTAGGTTTTGTGACACTTAAGGAGAGAGAATTTGGACTAACAAAATGGATAACACATGAGTATCTCGCTCATTACACTTGAGGTATTGTCCGAATTCAGCAGCGCTCTGTCGTGAATCGTATCGGTAAAGTTGAAAGCACTAGTGACCATGGAAGGAGCTTTGTGTGAGTACATGCAATTACATGTAGCATGTGATTCGGTGTTCGAACTTTATGGGATGGGATTATTTATTAAGAATAATCTCTGAACCCGATATGAAGGTGCGCACACGGATTTTGTTTCAATTAATATCGCGAGTGGGAGAATGTAAGATTTTCGTGTGAGCTTTATTAGTGGAAATTAAGATTAATTTGAAGTCTAATAAAGTGAGATATATGAATTCTTAATAAGTTTAATATGGGCGGCTAGTGTGAAGTGAGTACGGCTAGGCCGAATGGGAAGGGCAGTGGTCGAGCTACATAAATATGCTCAAGTCCTCCCACTAACCTAAGGATACGTTATTTTTTTTACTCACATACAAATCCGGGGAGAGAAAAGGTACTTCTCTAACTAGGTGAGTGCGGTCTCATTAAGCTTGATGTATAAATACGGGGGATAGGGAAAATCTTGGGAGGTCGTATTTTGCGAGATCTTCAACGATTCCACATCCAAGCAACCATAGCTTGGATTCCATCGGGAGTATACTATTTTTTGATTCTCTCTATTATTATGTTTTTGTATTCTAACATGGTGATCCTAGGAAGGAATTTTTCGTGTCGACATATAGGGCATGATGATGGCACGGAACTTTTGGAGGAAGAAACATTAGATAAGCACAATGAACCTCAAGTAAGAAGCTTCAATATGTTGGAAGGTTCTTCATCTAGAATTTGGTCCATTGATTTAACCTGGTGAAATTGGTAGGTCTCCTCCTCAGGACTGCCTCTAGTGCTCTTTGACAAAGTCCATCGATCGGAATGAAGCGCATATTTTTATCTCGGTCATGGCATAACAATTGCTTTGAACTACCTTTCTATTATAATTTGTTAAAAATTACGAGGTTGCGGGTTTCAAAATCAACGACAAGCTCTCTCGAATCCTCCCGAGAGGCGCTTGTCTTGCCCCTTTAAATGCATTATAAGTCAATAATGCATTTTGTTAGATGAATTCTAAAAATTATGGTTTCTTAGGATGAATTAAGAAAATAATGCATTTAGGTATGTTGTTGCCTTGTTATTTTCTTGCTTCTTTGCTTGTTTAAACCACAATATGTAAATATACAAATACTCTTAACACATTCTTAGCAAGGATTCATATTTGTTTATTATGATTATATCTCTATTTTTAAAGCCCAATTTTCTTTGGTACATTATTTTAATAGTGATCGGTGTGTTGTCATCAAAGAAAGTGTTGTTGTCGCCATTGCACCAAAAATTTGCTTCCTCTTCGTATGTTCACGATTTCATGGATTTTGGCTCGCCATGGGTGACTCGTGACATCATCTACGTATTACGTTGTCATCTATCCCCATAAAATATGCTATAATGGCTATGAGACTATTCGTCAAGCGAAAAGCATACCATCAACGGAATTATTCAACCTTGTATATCAGAATACATTTATTGTTATCGGACCTTGGGTGTGGAAGTGCATTTTAAAATGATTAGAATCTTGTGCATCTATTGGGAGAAGCATTGACCAATTTGTGATTCTAATATCTTTGGACCTTATTACTTAATTTTGTTACCATCCCGGTTATGCGTGGGTACTTTCTATGCGAGTGAAGTCAATTTGAATTTATGGTGTTTGAAGATTGATGCGATGGTTACGATAATTCAATCCCAATTTTTGATGTGTTGTAAAATGGCTTTCATTTTTTCCGCGAAGATCTTTCGTTTTCCATTGAGAAAATTTGCTTCACACTGAAACTTAAGTAGTTGATCCATCTCTCATTTAGTCTTATATGCTTAGTATGCTAGCTTTTGGGTTGAGGAAACTTAATCCGACTTCCACCTGGAAAACGTCTTTGCTTTCCATTTCCACATATGCATTGCATTATGTTGCTGTATAAATAAGTACATTTAGGAAAGTTGTTGGTAAATCTTCTTTTTCTTTTTGTATTTTTGCGAGGCTCTTTGTTGAGTGTGAATGTGAATCTATGGTGATTTGAGCGGGGATATGGGTCTTTGTCGAGGCGAATGGTGAGTGATAACCCATCTAGAAATCCATGATATGTTCTTAGATTTAAAGGAGCGTATTACATGTTTTATGATCTGTGATTCTTTCCGACTACTTTTGATGATTGGTCCATTTCGGTGTTTCTGACCGGATCCCATAATTTAATCTCTTTGCCTCTAATAGAACTACGGGAAATAGTTCGACGTCCTTGGTAGTAAATCTTTGTCACCTTTGTTTCAAATGGAAACGAAGAGCTAGTGGTGAGAACTAGTCGTGCTTCAAATTTATAAGTTACTGAGATTTCTTAATTGGCCTTTATTTCCATTGGTTTGCCTCATCAGTATAATTGCTTCTTTGCATATTTCTTAACACTAGTAGCCTTCATCTAGTTCCTTTAAATTTTGGTTGATTTTGCAGGAATCATCTATAAAGCAACAATAGTTCCTTCCAGGACGTGCATTGATCTATTTTTGGTTTTGTGATTTTCTCATTACTAGCCTCAGTTACGATATTGGCACAAATAAGTTGCACAAACCCTCACTCCCCAATTTTGTATTCAATTAGGAGCAATTTGGTTCTTGCCATTTAACACATAATTTTCTTCTTGGTCATTTTGGGCGGTCGAAGCAAAGGTTTGTCCCACCTGATTTGCTCTTTTATCTTTTAGAGTTCTCACCTTTAATATCTTAGAAATAAGGTAACTATTTTGGGAAAAGGTTAATGCTTATGCCTTAAGAGAAGGATGAAACGGTTTTATTTGGTTTTTATTGACTTGGGATTGTATATTTCTCATCGATTGGAAGTACATTATGAATGACTTTGTGGTGAAACCACAATCTAATATTTACGAATTTAGAAACAATGGTTAGAAGATTTAGCATTCTTTTTTCCTTTTGAGTGTCGATTCGAGTAATTACATTGGATTATTTGGTATTTGTTCTTTGTATAAATGCATTTGCCCTCCTTTCCATGTAACGGTTTCATGTATGCAGGGATAATAGAAGGATTTTCCTTTGATTCGGAAGATTAGGCTAACAAGATGCCTAAAGTCAATACTCGTCAAACTGATCAAAATGAGGGTGATGAAAAGCAAACCAATTGAAAAACCAAAGGAAAAGCCAAGAAAGCATCTGTATGCTCCAGAAACTCCTTCAATAATTCAGTCTTCAGTACTTTGTTTTCTGTTATATATTTTTGGTGTTAAAGTCATATGGTGTTGTTCATTAAACTAATAATTATTAGAGTACTATGGAACCATGCCTTGAACCCATCCATTAGCATTAAGTATTGATGCTACTTAAATCATATAAGACATGGATACTTGCAGTTATTAATTACATATTGTATATACTTCTTTGCTAAGGTATCATCTTGTGTCTCGAACAATATTACATTATATGGACCTTGAATAAGAGTTATAGGCCACACATGCCTCTTATATTTGCAAATATACCAATATCATAGGAAATAACATGTAGGTTAGAACAAAGCTACACTACCTTCCACCTAATGAAATTGTACCCATGGAATTGCTTGAGGTAGTTGCTACTTCTATTAGATTGCTCATATGATTCTCAACGGACATTTCCTCAGAGTATAGAGTAGGCTTAGGAGGCATGTCTAACAACTCAACCTCTTCTTCTAGCCTCTCTGAGAGCTTTGTTGTTCATTGAAAGGCCGATCTATGGGCTTCATTTGTATACACCATAGTGCAGCTATCACCATTTTCCTAACAAGCTTCTTTTCATCTTCGGTGGCATCTCCCAAGTCACCATGGCCCATCCCCTTGGTGATATCTATCATAAACCAGCTGATGGAAATATATTTTACTTTCGAGTGTTAGGTATTTTGCATTCCACATTCTTTCTTCTTCCCACCATCTCCATTAACAACCTTCCAAAGGAAACTGTAAACATGTGACCTTGTATGGAGACACTTCCAATGTTTTGTGAGACAGATGCAGACGATGTATCCCGATGTTCCTCGTGCGTGAGTGAGAGACACCATACTTTCATGTTGAATATAGCTTTGCAAGGCCAAAATACGAAACTTTTGGTGTGAAGTCCATCATACGAGAAGGATATTATGTGGCTTGATATCAAAATGTAAATTTGCATGTCCACGACCTTGATGTAGGTATTGATGCCACGCCCCTCCCAGTGCGTGTACATCTTTTCGAAACTTAATAAAGTTTTGCTTTCTTCTTTAAGAAAAATGAACTTATCGAGAGAACCATTGGGCATGAAGTCATAAATAAGTGCCACTGACCCTTGTACACAAAATCTTTCAAGTACCACCATTAATATGATGGTAATTCTTCTGTGTAGCAACCTCGTTATTTGATCTTTGTCCATTAGCTTTTGACATAATCAATACTTTCACGGCTCTAATGCGACCCTTAGTTTTCCCTTGTACGAACTGAGTATCGCCCGACCCACCAACCTTTATAACGAAGTTATGAGTCATCATATTTTCATAATACGAATAAGAGTACTTGATGGGTTGGAGATTTTGTGATTGCGTAAAATTCTTGAATACCATCATCTAATGATAGATATCTTTGATGAAACTTGTAAATCAAATACGCAAATAAGCACCTTATCAGAAGAGGCACTTCCTATGACTAAACACAAATCAAATGTCATGAATAAAGTGAATAATACGAAAAAAAAGAAAAAAAAGAGCAGATAGCAAAAAATAGTTGGTTGTGTTGTTAAGAGAGCTACGCTGAATTAGAGGTGGCAATTTAAGTCCAGCCCGTTGGTCTAGTTCTGTCCACCCGGAATTAGGACTGAGTTGGGCTATAAATTTATATTCATAAAGGACAACATAAATTGGCACGACTCTCTTAGTTGGGCCAGGGTTGAGGTGCAATTATATTTTGCAGAAAAACTGGCGGTTGGTCAGATCAGTTCGGTAACTTGGAAGCACAGCCGTGCCTTTCGAATTGTCACCTCTATGCTCGATAAATACTTTAGACACCATTTAATTCATTAATCGATTTTAAACCTTAACTTTTTAAAGTTAAGCGCTACGGGAAGCGATTTGATTGTAGAAAAAATAAAAATCAATATGTGTCTGGTTGCATAGAACTGGATCCTTGGATAAGAAGACGACCTCAGTTTTATTCCATTATTTTGACTTATTTACATACACACACAAAGGAAGAAAAAAATCGGAAGTGGAGGTTGGAATTTGGTAGCCTTACACCAAGAATCACAGCGATATCAAGCCTCCTGTCAAAAAAAGAAATAAATCACCTTATGAATTTAAAAATATATAGAGAGCAATATATAAGTGAAAAACATAAATAACATTAAAATAGGAGACATGTAAGAAAGAAAGTACTCTTACCAATCCTTGAAGAGGTTGGGAGGATAGCTAAGGGTGCAATTGCAAGTTCAGCGGTGAGACCTCCCTGTCAAACCATCGAAGCCATAATGGTCGTTCTCATGCGAAATTAATAATTAGAGTGACAATCTTACCTCCGATTGTGAAGGTGTAGGGGAGAAAACCGCCCCCGAGTTACAGCAGCAAGTCAGATTATAACTAAAAATTAGGAAAAATGAATGAAATAAATATTTTATTTCAAAGAAAAATTTTGAAGTGGAATCTTACTAATAAAAGGTAGCAATACTTACTAACCATTTATAAACTTCCAAATCCACCTTACAAGATTTAGGGCCGGGTTGGGCTGTTATATTTTTTACCCGAAAAAACCTGGCCAGATTTGGTCCGATCAGATTTCGGCCTAGCCGTCCGGCTTTCGAAGAATCACCTACATGCTCGATAAATACTGCTGGACACCACTTAATTCAGAAAGCGTCGATTTTCCAGCATGCTTTTAAAAAGTGTACTGTTTCTTCAGGGAGCAATTTAGTTGGCAGAAAAAAATCAATATGTGTCTGGTTGCATAGAACTGGATCCTTGGATAAGAAGACTGACCCCAGTTTTATTCATTTATTTTTGACTTATTTACATACACACAAAGGAAGAAAAAAAAAATCTGTAGGTTGGAATTTGGTAGACGCCTACAAGGAAAATGCAGTATCCAGCCTCTTAATAAAAGAAATAAATGCAACAAAATTTAAAAAATATATATGAGAGCAATACTGTAAGTGAAACATAATTAACACATTAAAATACCAGGAGACATGTAAGAAAAGATAGTACTTACCAATCATGAAGTGGTTGCAGGGATAATAAAGTATGTCATGAAGTTCCGTGTTGAGTCTACATCAAACCATCCAAGAAGTATATTAATTCAGGTTCTACGTACGGAAATTAATAATTGCGAGTAGCGATCTTACCTCGGAATGTGAAGGTGTAGGAGAAAATAGTCCCCTGGCCCAACATTGGGAGTCAATTTGTAAAAAAAAAAAAAAAAAAAAAGGAAGAAATAAATTGAAATAAAATATTTTTATTTCAAGAAAATTTGAGTGGGGTCCTTTAATAAAGGTAGCAATATATTAAAAGAAATAAGGTAACCAGGTTTCAAAAATCCTGCAGATTGGCAAACCAGTGGTGGGGAGGGGAGTACTAAGCGGGTTCAATGAGAGATAAGGTGATTTAGCATAAATATTGTAGATTATATTTTCAAGGGTAATTTCGTATAAAAGCACGTTTCACTAGATGTGGTAGGTTGAGGACTTTGGCTCGATCGGCTAGATCCCAGAATTACATGGATACTGATGGACTACAAGTTGTGGAGAAAATCCTATGTCAGCAATGGTATGAATATCAAATTTGTTTTCTCTTAATTTAAAAAATAACGGCTGTGAGATTTAATTACATTTTTTCTTTTAACTTGTTTTTCTTTCTCTTTGCATTTTCTCTTAACATTTCTCGAGAGCCAAACATAGCCTCCAAGCTTGCAGTCACTTAAGCAAGGGCCCCTTTGTTAGGAAACGAGGGAGGGATAAGATACCAGCTTGGAGATTGACTCTTTACAAAGGAAAGAAATTCAAACTCATTCTCTTTGGATTTTGGCTTATAACCTTTATCGCCAATTTAGTACATTTTTTTCACACACCCTTCCCATTGCCTCTTTTTTTTTCCCATAGTGGTCTTTCTTGACTTAATAAACTAGGGAAAATAAAGGAACCTCTCCCTTCTTAATATTTGAAAACTTATAATCATGTTTTTTTAAAAAAATTTTTTGCTGCGTTTGGTTCTTGAAAAGATTTGTTGAATGTAGGGTAAGGAATTTGATTTATCTTTGTGGTTTCTCAATAGTTTGGAGGAAGAAATACAAAAAAATAATAAGAAGAAAAAATAAGAAGGAAAATTTAAAGTGTTAATAAATTATTATTGTATGTTATTTCAATTTGTTTTCACCTTGAAATATCAAGTATATATGAGGGCGTATGACACTTAATTTTTCTCTGAAGTGTTTGGGAATAAGTTCCACGAGGAAACTCTTGTAGCACTCGAAGTCATTCCCTTCTAAAGAGCATGCTCCTTACTTTTCATTGTGCATTGGCAGTTTGCAGAAGAAAGGCTTAAATGAAAAGTGAAGCCGGGGAATGACAAAATAATGCTTTGCAAATCTGACATGGAAAGGTGGCTGGGCTTAGGGAGTTCCTTCAATGGTTGAATAACCATATATCTGCTCATCGATGCATGAATTCGAGGAATATCTTCTACCAACACATAGTCTCCGACTACTGCATAACATATGTTGGTGATGAGGAAGTAGTAGTAGTAGAACGTGTTGCGCGGAATAGCCAGGAATGTAGTCGTCGTACGGCTGACTGCTCTCGCATTTCATCAAAACTATTACATAGAATAATGTCCGTTGAGAGAAGGCGAATTATAGCGATAGGCAGCTCCCCAGAAGAGCCGAAGAGTATGGAAATCGAAACAAATAACGATTAGTACTGTAATGCCAGCAATGGAATGGAAGGACTGGAGATCCAACATACTTCTTGAGCCAGGATCCACTACCACAATGGTAGAATCATGGTAGTTGATCTGTGTAACCAAAAATTTCCATATTTTCCACCTTGGGTTTACGGTCTGAGTACAGTTGTTTTCTGAAATCAATTCATGCTCAGGAGTAACCGCAGCTGGGGGGGATCGCCCTGTAATCAGGAAAAAGGTAAGGAAATGTTCGAATATCGCCGCAGGAAGAGGGGCTGCAAATCTGGTACTTGTCATCCTTTCCAAGAACACAAACTGAAAGGAGGAAGACATGGAGGACTACTATTATCAGGCTTCCTCCCAATCCCATGACTTGTGCCGACAGAAAGAGAGAGAGAGACTCTGCTTTTGGGTTGAGTTCAAATAATTGAGAGTCTAAAATATCTGCCTACTTTTGCTGCTGTGTTCAGCATATTGGACGGTCGAAATTTCAGCGAGTTTTTGAACGTGACATTTTGATGCTAGAGTATAACTGAGATATCGAGTAAATATTGAAATATCTTGAGGCCAGAAAAAAAAGTTTAAGTAAAGTGGACATAATAAAAAGATTGTTTGGCATATCACGCTATTCACTCTATCTATAATATAAAATGGGAGAAAAGCAGTGCAAATTCAAACTATAAAATCAAAAAGCAGTTGCTTAATTAATTGAAAATGGGAATCCCTTTACTCTTCTTCTTCTTCTTCTTGCTGTTTATGAGGTTGTTCCACAGGAATTGATGGAGGATTCAGTATGATGAAGGTACTGGGGGCGTCAGGTGCAGCCACCATGGTCCGGAGTGTCCGACCGTTCCGGCTAAAGAGACCAGCCTGTCCTGACCACTGTGGATATCCGGGGTTTGAGTTGTAACATGCTCAGAAGAGAAGCGAACCATACTAGAGCTGCCCAATTCTGCCAAACTCTGGTTGAAGGAAATAGATTACACTTCTCGGGAGATGTTTGGCCGTTGCTCTGTTGGTAGATATTGCCTTCAAAGAGGCGGATTGTAAAACCTTGTTTATCTGCCTTACCCCTTCCAGTTCACAAACTCCATGTCCTTCTCCTTCTTCAATTGTTCAGAAAATAAATCAAAGCCCACATACAGATTGTGGGGATCCATCCTCCAATTGTTTCCTCAAAGTGAACAGTTTATTTCTACTTATTCCCATTACAATCTGGTAGTGGACTTACTCTCTGCATAGGAGATTTTCGTATTTTCGTTTGAGTATAACTGCTGCAGGACCATGGGAGATACTTCGAGCTTGGTAGGTGTTTCAAATGTCTACGGGAAGCACAATGACACGGGAGGAGAATGCCAACTGAAGAGAAGGGGAAGCTAATAGCTGGGAACCTGAAATCGAGTGCATTCTAAACCAGCAAAGGTACTTAACAACGCTGCTTCTTATGAAATTTTCTGTGGTAAGATTTGACATGTATCATACTGTTTGTAGTCATAACTGCAACGAGTACTGTACAACCAAATAGTACTAATGAATGAATGCCGAGCTTGCATTCTTATATATTCATCATGCTTAGCCTTTTTTGGTGAGGCATCACATGTAGCTGAGCAGTACATGCTAATTAAATCCGATTGAACCTGGAGGAGGCCCGCAGAAACCAAGGTTAAAATAATCCAAATTCACCAACAAATGAAACTCATGTTACATCCTCATGTAGCCCCAGCAAGTTTATTTTCTTTTACAGGTGCTCGATAGATAAAGGAATTCTGCTACTTACGGTGTTTCACTTTGTATCCTCTTTTCAATTTGGTTTGTTTCTTCTCTTCCATTTGCTTACAAAAACTCGTTTTCCACCCTTATATATGTGCAGAAGTAATCCTTGGTTTCCTTCACTTCACTCTGGGAATCTCTATAATCTTTATTTTTTATCGCTCTAATAAGTTGAAAAGAGAGCATAAATTGAATATTCAAAGTTTTGGAGGGATTATAGACACCAAGCTCTCAGATACTCCCATGCTGATATTAAAGAAAGGATCGCGAATAATTTGAGGATAAGTACAGGTCGAGGAGGGTATGGGACTGTTTATAAAGGAAGGCTACTCCAAATGAAGTTTTTGTTGCGATAAAGATCCTTGATGATTTTTAAAGGAAATGGAGAAGAGTTTACTCGTAAGTGGGAACAATGGGCATGATACATCCTTGGCAGAATGCCAAGTTGTTTGCTTGGGTTTTATTAACGGTGTTTTATAGCGGCTTTTGATTTATGGTGCCCGATAGTCGCTAGACAGGGTTTTATATTTTCAACATTCGGTAATAATCGATCATTGAGTTGGCATAAGCTTCAAGATATTGCTATAGGCATAGCTAAAGGTATTGAGTATCTTCATCAAGGTTGTGATCAAAGAATCCTTCATTTAGATATCAAGCCTCATAATATTTTTTGCTTGATCGCCAGCTTTAATCAAGGTTACGTTTTGGGTGCAGCAAGTGCTATAAGAACGAAAGTGCGGTATCTATATTGACGGCTCGGGGACCGCATGGGCCTGCATTTGCATGAGAGTGTCGAAATTTTGGAAATGTGTCTTCTAAATCGGATGTTTATAGTTTGGTATGTATTAATTAGAAATAGTTGGGGAAAAAGAAAAAAAGAAATCAATATTGATATTAGAGTGGAAAAATAATGTGAAATACATATTTCCAGTGGCTCTATAATCATACGGATCGAAAGCACGGGTGTACTAACATTTAATTGAGGAAGAAAATGATATTAAAATAGCGAAATTAAAGAGCATCCATGGGGCTTTGGTGTAATGATGATGGTATCCAAGATGGAGTGGCCTTATGAAAAATGTGATTGGGATGTTGGAAGGAGAAGAAAACGATTTAATTATGTATCGAATCCTTCTTTTCGGCTTTACATGGAACATACAATATCAAGTGTTAAACGACCTTTGGCATCAATCAAGCCAGGATTAATAGCCATACCGAGAAAAAGAATAAAATTTGCCTATTACGACCATTTACTTAGCATAATCATGTTGTAATAAATTGTAGTAATGTTATGTTTTTACTTGCATGCTATAGTTGATAAAGAACCTGCTTTGAAGGCGAGCCTTTGCTAAATAAGACAAATTGTCTTACTCATGAGTTAATTGTTTCTTCTTTGCGCTAACTTAGTTCTTAGTAAAGTTTGTAATTAATTACTTAGATTAGTTCTTTGAGGGTTATGGTTTGTTATTATAAGGTTGTCTAGCTCAATGGTGGACATAACTACGTATAAGATGTAACTGACCCTGTATTGCAATGTGTTGATTTTCTTGCTATATTTTTTAAAACTTTTAAAATTTTAAATCCTCTCCACAAGTATCTATCATCACTCAATAATTTCACAGAGTAAAAATTTTTGTAACATATTTTTTCTCACCAATGATCATAGACCATCTAATCCATTGTATATACATGGTCAATTTCTCTCTATGTTTCACTTTTCATGGTCCATTATATGTAGGATCTTTTTTTAATTTGTGTGATCCAAACAACTATATAGTCATTGTATAAAGTGTGACCAATTTTCTCACTATGATACATTCATTGTGTGGTTCATTAATATGGGTCTACTTTTTAATTTGTGTGGTACATTATATACAGGGTCCACTGTATTTTATATGGGTAGTCCTCGTCGTTAAGTACCTGTGACACTAAAGGAGATTTTTCAATTTGTGTGGTCCAATCACTATTGAGGGAGGGGTTTAATTTTCTTGATACTAAAAAGGAGATTTGTCCTTGCACTTTTAAAAACATGATTTCTTTGCCTTTGGAAATATCCAATGAGCTGGATGAGATAAAAGGAAGAATCCATGAACTTCTCTATCAAGGATTTGTATGAAAACATAATAGAGGAAATAACTTTCACAAACATGATAATTAAATTTTTTGTTTTTTGTTTTGGCTATCTTGCTTGACTAGCATTAAATCCACCAAGCTAGTTTATTATATAGTTGATTTTTCTGAATTTTTTAGTTCATAACTTTTCCATGGAATATTTAAGCAAATAAATTCTTTAAGAATAGATATTAATAAATATATGAGAATATCTTAGTCATTGTATTATGAATCACCATCATACTTTTTTAAATGATTATGACAACAGATAATTGTTGTTGGCCTTTAGTCTCAATTAAGCTTATTTAGTTTAACGTCTTGTCCTTATGGGTGATAATAAGGAAAGAAATTGATGCATATATCATTTGACAATAAATAGACATTGGCATTACATAAAACTTCGGGAAAAATCTGATTTTCGGAAAAAAAAAGTAACGGTAATTTGCATTTATGGTACGATTAAAAACTTGAATTTTTAGATGCGGATGACGAAATGGGCGCGAGTTCGTCTCCGCAATCTAGAGTAGCGATCGAATTCGTTGGATTCGGGAGCGGTCGAGTTAAATGTAATTAATTGAGGCGAGTAAGTGGCATAACGGCGTGTGGCACGTCATACGCGTGACATCGTGACCTAAAATAGGGACATGTGGAAAATGTACGTAAGTGAGGGCTGAAATGTGTGGTCTTGAAAGATGATGGGGAGTAGTTTAGGTGGATGACACTTGTCACCCTAAAGGCAAAGCAAAGGGGACATATAGAAGTATGTGTGTGTACGAAAAAGAAAAGATGAAGTAGTGGATAAGAACAAGGATGAAGAAAGGGGGAAAGGAAAAAGGAAAAAAATAGAAAAAGAAAGGGGGGAGAGGAAGGAAGGAGCGCTCAAAGGCATTTCCTTAGATCTCAGAACAAAGCGGCAATTGAAGCTCGCCAGTTAAAGACAAAGTTCGTGCCTTGATGAGAGTGTCGTAGCAGATACCAAGATCGGGAGTTTTAAAATAAGCGAGGAGTAGTGGATTTACTGCTCCCTACGCCCAGTTCTTTGTCCCAGGGTCATTCAATGGCCATGAGGCGCGAGATCTGGCAACGATGGGTACGGTTTCCGCGATAGTTTAGATCGAGCTATTGGTGATTGAGACGGATTTTGCCGGTGTTACATTCTTTTGGAACCCTTTTGTTTTGGGTGATTTGTGTTTTGAAAAATATGGAAATTAGGGTGTGATGTTTTGGTGGCTATGTCTTTGGCATCGAATATCGGTGAGGATATGAAAATTGTTTGTGAGATTTATGGGTTAGAACTTGAAGGCAGAGGTTGCGTGTTGTTGTAGCTAATAGGAATAACATGCTAATGGTTATTGTAAAAAAAATCATGTTGATATATGCCTATTTGATGTATTAGCATGGATTACATGATGGATTAACAAATTATACGTAGAAAATATGGTATCCCATGATGATGTGTTGCATGTAGCTCTTCATCATGTGTAACATGAATTAACGTGAAGCCCGACGATACGGATTCGTATGCCTGAGGGCATGCGTGTCGTTGGGTGCGTGTAGCTGGGATGAACTCTGTTAGCGTTCTGGTGGTGGTGAGTGGAGCTGGTGGCCGGGCTTCAGTCGAGCCTCCACGTGGGTGCGGTTCTGTGACTGAAGGAATCGATGTTGGAGACGAGTTGGGGTGATCACTGAGGTGAGAAAGGCCTAATTCATTAAAGTGATTGAGCATGTCGCGGCGGTGAAGACCCCGAGGATTCGACCTCCCAGAGCTAAATTAGTTCAACATACTTGACCTATAGTTTCAGTGAGGGAAAAGAGAATTGTGCATGCATTATTTTTGAGTTATGAGGGGGTAGCAACGGACTCATGAGAGATCATTTTTTGAGTTTGTACCTGCATAACATATCTTTTACTTTTTCCCATAATACATGTAGAGTTTTTTTAAAATTTGAAATGACTTCTAAGGAATGTGTAGTAAATTAATACGTACTTGGACTCAGAACATAAAGTACATTGCCATGACAACATCTGAGAGGACCCATGGTACACATTCAAATATAAATGTTATCTAGAAAGTACTAGAAATGTGTTAGATGTTTATAGTTTTTGTATGTTATTAATTGAAATAGTTGGGGGAAGAAAGAATATTGATGTTAGAGTATAAAACAGTAGTGATATATTTAGAGTGGCTTTATGTCATTTGGATCGAAAAGCGAGAGGTACGCATTCGAATTGAGAAGAAAAATTATATTAAAATAGCAAAGAAATTGCAAGCATCATAGGGCTTTGGTATTCAATGGTATTTGATGGATCGCCCTTCCATAAAAAATAATGATTGGGACCATTTGGAAGGAGAAAGAAAGACAATTTAATTATACCTCCAAATCCTTTTTGCATCTATGAAACATACAATATCAAGTGTTTAGACGACGCAAAAAACATCCATCCAACCAAAGGTTGATGATCATGCTAGAAAAAATAAGAGGCCACCTAATACGACTTTTTACTTAACTTGTAATAAATTGTAGTAAATGTTATATTTTTATTTGTGCTATAGTTGATAAAGAACCTACTTTTGAAGACCAGCGCGCACAAATACCGGAGAGCCAAATTATTGCCTCATGGATTAATTTGTTTCTTCTTTCTTGACTGCGACTTAGTTTTTACAGTAAAGTTTGTAATTAATTACTAGATTAGTTCTTTGAGGGGTCTGGTTTTGTTAATATAAAGGTTTGTTTCGATGGTGGGCGTAGCTACGTTGTTGAATCATGTGGCGCTTGTATTGCGCAGTATTATTTTCTTATATATTTTTAAAATTTTAAATCCTCTCCCTCCTGATATCTGATCATCTATATATTTCATTGAAAATTTCTATCATCGCATAAAAATTTTAAAATTATAAATTTTTGTAACATATTTTTCTACTTTAATGATCATAGACCATCTAATCATTGTATATACATGGCCAATTTCTCTCTATCATTTCACTTTTCATGATCCATTATATGTAAGGATCTTTAATTTGTGGCGGTCTAAACAACTATGATATATTTTCTCACTATGATACATTCATTATTATTGGTTCGTGTATGGAGTCTACTTTCAATTTGTGTGGTCCGTTATATACAGGAGTCCACTATATTTATATATGGAGTCCTCATCGTTTAATTTTCTTGATATTAAAAGGAGATTTGTCCTTGCACTTTTAAAGAACATGATTTATTTGCCTTTGGAAATATCAGCCAGGCTGGATGAGATAAAGAAGAATCCATGAACTACTCTATCAAGGATTTTTATTAAAAATTATAGAAATAACTTTCACAAACATGATAATTAATTTTTTTATTGGTTGTCTTTGCTTGAAGATGGTGCTATTCTTATTTGCTAGCCAAGCAAGATAAAACCAAAAACTAATTTAAAAAATTTAATCATTGCATATGTTGAAAATTTATAGAAGATGATAATTTTTCCTACAGTTCAGGAGATGCGCACTACAATCGAAAGATAAGTGTATAGTTTTTGGTTAGTCAAGGGAAAACAAAATGAGGTGATCTCGGCTGAACTGACCAGAGGGAATCCTTTCTTTTTTTTTGTCTCACTTTTGCTCCCAGATAGAAAATCTTGTGGTGTTTGCCCCAGTATCATGCTTTAGATCACGATTAATTTAGGAGTATGGTGCGATCTTGTATATTTAGGATATAAAGGGTATTTTTATAATTTGGTGTATTTAGGTTATTATAAATGTCTCCAAATATAACTTTCTATTTGGAGATATAGTGAAAAGTTCAAATTTATTATTGGTTCGTGTATGGTTCTACTTTCAATTTAGTAGTAGTCCATTATATACAGAAGTCCATTATATTTATTTATATATAGAGTGCGTCATTTAATTTTCTTGATCTTTTAAAAGGAGATTTGTCGCCTACGCTTTTAAGAAACGTGATTTCTTTGCCTTTGGAAATATCCAATGAGATAAAATGAAGAATCCATGAACTTCTCTATAAGGGATTTGTATGAAAACATAATAGAGGAAATAACTTTCACAAACATGATAATTAAATTTTTTGTTTTTTTGGATGTCTTGCTTGACTAGCATTAAATCCACCAAGTTAGTTTATTATATAGTTGATTTTTCTGAATTTTTGAACTAAACAGCTTTCCATGGAATATTTGATACCAATCAATTCTTTTAGGAATATATATTGTCATCTTCATTAAATATCTTGAACGTCATTGTGGTAATGAATCTTATCATACTTTTTAAATGTTGATTATGACGACGAATGATGGTGATTGACTTTAGTCTATCATTAAGCTTTACTAATTTATCGTGTTTGTCCCTATGGGTCAATAATAAGGAAAGAAAATTGATATGTATCATTTTGACAATAATGATACTAAAAATGGGTATTACTTTGCACTTTTAGAACATGATTTATTTGCCTTTAGAAATATCAATGAGCTGGATGAGATAAAAGGGAAGGAATCCACCAGACTTCTCTATCAAGGTTTGTATGAAAAATAATAAGGAAATAACTTTCTAAACATGATAATTAAATTTTTTTTTTTATTGGTTGTCTGCTTGAAGATGAATTCCCTATTCTTATTACTAGTCAAGCAAGATAAAACCAAAAAACTTAATTTAAAGAATTTAATCATTCCGTATGTTGGTATAAGAAGATGATAATTTTCCTGGTTATTTGAGGAAGTTGCCAATCACGGCTTTTGAAATCGAGAATGCGAGTATAGTTTTTGGTTAGTCAAGGAAAACAAAATGAAGTCCAGTCTCGCTGGAATTATTGAAGGAATCCTTTTCTTTTTTTTTTGTCTACTTTATCTAAGATAGAAAATCTTGACTAATTATTTGCTAGTATCATATAACTGGAATCTGATTAATTTAAGGGTATGGTACGGTGCTGTATATTTAGGATATAAGGGTAATTTTATAATTTGGTCGTATTCGGAGTTATTATATCTGCATAACCGGTCATTTTATCACGACTAAAGGTATACATGAATTATATTCGGCTCTCATCCCATATCTTGGTCATTATCTGCGCTAGGCAAATTACTGAAAGGGTCGCGATGGGGTGACTTGTTTTGATAAAGTGTCTGAGTTCTAAGCCGCACTGTCTGCGTCTGATAGCCAAACAACGCGATTCAATTAAAGCATGTATGTGCTACTTTCGAATGTCTACGTCTTGCTAATCTGAATATGCCAGTCGCCATGCATTTCACAGCGCATCGCACATGCCATGTATGAAAATCATTTAAAACAAAAATATTTGTTTTGTTGTGAGGCTGACCCTCGGAGTATAAATCGTTGGACAATCTACGAGGTGAATTTGTTGGATAGCTACCAAAGTATGATTCATGAGCCTCTCAGACGTGGTGTTGAATCAAATTTCACAACATAATTTTTCGAGACAATTTTCGATAAAATTTTGTTTTGACATCCCTCTCAAATTTTCATTCTTTTGTGAACATACTCAGATAATCAAATTATGAGTCGGCCTAGAATATATTATTAAATGCCTTTCCAGCCTTTCTGGTTTTTTAAGGTGCTACGATTGCGCCATGAAATGCAATATCGCGATTTAGCGGCGATTCATGTTAATATATTTAAGCGTCGTATCTTAACAAAGTCGCGCAACGACGTCTTGTGCGTTTTCCCGACAATAACATCTGAAAATGGCGAAAATCCGGGCCGCGCAAATAGGGCACCTCTTGGTCCGCTACCGGTTCATTCTTGAATTATTAGGATCTGCAGCAGCGCATGGCCACGAGCATTAGTCAGGATCAAAAGCCAAACCTCCAATAAGTTCAAGACTACGAAAATGCAATCAGGACTTTTCATGAACAATTAGAAAATTCAACCCAAGCGTGAGAACTTGATCCGAAATTCATTAAATTATTAAACTTGATCTAAAGTCTGCAAATTCCTACTGTTCAGTCGAAAAATTTTGGGGCCCGAAATTTCAGAACCTCTGCGTGGCTCTGAAAACGGCCCAGTTAAATGACGCTAGAGTACAGAAATAACCTGAAGTAGGAAATTCCTACTTATCAATGGGTTAATGACTCAGAGATTTTGAATCTTGCAGCGTGGCACTCCTTTGCGTGGATCGAAACACTGTCTTCAGCGCTGTAAACCTATGATCTGTTTAATATATGAAAAAGAAACGAAAAAAAGAAAAAATAAAAAATAAAAATCTCTCTGCACGCCCTCTCTCTCTCCCGTCCGTCTTTTGACTTTTCTTTTGTTTTTTTTTCCTTTTATCATTTTTCATTATTATTATTATAATTATTAATGTTATTATTTTGAATCACATGGTTTATATTGTTTTATTCGGTCGGGTTGTCGAGCAAATTTTTATTTTACGATTCAAGCTTTATTTTAAATGAACTTAGCGAAATAATTCACGAAACCCCGCAGATTTTTAAGTAAAAATCTCGTCGCAAAATTCGCTAGCAGACATCGAGAAAATCGTAAAATATTACTGTTTTTCTCGAGAATTCAACGAAACCTTCACGAGTCACTGAATTTCGGCGAGGGCCAGATTCAGCGGCGTGGTCGCGGTTTAGATCATCGAGGATCTAGAGGTTCCGTTTATTTGAGAGTGTAGTTTTTGCACTTTTTCGAAAGTCGGGTTTTAGGTTTGTGATTATCTCGCCAGAATCATTTTGCTTCTATGAAACATACAATATCAGTATTAGGCGACGCAAAGCATCCGTCGACTAGAGTTAATGGCCATGCGAAGAAAAAGAATAAGAATTTGCCTATTAAGGCCATTTACTTAACTTATAATCATGTTGTAATAAATTGTAGTGGCAATGTTATGTTTTACTGTGCTATGATTATTAAAGAACCTCTTTGAGAGACCGGCCTTTGCTGGAATCCTGACCAATTTGTGCCTCTCACAAGTTAATTGTTTCTTTCTTTGCACTAACGTAGTTCTTCACAGTAAGGATTTGTAAATTACTTAGATTAGTTAACTGAGGTTATGGTTTGTTATTATAAGGTTTTCCTAGCTCAATGGTGGACATAGCTACATTGTTTAATCATGTGACCTTGTATTGCAATGTGTCTATTTTCTTATATGAACAAACTTTTAAAATTTTAAAATCCTCTTCACAAGTATCTATCATCATAAATAATTTCAAGAGTAAAAATTTTGTAACATATTTTCTCACTAATGATCATAGACCATCTAATCCATTGTATATACATGGCCAATTTCTCTCTATTTTACTTTCATGGTCCATTATATATAGGATCTTTTTAATTTGTATGATCCAAGCAACTATGTCATTGTATAGGATGTGATCATTTTTCTCACTATGATACATTCATTATTGTGTGGTTCGTGTATGGAGTCTACTTTCAATTTGGCGTGGTGCATTATATACAGTCCATTATATTTATATATAGAGTTTCTCATCATTTAATTTTCTTGATACTAAAAGGAGATTTGTCCTTACACTTTTACCCAAGAACATGATTTCTTTGCCTTTGAAATATCCAATGAGATAAAATGAAGAATCCATAGACTTCTCCTATAAGGGATTTGTATGAAAACATAATGAAATAACTTTCTAAGAAACATGATAATTAAATTTGTTTTTTGATGTCTTGCTTGACTAGCATGAAATCCTACCAAGTTAGTTTATTATATAGTTGATTTTACGAGATTTTACGGACAGGGCTACACAGCTTTTCCATGGAATATTTGATACCAATCAATTCTTTTTAGGAGCTCATATATTGTCATTTTTGCATGAAATATCTTAGTCATTGTATTGTGAATCTTATTATACTTTTAAATATTGATTATGACGACCAATGGTGATTGGCCTTTAGTCTCTCAATTAAGCTTGACTAGTTTATCGTGTTTGTCCCTATGGGTCCAATAATAAGGAAAGAAATTGATGCATGTATTATTTTGACAATAATGATACTAAAAAGTAGATTTGTCCTTGCACTTTTAAGAACATGATTTATTTGCCTTTGGAAATATCCAACAGGCTGGATGAAGAGATAAAGGAGGGAATCCATGAACTTCTCTATCAAGGATTTGTATGAAAAAATAATAGAGGAAATAACTTTCACAAACATGATAATTAATTTTTTTTTTTTTTTTTGGATGTCTTTGCCCGGCTAGCGTTAAATCCACCAAGGATTGGTTATTATATAGTTGATTTTTTCTGAATTTTTTGAACTACACAACTTTTTCCATGGAATATTTGATACCAAACCAATTCTTTTAGGAATATATTGTCATCTGCATGGAAATATCTTAGTCATTGTATTGTGAATCTTATCATACTTTTAAATATTGATTATGATGGCCGAATGGTGTGATTAAGCCTTTAGTCTCTCAATTAAGCTTTACTAGTTTATCGTGTTTATCCCTATGGGTCCAATAATAAGGAAAGAAATTGATGCATGTATAATTTTGGCTTGATAATGATACTAAAAAAGTAGATTTGTCCTTTGCGCTTTTAAGAAGCATGATTTCTTTGCCTTTGGAAATATCGATAGTGGATGAGATAAAGAAGATCCATAGAACTACTCTATCAAGGATTTGTATGAAAAATAATGAAATAACTTTCACAAACATGATAATTAAATTTTTTTTTATTGGTTGTCTGCTTGAAAGATGAATTCTATTCTTATTTACTAGTCAAGCAAGATAAAACAAAAAACTTAATTTAAAAAAATTTAATCATTGCATATGTTGAAAATTTATAAGAAGAATTGATAATTTATACTGCAATGGTTATTTAAGAGAGTTGCCAATGCACTTTTACGTCAAGGAATGGGAATTAATATAGTTTTGGTTGATCGAGGAAAGAAAGAAACAAAATGAAGGCAGTCTATTTAAAATTATTGAAGGAATCCTTTTTTCTTTTTTAAAATGCCCGCTTTATCTAAGATGAAAATGCTTGGCCCAGTGCTTTCTTAAGTATCATCTGACCTAGATACAGTTCATTTAGGGTATGATGCAGTCGTTGTATATTAGGACATAAGAGGGTACATAATTTGGTCATATTAAAGTTCTTACATAAACTCTGCTCAGATCTTGCTGTTTACGGAGATATAAAATTGAAAAGTTCCGAATTGCATTGTTCTTGGATGTAGGCACTAACCCCGTGAGCCACATCAAAAATTGTGTGTATTTTTCTTATTTTCTTCTTCAGTCGCCCGCGTTGTTGCACAATTCACAACAAACCTTCATACTCCATTGAATTAATTCATTTGAGAAGCCCTCCCACATTTCTAAACGAAAATATATAGATTAAATTTTATGAAATAGACACATTATATTCCATTTCTTATTTTATGCAGAAAGTGATTAGTACTGCTAACAGTTTGGCTTTTACAATTCAATAAGATGACTTGACTTTATGTATATCAAATCAAGCTGTGAAAATGGGTTGAAGCTTGTAATGGGTTTAAGGGCTTTGTTTCATAATTAATGTGGGACACACTTCAATAGAGCTAACTTTTTTCCTGATAAGAGTCTGAAACTAAACAACTTGAATTGAATGTTCCTTGCAACTTGAAGAGGCTGCCAAGCACCTTTACAATCAAGATGGTGTTATTCTTATTTCCTTTGGTCAGCGAAGATAAAACCAAAAACTTAATTTAAAAAAATTTAATCTCATTACATATGTTGAAAATTTATAAGAAGCTGATAATTTTTCTTGGTTATTTGTGGATGTTGCCAATGCACCTTTTCAATCAAGATAAACGAGCCAGTCTCGCTGAATTATTGAAGGGAAATACTCCCTTCTTCTTTCTACTTTATCAGAAGATGAAAAGCACTAATTCTTTGCTAATATCTTTATTTTCTAAAATCTTTTAGAAACTTTTTCCATAAAGTTTGTGTGTTGACTTAACAGTGCCAGGAGGATAAATTTAAATGAAAAGAACTTGAGAGAGATCATTAGTTCTTAGCAGAAGGGTGGAACATGATTGTTTAGGATGCAAGGAAGGGTAGAACGCAGGAAGAAATTAAAAAATGTTGGAGTAATTAATATGACAAGGATAAAAGCTTGACTAATTCGCTTGCTAATTTCTTATTCTCCATGGAAAAATAGCCTAGAAAAGTCTTCCTATTTTATGAGAAGAAAATGAGTGCTCCTGTTTTCAAAGTTGTTATGTAGGACTGCAAATGTGGCCGATGAAATGTCGATTTGTATGCTTAGATAGAAAGCATACATGGATGAATCACGAAATTATTGGTGGATTATTTGTCTTCCCGAATTTGCAGCGATGAGGTCGAATAAAAAGATAGGATTGAAGATAGTTAACTAAGCCTGCCACAAGTGTGTTACACCAAACCGCTTGTAAAATTTTAAGAGCTTTATTACTCATTATATATATAGAGAGAGAAGCCTTGAGGAAACGGTGGGTTTTGGTCAAAAATGGGGCTACCAAGTAAGGGAGAAGATAGAACTATGAGCTCATATTAGTTACAATATTAAATCATCTTATAAATGGCTCATAATTAACATGCACAATTACATAATTAAAATTGTAATATGATTAATTATGCTTAGTACACAATTAATAAATTAATCTAATATGTGTTTGTAGGGAAGACATTACTCTAGCCATTAGATTTCTTAGGAGGTTACAAGAGCTTTATGATGTTTGGATCATATAGGCTAAGATACAGCTAATTTGGGTGTATTTAGGGTATGAGCTGTAGTCTTTGTATATTTAGGGTATAAGGAGTATTTTATAATTTGAGTAAATATCAAAAATTATTGCCAAATACCCTCCCGTAGATATTAGGCGTGACTTTAGAGCTGCACATAAAATACGTAGTGTATTCTTTTTGTTTCTTCTCCGATTCTTATCACAGTGGCATTTATGATTCACAAAGTACAAAGCCTTCTTACTCCCCTTTGGATTAATTAATTTCAAAAACCCTCAACGTTTCCGACCAAACATTTGCTAGATTAGAGCTATGAAATGAACATTCACGTTCATTCTTATTTAATAGAAGTGATTAGTCTTTCTTCTTGGTTTTATTTCCGCGATTGATAAGATGAGCATTTATGTACATGCATCGGCCGAAGTGGTGGTTGAGCTTAATCCATGGGTTCAAAGACTTTGGCTTTTCATAATTAATGTGGGACCGCAGCGTCGTAAATCGTCTATGAGTCTATAAGCTTTTCTTTTGCGTGGCGCGAGCGTTTTAAATTCTACTTGTCCCTGATGACGAACTTAAATCACATTAAATTATAGAAAAAAAATGGTACATATATATATTGTAGAAAAATTGCTTAAAATTTGATGATATATATATATATATATATATATATATATATATATATATATATATATATATATATATATATATATATATATATGTGTGTGATGTGTGTGTGTGTGTGTGTGTGTGTGTGTCGCACATACAGGGCAAAGCTATATAGGGCTTAACCATTACACTACCATGCAAATATTTATGTTTTCCCTAGCTATATTTTCTGGTTCTGCCACTACTCCAATAGTTAGTTCTCTTGGCTGAATGATATCTAAATCTTGTCCTTTTCCACAAGCAAACCCAATCTATACCCAAAATTCAGAAGCTACATAAAAATTAGTGTGGACGTCAACCAAGCACGTCCTCGAACTGCATGCTGTGTGGAGGGTCCCAACACTCACAAAGTATATATTCATATTCTTATTTCTTAGTCATTGTCGTCAACCAAGCATTTCTAGATAAACAAGGGTCTTGGAAGCATGGAAAATTCAAATATGGAATCAGTCTTAATCCATCCATAAAGTGATAGCATTAAGTTTACCCTCTTATGGACTAGTAGGGTCCCTCTCACATGTTGAAAGCAATATCTTCCAATTCAAGCGGTGAAATACCCTCAGGTTAGGTGGGCTATTTTGGCTGAAGTGCTCGTAACTAGGCGACATCTTTCATTATGGTCTTATTCTTCATGATTTTGTGACGAAAAGACATTTTTATTTGAGCAAATAATGAAAATCATGGACCCACGCATTTCTTCGGAAATGAAAGTAGAGACCATCCATTTACTAGGATAGGACACTCTTGTATGTGAGAAATTGTCAAGATGTTCGCTATGATGTGAATCTTCATATATATTACTTTCATGATTATCAAAATATCAAAGGCATGATTGTGGGCATATATGGTGAGAGAATTAGGAGTTTAACTTAGTTAAAAGATATGGTTCTCTCTCTCTCTCTCTCTCTCTCTCTCTCTCTCTCTCTCTATATATATATATATATATAGAACCTCTAATTAATGAAAAATGGGAACAAGGTGTAGAATTTTAAGTCACTAAAATGGACTCACTTAATATTACATAGTGTAATATCATTTTGAAAAAAAAGTTATTTATTTATTTTTTTTCTATAATTATTTTTTTTTCTTTGTTATATGCATGTAATTATTCCCTTAAAACAATCTTTGTAATTTATGAGTCTCATTGAGTTTTATCAATTGTACAACTTTGGTGTACATGGTGGTTCTTTGTATACCAAGAACCTTATATTCCTCCTAAAATGAGAAAAACATTTTTTTAGTTTTTTTTTTTTTTAAATCATTCTTGGACAACAAGATCTTAACCACTTTCCTTCTCCTGCTCTCTCAACTTGATTTGGACATCTTAAATTTGATGTTAAGATCCTTAAATATGATGGTACAGAGTTAAAGCGGGTATGTTGGCTCATGTTATTTCTAAGATATCAGGTGTTGCTTTTTTAGATTTCATCGATCACACTTGCTAAGTTGGCAACCAGTGTTGATGTGGCGCGATAATGGAAATGCAACAAAGGAGTGCGGAATAGAGGGAATAAGCACTCTTATGTTGATAGCAGTGAGAATAAGCCTGTCAGTCACACAATACGGCTATTTATGGCAATAATTACATTTTTTGGCTTTTTCTTGTCATGAGATGCAAATCCATGGCCCGCTTTGGGTAGGGCAATAGTACGAAAAGCAGGTAGTGTGAAATCAGCCTTTGAGGCTATTTGCTCATTGAAAACTGAATAACAACCTTTCCATCTTGAGTGCACGCAACAAAAGCTAGCGAACATGGCACTTGGATTTGGTTTAGCGAGGAAAGGAAACTTCATGACAATAGACCACAGAAAAATGAAAAAGGAAGAACAAAAAGGGATGTGACATATGTGGCCATGTTGCTTTGCCAAAAGACCTCTTTGGTTATTGGGACCATTTTTTTTGTTTTGGGGTGGACCATGGCTATTACGATTCCAATAATTATGGCGACCATGTCCACGGCCACGACATCAGCCATAGTAGTGTCCACACCCATGTCCATGTCTATGATTAGAAACTGATATAGCATTAACTTCAGACAATGCCATAGATCCAGTGGAACGTGATTGATGATTTTTCAATAAAACTCATTGACACTCATTACAGAAGACATGTGATTAACTTTCCAAAAATATTTGGTAAAGCATGGCGTTTATGTGATGCTGCGTGAGCGTATCAGAGGTATGAAAAATATTATACGTATTTACTAAACGTATCTTTCGTCCGGTGATCTTTTCTCTACGTATTTTTAGTTGAGCTAATTTTAAATAAGGTTGAGTTGTAATCCCGTGAACGATTTGATCCTTATGTCCGCAATGAAGCCAATCATAGCGAGCTCTTAGAAGTATGACAGTCTTTTGATGATCATATATTTATTTTAAATTGTCCCATAGGATCAATAGGTCATTGACCTTAAGATATTTGATTTTCAAGCCTTCGTTAATATGATGACGAAAAAATATTAATGCCTTAACGCAATCCTATAGGGATGCGGTATTTTCTTTTTTTGATTATGTTTTAGAGATTCGCCCAGCGGCCAAAGTGGATTTGTCCCCAAGAAATCAAGAATCGTAGTTAACTACGCGAGGATGTCAAGGGTAGAAATTAGAGGCTTGATAATATTAGACATTATTGAAATAAGTAACAATATAAAAAATAAATAATATATATATATATATATATATATATATATATATATATATATATATATATATATATATATATATATATATATATATATATATATATATATATTTTTTTTTAAGCTTCAACACGATGTGAATTTAAGCTTCACTTATTTCTGAAATTGATAATATAACTTCAGGCTGAATAGTTACATAACTTCTAGTTATGGAATATTTTTATAACATGTTTTGAACACCATACTTTTCAACATAGCTTATGGCCATGAAAAACATGGCATCAGACCATTCATATATAATTTTAAAATTGAAATTAACAAGAAGTATTTGGAGATGGAGATAGGAGGAGATAGCAGCTGGGTTGCCGAGTTTGATTTTCCGGGCTTGTAAGATGAGTTGAAACTTTGGTTTCCTATCGAACTTTTGGATTGCATACGAAACGTTAGGTAATAACGTATTATAAAAATAAAAGAAAAAGCGTGAAGAAAATGAGAGATTGAAGAATTTGAAAGATAAAATTCTTTTTGTTGAAAGTCGTTCACGATAAGCCTTCATCATTATAGGGTTCACCGTTATTATAATATGAATTATAATCATTAATGGCCCGAGAATCCATATGATCATTCACTTAGATTATGGAAATTTATATAGTCGATTTGTAGCGTCGAGAGAGTGTACGGTCACGTGATCTTTGTAAAGGGTGTATAAAATCTGAAAGTGTCGCGTTGTAGTATTTTGGAGATGAAATTAGGAAATTATAAATTTTGGGCAGGAATTTGAATACTTTAAAGCAAAGGGTCTGATTGTCGTTTAGAAAAAAGGATATGTAGCGTAATTAAGTTAGAGATGGTGTAGTAAGATTTTAAAAGTTAGTTTGCGACTATTTAAATCTTGAGGAGACGAATTCTGATTAAGGAAAGTTGAGGGGGTGAAAGTATAATTAATGGAAGTTTAAATATAAATTAATAATAATAAATTCTTAAGAATAATTCGAGGAAGTGCCGAAAATTACCTGCAGATCTGGGATGTGAAAGCAGATCTGCTTGGCGATTAAAGTTAAGTATGTAATCTGATATTTTCAGAAAAGTTTCGTTAAGTCGAGGGCAGTAGGAATATTTTTTAAAATTTACGAGCGACGAGTTTAGGTGAAGCGCGAAAGCGGGATTTTGAAAAAGGTCACTAGAAAAATGGCGAATCTTAAGAAGAATATTGATTAGGATAAATAAGAGTGAAAGCAGGAATGAGAAATAATTTGTTTTGGGGTGGAAACGAGGTAGAAGTGGAATAAAGGGACATGTGGGTCCCACCTAAAGAAAAAAAAAAAAAAGATACAAAAACAAAATGGAAGCAGGAACATTGATACAGAAGGGCGTTGGAGGAGAAAGATAATTGATTTTTGAGTTTTATTTTTAACTTTATCTTGCTTCTCAGTTTACGAAAATTTACCGTAGTCGGTTCGTCGGGATAAATAGCGAAAAGTGTGTTCTGCTTGACGAGAGAGCTGCCGTGGTCTGCAGCAGAGTTTCGCTAGAAATTCGGGGTAAATATCTGGCTTGGAAATTTTAGTTTTACTGCCGGATCTACTTGGTCCCCAGTGGTCATGACTTTTCGGACCAGGTAGGTAAAGTGCTACTAGCGACCGAGCTACGCGTGAATGTAAAATCTTTGAGCTTATTGACTTGAAGAGGTGGGAGATTTTCTCTTTGTATTATTTCGGCTGGTATAATATTAGTGAGGCGTAAATTCGAGTCGAAAATTTTAGGGTGAGTTTAGGAATTTTAGGAAATTTACAGGAAATTTGGGGCCCATTTTCGGACAGTCCAGAATTTAGATTTTGGAATTTGTTTTGGACCGATTTAGTTAAAATTAGGATTATATTGGCTTGATCAGGACGTAATTTTCGAAATGTTTTTCGGGTGTTTTTAGGCTTATATGGAAAGTCATGCTGTGATGCAGAATCAGTCGCTATCTTTGTGAATGGCATTTGGGACCATATATTTAAAATTTTAATTGTGGCACAGTGTCTGAAATTCTTGGTTGTCAGCGGCGTGTGTGATCTAATACGGCTGTCAGGTGTGTAAATTTATGAGGCGGAAAGTTGGCTGGGCGTCTTTCACGAGTTTAGCCAAAGCGAGGTGAGTGAATTACAAGCTTCGTTTAAATCTTAGTGTATTATTATTATTATAAAGCCCATTTCTTATTTTCACATTATTTACCGTGGTTTTGAGTCTAATGTCTTTTCAAACCAATAGTAAGTAAATGATTTTTGAGAATAATTAAGCCGAATTTTAATAATAATAAAATGGTTTTGAGTTAAACCATTTTTGAAAAGTAAGTAAATGGTTTTACAAATTGTAATAGTCTTTTCAACAGCGAAGTAAGTAAATGGTTTTGAATAATTAAAGTATTTTTAACAACTGTGAAATGGTTTTAAATTGCTGCCATTTTTTGAAAAGCAGCCAGCAGCGAAGAATGTTTGTGAAAGCGAGGCGCTACTGGATTACAGCCCGAAAACCCGGTCGAGGTATTTAAATGCGTCTTGGCTGGTATGGTGTTAGGATCTCATGCATGCATTTTAGTTTTACTGATCCACGACCGAAGCTTAGGACATCGTCGTGCGTTTAAAGGAGGCGGTAGCGCATCGCGAGAGTATATAAGGTTATGAGGCTCTAATGCCCAGAATTATGGTGATGGCGGCCGGTCGATTAATGTATTAATGGGAAAAAAAAGGTGATGGGGCCGGGGTAGCTAAGTGAAACACGATGCTTGAAGCTTCACGTGTTGATAGGGTATAATGTAATAGGCTCGGTGGTTGATGTTTTATAAGCATAATATACGAGTTTTGAAAAATCGACCGTTGAGTTCCGATCCGCCAGGCTTCGGAGAGTTTAAAGCGGCCAGTTGAGAGCCACGATTTCGCGTTTTATTTTAGCGTGCGGTTGAGCAATGTTCGTTTTTATGAAAGAAAAAGTTTTGACTTTAAAATAAGGTTTAAGTGAAAGGTTTTAAGCTTTTGAAACGAATAAGCCCAGCGAAATTTGAGAAGTTTTATAAAACTACAACAAGCAAATAATAAGAGTTTTATAGACTTAAAGAAAAACTTAAGCAATATTTAAGAAAAGTTTTAGAAACTTTAAGCAGTAAATGAAAGCAAAGATAAAAACACGGAAAATAATTGTAAAGAAAGGTTTATGGAGTTTGAGATGTTTTCGGGAAAAGAAACGTTTATAAAGCATTATATTTCATTGAGCTCTCAGTTTGACTCATTATTTTGTATTTTAAAAACTATTTTCCACTGGTCTGTAGTCTGTGAATATTTGCGGAACATAATAGGGTTTGTCTGACATTATCTGAAGTCTTTGTTAGTAAATATTAAGTAAGAAAATCACTTTGAATATGTATAATGGAGCGTATGTATGTCACATGAGTAGTTTTGTGAGGAAATGTATTTGGTATCTTGGTTCTTAGTATTTTTTGGATATAATTAGCCAATTGGATGTATCACGAGTTTGGGACGTGTCACATGTCACGGTATTATCTTTCTTAGAAATTTTAGCAAATCTAAGTTATAAATAAAGAAAAAGGGTACATAGGGGTTTAGCAGCTTGATACGAACCAGCCGGGGAATTCTAGTCGTTAGAGAGTGCTTATTTGGGGATTCAGTGAATTAGTGGCTGCCTTAGCCAGCTGGAAGGGGTGCTTGAGTGTGTCGAATCGTGCTTGTTATGGAACTCCATGGTTACTTACCATTATTTATAACATTTCTTATATTTAGTTGTCTAATGAAATATTTTTAAAAAAAATCAGTATAAATAAAATTACTTAGAAACTTACAAATTCTTAAATTATTTTTATATTAAAGAGTTAAAATAAATAAAACTTTGTTTGAAATAGTAAGTAAAAAAGTAGCGAATTAACTCAATTTTCAAAGACAAGCATAGAGTTTCTAAATTTGTAAATAAAAGGAGTTTTTATGCGTAAGAAAAATAATTCACATATTTTTTTAAGTATATATAAATATCATGGGCTGAACCCATAGTGCACGAATCCGGGGGCCGTGTGGATGACGACCCATCAAAAATTAGAGGGAACTGTTTGTCTCTGCAGCGGGATTCTCCTCTCTACTCGGGTGGGTAACCCATTTCTCGAGATTTCAGGCTGAATTTTTATTTATTACTGGGGTTTTCAGTTTTTGTTTCTAAAAGTGAGTGGAAGAGGAATGTTATTCTTTTCACTTAGAATTTCGGTTTCATGTTCGCATTTGTTTTTGTTCTTTGTTAAGGACTTCTATAATTTCTAAGTGTTTGTGAAATTGCCAATGCTCGGGACTAGGGTTTCCCCTGCGATCTCTGTTGTGATGGTGAGTTCTCAGATGGAAGACATCCTTCACCTCAGAAAGTTTTGATATCATTTTACGCACCACTTATTTTCGGATTTAAGCTTTTTTCTCAAGCGAGTGCAACGATTTCAAAAGTGGTGAAATCCTCTCTGGCTAATCACAATTCTTGTTAAGTAGCTCAGGCGCCGCCTGTCTGTAGTTTGGTTGCTCCACACACGAACCTACCACGATGAAGCACAGTTGCGGGCCTTTATTCTGCCTTTCTGATTTAGAATTTACCATCTAGGGTTTGCTTAGGGGTTACATTTGCTCCAAAATTTTTAAATGCTTGTTCTTGATAGAAGTGTGTCTTGAATCTTTTGACTATTTACGGATTTAGTTCTTGTTAAATAGCGGTGATCAACGGTCAGTGGACCTTGTTCTTATCGGCGGTTTTTCGAAACCGGTGATCGGTGGATCTTGTTATTTTCTCATCCATAAAAGTCGAATGAGGCGGCTCAGGGAGGAATCTCTGATTAGTGCATTTCTTCCAGTATTACCATAATCAGAGACACTCACGACTAAGAAGTCTCACTATACTTGAATTTGGCTATAGGAGTTTAAAGAAAATGATTGTGTTGATATTTTTGTTGCAGTTCACTTCTATTGCAATTTTCAGCGCCAGGATTTCGAGGCTTTTGAACTTTTGATTTGTCCTTATTGCGGGGTCTCTAATGGCTTGGAAATTTAAAGACCATTATGGGAGTAACTTATGTACATAAAAGGTGTATCTTGATGTGTGATCGCCTTGCATATCCAGAGCTCTAGTTGGCGTGGGAGAACCCTCGATTTGTTTTCTACGATTAAAACCAAACAACAGTTTTTCAATTTTCAGCCCTTTAGGTTTTATGGAGACGAGGGTTAAATTAGGTCTTAGGAATGATTTAGGAGTCATATTGACTGCGGGTCCAATGCCTCTTATGAGTTGCAATAAAAAGGAAAATGGTTTTGGATCCATCATGGAGTTCTTTGTTAGGTACCATTGAGTTTTATTAGTTGTAACATTCTTAGAGTTTGGATTAGCTTCTTGACACACCATAACACCAAAAATTATTGTTAAACCATTCCTTGCATTAGGAATAATTTGTCATCATGGATGGTCTTTATAGGGATTTAGCCATGGAAGGTTCGTGGCTAAAGAAAAGAAAGTATTAAAAATAGTTTTGTATTTGCTTTTTGATTTTGGTGGTTTTGCTTGATCATTATCTTTACCGATTGTTTACTATCATTTTGTTTGTATACTCATTGAGAGAGTTTAATTTGTTGAACAGGCACGGCTAAATCCGGCTTTGACGGTATCTTGATTCGACTCTCCTCACGAATGACCCTTTAAGGGAGGGTAAAGATGTAGATTCTCCATTGATGGGCTCAAAAGTGAAGTCCCAGTAAAGGAGTGAAGGCAAAGATCCCAAATCTCTGACGAAGAAAATATTTCTTAATCTCGAGAAAAAGGTATATCTTGAGGTCGTATAGAAATTTTTATGTTTTTTGCTGAAGGTCGAGTTGAAGGACATTGATTCGAGATAATGTCATACTACTAATTAGGTTACTCTAAAAAGTTCCTTGAAAGTGATGCGGGGAATGAAAGGTCATGAGAAGGCTTCAGTGGAAGAGCCATCTAATGGGGAGCCTAATGTAAGAAGTTTCGCGGCATGATTGTTTATCTATTGTTTCATGAATTCATCTCCTCCTCAATATTGCCTTTGGCTCCCTCTTATATATCAACCACTCTGATTGTTTGCAATGTGTATTAAAATTTGTGATGTAGTTATCAATTATTCTCTCTCAATCTGCAAAGGAGTCTTCTAAAGAAATCTAAATATGAGGTCTTTCCTTAATGCCTAACTAAGGATTCTTTTCTTTTCCTTTGCTTTTATGAAATGGTAAAGAACAAAGAAGTCTTGAACTAAATATTATATTAGGTGAGAAAACATTTAATAGTCATGTTTGGGAAAATAATATCAATTTGTTTATTAATAAAGACCCACCGGGCTGAAAAGATTAAGCGCATTTGTTATGTCTATGGTCTTGAATTAGGAATGTATCTACGTTGTTGAAAGGCACAGATCCTTGGTTGATTTTTATTGCCAGGTACGGGATGTAGTTGAGGCACAGTGGGTATAGTCTTTTGTGGGCTGGTGGGTTTTTGTTTTGCATATCTTTTCTCTTTCTTTGCCCACTTTGTGAGATTCTCTTGTATAACTTTATATCACTGTAGGCCCCCAGGTTCTCTCTTTATTGAATATATTCGTTTTACTCATCAATATATATATATATATATATATATATATATATATATATATATATATATATATATATATATATATATATATATATATATATACCTATATATATCGATTTGTTTATTAGTTCTAAATAAACAAAATGAAAATAAAAAATCGAGATACCATTTTTATTGGTATGCGCAGTAGAGAAAAAACAATTATAATACCTAGTTTGTTTTTCTTTTTTTTTGATATTCTTTTTTTGGAGCTATGGGAAATGGTTAAGGATTGAGAAGAAAATAGCTTGTCTTATTACTTCTTTTGAATGAAGCGAGGCCCCGGATAATAATTTAATTACATGAAGAGTCAATAGTCGTGAGTATTTGGCTATAGATATCTTTCTTCTCTTCCATTTTTTTGGAAGAGAAAAAAAAAATTTCTTATGTTTTGTTTTATCTTTTTTGTGTAAAAATGCTCTTGTATGGTAAGAAAGCAGTGAAACTAGATTTGCATAAGTACGGTAAAAGTGCTCTTCAATTTGCTTAAGTATATGGCTACAGAGGAAATGCCCATAAGCGAGTGAAGCGGATTTAGTATTTACCGTGGTGAAACTCCATCTTGAGCCTACGATGAAAGCGGTATTGTTTGTAAATGTGTTACGCACAAAGAGATTTCTAAAATCAACTACTTGTCTTTGTCAGGAATATCCATGGACCATGATCGGTTGTGTGCTTTCTGTCACTCTGACCAACATCCAAAACTAAAATCACTTGATGAGGCCATTTTGATCTGATTAATGTTAACTTCCAATTATCGATTGTTTCTTTTGTCATCTTGACATTTTAAGTTAATAGCACACTTGTGTGATTATCCAAATGAATGGATACACTTTTACGGGGAAGCATAGTAAGTGGCATCAAATTTTTGTATTTAAACTCCTTGATGCTCACCTCTCCTTTGTCTTGCTGCACTCAGGCTGTACTGTTACGATTATCTTGGTTGGCCTTCTAATTTACTATAAGCAATCATCGGAATTGAAAGAGTGTTTCGTTGTATCAAATATAAACAACTATACGAGTGCTTGGCTTTAAAATTCTTTAGGCAAACTTGTTAGTATCTTTACATCACCTTCTATAAAGATTTTAATTGAAGAATTTCCTTTGTTTAGCAGGCCGCGAAATCATTCATTACGGATCTTTGTCATCGGATTCCAAGTCTTGTCGGATAGTAGCTCATGAAGAAGATTATACCCATCATGAAGAATCATGCGTCGCGTAAAAGCGACTCAGGGTCTGGACAAAGAAAGGATGTTGTTATTCGAGAATGGTCGAAGCCCTTGTTGAACGAGGCTTCAAGGAAAATTCACCAAAAAAAAAGGGTTAAAGTCTGGATCATATCCATTAAAAGAAGAAAGCAAATGGTGAAACAAAGAAAAGAGTAAAAAAAAAGGGCTAGAATGATCAATCCATTAATTTCTAAAATGACATGGGTTGAAGTCTGATTTAATTCGATAAAACAACCTTTCCACTTTTCTTTTGCTCTATGTATTTTTATGTTTTTATTTTTGAAATTGTATTCCATGTGGATATATCAATGAATATAGGGCATGATGATGGCATGGAACTTTTGGAGGAAGAAACATTAGATAAGCATACTGAACCTCAAGTAAGAAGCTTCAATATGTTGGAAGGTTCTTCATCTGATCTTTGGTGACCAATTCAACGGTGAAATTTGGCCAAGGTCTCCTCCTCGGAATGCTACTGCAGTGCTCTCTGACCAAGTCAGCTGGGTGGAAGTAGACGCATATTTTTTATCTCGGTCATGGCATACCAATTTCTTTGGCCACCTTCTCTAATGAATTTGTTAGGGTCACGAGTTGTAGTTTCGAATCAGCCGACAAGCTCTCTCAAATCATCGAGGAGGCCTTGTCTTGCCCCTTGTAAATGCATTATAATCAATATTGCATTTTGTTAGAATAATTCTAAAAATTATGGATTTTCTTGGGATGAATTACGAAAATAATGCATTTAGGCCATGTTGTTGCTTGTTATTTTTCTTGCCTCTTTTGTTTTAAAACCTATGTAAATATCTGACATGCTCTTAGCACGCATTCTTGGCAGGATTCATGACTATTTAATATGAATTATATCTCCATTTT